>JAIEZT010001214.1:21212454-21637454 GCA_019594935.1 Periophthalmus modestus
AAAAGATCAGATTTTTAAAAAGTACTTATACATAGGCATTAACAGAATCATTGTTTGAAAAAGGGCTCAGTAGACGTATCCATTCTACTACTCCCTAGTCACTAATTGCTACCGTACAGAAAAGTCCTCAGGGGAATAACCAAGGATGAAGCCAATTGACCAATATATACATCCAGTAATTTATCCAGATGTGATCTGTTCCATGTGTCATCCGTGAATTGTTTATGACACAATGAAAGTCCAGCCATCACCAGCTTCCTGTTTCTGATTCATTTTATTTTTAATGTAGCACAAAAGCCAGTAAATGTGTCAGTTGTATATTAGAGGACATTCAATGAAAAGGCAAGGCCAAAGCCAATGGAATTTCACATAAAAAAAATCTAAATAAATAAAACAAAAAAAAAAAAAATTGAGCAGGGGGTTGAACCTAACAGACAAATTTGAATTAGATGCTTAAAGTCACTACCTGGTTTTGAATGTAATGCACTTCTGCTGCTATTGCCACTTTTCCTAATATTAATAAAAACAATACTATTTTTACTAGTTATTACTAGTTTTGCTTCCTTAAAAATAAAGTTCAGTTCTTCTTTTGGCATTACAATTTTATTTTTATAAAATTGGAGGTCACCTGATTTCTGAAAGCTTAAGAAGACTCGGGACTTTCCTCAGGTCAGAGGGACCGAAATGTTGTTTTAATTAAAAGTGAACCAAGAGTGAGACTGTGGGACTCTTAACCTTTCAGTGAAGTGACTCTCCTCTGACGCACCTGTCGCCCAGTCAGGTGTGCAGCGTCCTCACAGAAACAAGGTCATCTGATTTCAGAATGTTTGAGACGATCAGTGTGACACTACTGCACAAAAGAATTCAATTACTAATAGCTCTTTAATTAGATTTTGAACCATTGTATCATTGGCCATAGCAGCACTGTTGCTGCTATGGCCACTGCTCCTAATATTAATAAAACCAATACTACTTTTACTAGGTACTAGTTTTGCAATCCTGACTCTAGTCACTGTTACTGTCAACTCATACAATTGCCATTACTACACCTTCTGCAATAACACTCTTACTTCTACTGCAGGGGATACTGGTGCAACTATACAGAAATATCTGATCTAATATTTAGGACATATGCCAAGATGATAAAATATATTGCCTCTAATCATAGTGATTGTATAGGCATCTCTCCAAGTAATAAATGACAATAGGGTTTTCACAGTAATAACTTCCTTAAGCGCTTCCTCTAGTCATACATGATTCTTTGCCCTTGGTACAAATGTTATAACTATATATTTTACAACTAATATCACTAATTAATGTACTACAGTGAAATTAAATGATGTAACAACAATCTAAATCTAAGTACATTTCATATTATTGCAATAAAATTGTTCCAAGCCTATAATGTATTACTCATATTCACAATGAGGGTGTGGAGGTGACTTTCAAAACACAAAATGAAATGGTGTGCTTTACTGTCTCTGAGTCAAGTAGCTGAAGTCATGTTATCCTAAGGACAAAAAGATGTTTTTGTTTGCAGAATACAACAGAATATCTTCCAGTTTTTCATACTGCAATTTCAATGCATGGATTTATAATGATCAAAAATTAAGTAAAATACATACATACATCGAATGCATGTTTTAGTTGCCATCAGTTATGTCATAATAAATCCCTAACAGTTTGGATAATATAATATATGACAGAATATTTTACTGTCAACCTGAGTCAAGTGGTTGCAGTAATGACTTCCTGAGGGCTTCCTCCACTCCTCTGAAGACAGGAGATGTGTTTGGTAGTGGCTGAATTACCTGCTCTCTGGCTGTACATAGCCCATTACATGGCCGTGTAAGGCTTATGGTTACACATTATGTGGGAAAAGTGCTTTAGAGCTCAAACCATGAAGCGTGGGGCTGAGTGCAGCTGTTCTTCTCATTAGGCCTGCTCTCTTCTGAAACATGAGGAATCACACCCAGAGAGGCCCTATATGTACAACAGGGCATGAATAAAGAATACCCCGTAGCCACACAGCAATTTCTACTCTCAGAAATTAAAACAAGCATTCATCATGTGACGCCTCAAATGTAATCAACATGTCTGAACCCAATGTCCTATTGATCGGCCACGCCCAGAATCCAAAGTAAAATGCTGTTACAATGTGGAATGTATTTGTGCTGCTTGCCCGAGTTTAATTAGATTCTCCTCAGTGGCCACAGATGATGCCAAAAACAATGCTTAGTTTGTGTGTTTGTCGAAAGCTCATTTGTAAATGTTTAAAAATAAAGTTCAGTTCCTTTTTTGGCATTACAATTTTATTTTTTTTTATCAAGTTACAGGTCATCTGATTTCAAAATGTTTGAGACGATCAATGTGACACTACTACACTAAAGAATTCAATTACTAATAGCCCAAATTTGAAATCACTCCAACCTCCTCTTTTTTTTTTTTTTTTTTTTTTTTTAACAAATTTGAAAGGTTTGCCTTTTATCCTTTTGAACTTATCTGCTAGTAACTAACCAACTGCTATAATCATGTAAAACATTCAACGGTGAAGCTAAACTTAACAAAACACACAACACTTAAAACAATGGATTTGGAGGGAAGCCTTGCCCTGTACAGCAGACGAAAACATTTGCTGGGTAATTGTATGCGCGCGGGTGAGGGAGGGAGAAGGGGGGGGGGGGGGGTAGTCTCCATATTGAAAGTTCCTGGCAGCAGGGGATGGAGAGAGGAGGAGGGGCGCAGACAAAGAAATGGCGAACAACAAGGGGAAAAGAAAAAGGAGAAGCAGGGAGACAGGGCGACCAAAAACAGTAACCACAACCAGATGGGGAAGTGTACGAGAGCGACAGTGGAAAGAAACCAACCCGGAGAGGGAAACTTTCACAGATGAAGGAGGAGAGGAGGGAGGAACAGAGAGAGGGAGGAGGACAAGGGAGGGCCAGTGAAGAATTTTTTCCTACACCGAACTGAGCTTTTTCTTCTCTCTTTGGGAATGAGAGGAAGGCTTTATGTAATGTTTAGGACGCAATCACCCAGGAGAAAAAAGTCCCTCAGTAGTTTCCCCTTTGAATCGAGAGAAGGCTTCTTTTGGGACCAAACCACAGCTATGCCCCGCTAGAAGACAACAAGCACAAGACGCCAAACAGCCACTGTATTTCAGAAACACAAAAATTCTACTTTTGATTTCGGGTTCCTCACAGAGCACCAAGTCAGGCCGTTGGGGAAGCACAGAAGCAGAATGATTGAATGCAGGTTGTTGAGCTTTAGAGAGAGGAGTGGGTCATGTGTTTTTGAAGTCTCATGATAAAGAGGCCATGTGTGAGAGTGCTGTTGGGGCCAGCCAGTCACAAGTTGCTGGTGTTCCCATTGAGGTGTGGTCACTCGACTTCATTAGAACGTTTGTGACACCACTTGACCACTTGTGGGGACTGCTGAAAGCTGTGAGAGAAGGCAGAAATATGCACTGATGGACTAAAAAATTTTGAAGCAGTTGGGCCAAAACAAATGTGTAAGCAATTATCTTTTGTTTGCGGTGCTGACACATCTACAGCATGGGTTTCAAGAGATTCAAAAGTTACAATTAATAAAGTTGGTGTAGAAACTCAAAGAATGTTCAGAAAAAAACAAACAAACATAAAATTATCTGTAACTTAAACAAAAAATCTCCACAGAAGAAAAAATAATTTAATTTAAAAATTTTGCTAATTTTTTAATCCAAATCTAACTATTTAATATAAAAAGTGTGCCTCCCTTCAAACAGGGATTTTCTTACATTGATTTTTAAACTTAATATATTTTGTTCTCTTTTGTTGGACATCTTTATAATAATAAACAACTTCTTTTTATTTATCATTATAATAATTATTGCCGTCTGTGACATCCCTAACAGCCATGTTCATGTTGTGGTTAGAACATTATCGAAAAACATATGGTACTACTCATAAAGGATTAGCAGCTTAGAGCAGACACTAATTTAGCAAATTTAATCAGGATGACTCTGCTTTATCTGCACATTCTATAATGGCACTTGGGTGTAATGTGAATGATTTGGCTTGTCTCAGGAAATTCAGGAAGTTTTAAGGTTTGATCAACCTGTCAAAGTACTGTTGCTGCCAAATTTATAGGCTCTTAAAAAGTCACCTCTTTCTCTTTAGCTTATTAATTATGGATATTACTCTTTGTCTTAATCAATACAGCCTCACCAATGAAAGCATATCTATTTGCGAAGAACATTAATATTGATGTGGCCTATCATTATATATCATTTCACTTTCAGTAGTAGTGTTAGTGTATGAAACTATGATGCCACATTCAATTAATCCTCATGTCAATGCTAGTTCCCGTAATGCATTATCTCGATCTCACAGACAGCAGAATATTGTATTTTGTCCAATTTTTTACAAATACATTTTATTAGTTAACTTTTTTCCCTTAAATTTAAGCCAAAGTTATTTAACTACACGACCAACTGTGTGGTCTGATGCTGGCTACGGTTATTTCCAGGTGTTTTTTTTTTTTTTTTTTGCTTCCCTGCAGTTTTCCTTTTACAAGACACAACTTAATGTTTTCTTTCCACCCAGTAAGCACAAAGTAAGGCAGAGACATTCATTTTAATTCTTGTCCGAGGCAGCGAGGCATTTTGTGGAAACTATGACCTATGAGTACACTGTAAAAAACACGAAGAGGCCATCAGTATTCATTAAAGTTACTTCAGAAAATAACTTTTAACTGTATTATTCTATTCAACCAACATTACCAGTCAAAAGTTTGGATACATCCTCTCATGCAATGTTTTGGGGTTTTTTTTGCTTTAATTGTACTACTTTCTACATTTTTATATATATGTACAGAAGACATCACGTATTTTTTTTATATATATTTTATTTTCAAATCTTTAAAGCAGCCCCCTTTTGCTTTGTCAAAAAATATTCAGTAGTCCAAACGTTTGACTGGAAGTGTATTTTTAAATAACACCAGTTAAAAGTTTGGACACACCCTCTCATTCAGTGTTTTTTTTTTTCCTTCTTCATTTTTACTACTTCCTACATTTTTGATATATACATTTTAAACATCAAATATATGAAGCAAGGTATATGGAATTATGTAGAAAGAAAATAAATTAAATAAGGCTACCAAATATTTTTCAACAAAGTAAGTGGTGGCTACTTTGAGGATTTGAAATACAAAATATTTAAAAATATTTAGCAGAGTTATAATATAATTTAGGGTGGCCTATATAATTCCATACATTTTACTTCATTTGTTTGATGTCTTCTGTATGTATATAAAATGCAGAAAGTAGTAAAAAGTAAAGACAAAAAACATAGAATGAGAGGATGTGTCCAAACTTTTGAATGGTAGTATATATTACTAGATTTGTGACTTTTTTTGAGGACAATTGTTGATGCTGGGAATGGATCTCACAATGCTCTAGCTAACACATAATCTGGCTGCTGCTGCTTAAACTACTTGACTATCAGGCAGCGCAACAAAGTTTTTCCACTGGCAGATGATTTTGTTTGCGATAAGAATAAAATATATACTTTCTTGACAGAAATGACAAGCAGCATTCCAACCAAAGGGTTAAAATCCGTAGAGTTAAAGACCATGGATGAGGAGTTAAATATAAACTCAAAAATCAGTTAAGCCATCAACAAACCAGGCTAATAATTGAGCCATAATTACTATATAAAGCTAAACTAGTGAAAACACAGCTATATTAGGAATTCAGACTAATTTCCCAATAAAAGATTTTTTTTTTTGCTCTGCAGGACTCAAGTATGACTCTATAAAGCTTGATGTGCAGTGATACATACTGATGTAAAATGTGTTGGGCGCTTGAGCTCCTTCATACTGGATTCCAAGCAGTGTACTGGTCTTCTGGTCTTGCCGCAGCCACAGGGCCACACCCAGGATCACACCTCCTGCAAGCTGGAACATAAATACAATGCTTATTTTCTCTAAAACCATTTAAAAACCGCAACATAAAAATAATTTACTAAACCGATTATGCACATTAAAGCCAACCCACAAGAGGTGATTTGGGGTGACTGTAGTGTTGCTTACATAAGACCATTTATAGTGTAAACAAAAGACAACGAATTCAAGCTAAACACACCACAATCCAAAACACTATAAACTATGTAAAGTAACTGAATCATTGTATGGTATTGCTTCCTCGCAAAACCGAGAAAGTTTGGACAATGGCTGCGTGGTATGAAAAAAAACTCCAAATCGATTGTGGTTGATTTGATCTCATAAAAAGTGAAAACTGGTTCTCAATATTATTTTACCGATACAGAAACAATACAATACTTTACATAATTGCAATTTAACATTAAAAAATGTTCAGATTTCTTCTTCCAAAATCTGAATTCCAAATCACATGCTTTTATTAACAGGATTGGCTATAGATAACTCAATTACAAATTAAAGCCCAAAGAATATAATTGACATTAGAAATGACAGAATCTTGATCTAAATTAAAATTTGATAATTGCACAGTCCTGGCATTTACAATACTCTTAAAGGGGAGAAGATTATATCAACAAATACATTCTGCTATACTAAAAATGTCTTCAGATTTTACTTTTTCAGCAAGAAAAATAAGGTTTAAAGGTCCTATATTGCGCAAAATTGACTCTTGTAAGCTTTAAGCCATGTTATAATGTTATCATCTCATCAAAAACACACCTGGAGTTGTGTTTGGTTTCATTCACACATGATCAAGTAATACTTTATTATATGTCTACATTTCCAAAGCTCAAAATGTGCTGTCCCACCTTGTGATGTCATGACACGGTAGTTTTCAAGTTAACAGTTACCATTTACCTTTTGTTCAGTAGAGACTTGCAATTCTAGGGCTGAAATTATCCAAATGATTCTAGTGAAGTGCAGCACTTACTATTAACACATGGTATCACAAGGTGGAACAGAGTGTTTTTCATTTGAGAGAACAATTTGTTTGTGGAACAAAAAATTTATTCTTATTTTTATTCTTATTTAAATGACATTTTATTCTTATTCTTAAATTTCTATCCTGTGGTCGTGGCATCTGATTACTAAGAGAATTTCCCCTCGGGGATCAATAAAAGTGATTCTGATTGTGATTCTGAAAACTCCAGGTATGTTTTTGATGAGGAAACAACATTATAAGATAGATCAGCCTAGCCCATAGCATATAGGCCCTTTAAGGACACAGTTAAGACAAGCACCTAAGCATCAAAGTCTTTGTTTTTACACTTCTTTCTTTTGTCAATTTCCTTGGAGAAGACTTTCAGATGTAGCGGCTGTGAAAAATTATTCTCAACATAGGTTTACATTGGCTTGACTTTTTTGTTTGGACAAAAGAAATCCTAAATATAACTTACACACATAGCACAACTTAAATAAACTTTTTTCTGTAACACCTTTCTCAAGTTTTAAACATCCACAGAGAACCAAAATAAAGAAATCCAAATCTAAATGTCAACACAGGACTTGTTAGCACTGGTTGGAGCTATTAAAATTGTGCTGCCTAGCAACCAGATCAACACCATAACTGCTACAAGCGCAGAAATTCAACACACATACACAGGAGCGCCACCGCAAAATGACTTTCTAACCAAGTGAACTCCCAACTCCTCACCACATGGGTGAGATGATTCACTACAAGTATGACTGAAAACCATATACATTTTTTTTGTTTAGATAGGACTAGAGTTTATGCATTAAATGTGTCGTAATGTGGGGTGTAAGGTGGACCAAAAGTGCAGGACTCGGGGCAGGTTTAAGGGTGTTTATTGACAGAAGACACAACAGGTGACGGGAGAACATACGAGGAGCTGGGTGCTGGGGTGGAGGTCAGGGTCCAGAGGTGCAGGGAAGACACGAGAAACACAGCCGGTACCGGGAGACAGGGTCGGAGAACACTGGCAGGACATCAGCAGGACACCAGGCAGGACACGAACAGGGAGACAAGCAGCACGACGACGACGAACAGTGCGAAGACACACAGTGAGAATCAGCAGGGTGACGATCAGACGACCTGGCAAGGAGAGCTGGGTCCTGGCTCCTTTTAACCACCTGCAGGTGTGTTGATAGCACTGATGGGCTGCAGGTGTGTGTGGGAGGAGCCAGGGCTCCGCCCAGCTCTGGAGTCAGGTGAGGGAGGGGGAGAGGAGACACCGGAGGCAGGAGCAGACAGAGATCATGACAAAATGAGTTAGTTGTGACCAATGACTAGTGACTTAAGGAGAGTGTAGGCATTTCACAATTACAACATTAAAAATAACCTACAGAATAGGCACAAAGTAGCTCATCAAAAATCTATGGAACGGCATTGAGCCATCATTACGGTATGTGGGAAATCTGAGTCACTTTGGGGGAAGCCTCACATTGCTTCTTCTAGACTGGAATCACAGTAACATGGCAGAAATTTGCCTGTGGTTAGTTCCAACAGTGAAGACTGCTACAGCACAAGGAAACGCTCCATTAGAAAGGAGTTGGTTCAAAACTTTGTCATTGCTATAAAATGTTTTGGGTTTTTTTCCCAGTCAAATGATTACACTACAATACACTAAAACAATAAAGAAACAGCTGCAACTGAAAGAAGGTGTCAAAACATTTAATGTAGCTTGTTATGGCATTCAGCAAAATACAAGCATTTTATTTGTTAAAAATGTTACTTTTCAGTTTCTCAATAGCCATATCCTAACTCTAGTTTAGTTTAAGATGTAATGTGAGCATTTTTTCCATGTTTAACAAATAGTTCCCTTCCCCTCTTCTTGACTCTTATCAATGTTACAAAACTGGGTTTTCCATAGAAACGTGTTTGTCTAGAAATAAAATCTAATTTATGCAGACATTTGTTTATTTTAATAAATACTAAACTGCGGTAACCAGCCGCCAAACACATATTTATGACAGTCTTGTTCCACACACTTTTCTATGAGTATTGGAAATTTTACACAACCCATTTGGTTACTGGAAAGCCTCTTTACTTGAAAAGCCAAAAGGCGTATCTTAATATTTTAACAGAAAATGGACTGACCTGGTCAGTGATTTCATTATTTTTATTTGATCCCACCACATTGTGATCTTTAATGCTAATCATAACTTAATTCTATGACAGAATATTGCAGTTATTAATGTGGTATTATGAATAATAATGCATTGTTAGCCGCTTTACCAGACAGTAGTACTTGCACAAAACTGAAGAGATTATATAGCTACCCAAATATGTAACAGTAAAGTTCTTATAGGGCAGACATAGGGCCTAGCATGTGTTTCTCATTAAAACAATGCATTTGTTGGTGTAAGACGTAAAACATGACGTGATAGTGTCATCACATTTACAAGAGTTTGCCATCAGCAAATGCATTCTCACATATTTCATTTTTCTACAACTCTTATGATAGATCAGAATGAGTCATTATGTTTGTGCTTGTTGCCCCAAAGCAACAGGAGTGCCATCGCATTCTTTAAAAATTATGAGGCATTTCGGACTTCATAATGAATGTTTTACATTACATCTATAAATAATTAAATGTATTAATGTTTTACCCATTTTACTGTGCTAGTTTATAATTGGCGTAACATTTTTAAATCTTAACTGAAGAGAAGTAGCCTATAATAAGCATAAACTAGACAAGTAATTAAATTAAAATCTTACAAAAAGACAAAGTTAAAGTGAAAGCATTACATAATTTTTAAATTTCACTTTCAAAATGGAAACAGCCATCACATTATCTTTAGATCTTCACTCTCCTGGTTTAACTTCCCCTGTGTCTATTTCTGCCTGTTGCCCGGTGTACAGGGCTGTTGCAGAATGCGGGGCACGTTGAAGTGGGTGGTATGGGGGGATGGGGTGTGGTCTGCTGTTCCCATAAGACCACGCCAAGCCGCTGCCTCTCCCCTCTCCCAGTAACCTTTTAACCCTCTCAGTGTCCACTTTGATTTATGGAAACAGGAGGGCTCCCTTTTTAAAGCGGCAGTCTGCAGTGCTAGCCTCTCCACGGAGCCTTTGCGGCCGCACATCACAGCCCACCTCTTCACCCATGTGCCGGACTTGTTCAGCTCTGACAGACACACTGGCAAAAGCACTTTAGAGCAGCCAATAAAACTAAAAGGCCTAAAGTGGGCTTTTTGTGTTAAAGCAGGAGGAGGAGCTAGCCTACACGGGCGCAGTAATGCATCAACAATCACATTACAATCACTTTTCACAAGGATTAGCAATAGCTCTTACTAACGACTAAACCAGACCTTGTAATCTAGTCTATTTTTCCATTTTAACTAACATGTACACAAGATACACAAGATAATCAGACTGTTTATGCAAATGAAATGGAGAGGCACAACCGGAATTCTATGGGTCCATTTCGGGATTATTTATTTGCATTTATGAGATAATCTTAATTACTTGAAAGCATACTTGTAATAGGATTGCCTGGCACAACAGATATTGTAATTTATTAGGACCTTCCTGGCAAAACACATGTTAAATTTAAACCTAAATCTAATTAAAATATAAAGAATAATAATCTCAGCATAATTTATATCTTGCATACAAACATTTATCAAACTTTGGTCAACCATGCTTAAAGGTGCAGTACACATTTTTTTTACTACTGTGTGATAAAGTAAAATTTGTCTTGTCCCAGTACAGATATATTGCAAAAGCAGCTCTTAGAGTCAACACAGAACTGCCAGATGTTATCAGATTTATGATAACAGAATTATATTTTGAGTTCTTAACAGGAAGTATCACTAAGAAGTAAGTAAGAAATAAAAAAAATTAATTACGTACATTTGGACTGCTGTAAACTGTTTAAAAAGGAACAAGCTGTTTTTCACGTTTTGAATACTGTAAAAATTAAGCTAAATAATTTTAATTAAAGAAAAATCATTGTATGGTATATTACTACTACTACCACACCCACTTTATCATGCTCCCATCACATCTGGAAAATGTTATTTCAATGAGTCAGAAAGATCACTGCATTTAACTCAAAAGTAGCGATGTGGAAGCTCACCATTTGCTAAGATAATGCTACATTAAATCCATTCATTTCAAATCGAGGCTTTGCCAAAAAACGGTTGCAGCTGTAGAAGAATCTGTCCATATTTTTATTTATTGTATTTTTCAACTTTATAACTCTTTATAAGAGTATGTGTGTTTGCATTCTTACATTTTGAAGAAGAAATGTGTGCAGACTAGTTCGCATAAACTTCACTAAATCTAGATCCCGGCACCAACTGTCACGACTGACAGCAGTGAATGGTGAAGCCAAAAGTGTTATTTATATTTTTAGCTCTGTACTTTCACTTTTACTTAGAGGATATATAAGCCACAGCTCACCAAGAACATATCCAAATTTTATTTTTTAAGTTCCAATCAATTAAGTGTCAAAAAAGGCAGTCTGCTCCATGGCAGATGTGGCTTCAGTAGTAGCTTGCAAGCACCATAGGGGGCTTTGAGAGTTCATTCATTATCTTTATTATATGGTCCTGTTCAGTTGTTAGTACAAACTGTTAGAGATTCTTAAATTGTTGGTAACTCACAATATGTGTTCCTCTGAATTTCTACCATAGCATAAAAGACATGTTACCAGCAACAGCTTTCATCTACCACAGCCAGCTTATTCCTTATTTCCAGCAAAGCCTTCATTATACAAAGCTGTCTGCAACATGTCAGCCTGTCGCCCGTAATGCACCATAACTAACATAATGTGTCCAGACACTGTCCAGTAACGGGAAGGGTGAGGAAAGGGCCAGGCGTGGGCAGCAATTCAGTCTTCATTTAGCAGGTATGAACATCCACTGAGCAATGTAAATCAGAAGCTTTAAACTTGGCAAATGAAATTACATTTAGGCTAGATGCTAGGCTTGGCGGGGTGACGTCACAGATTGGCCACAGCCCTAACAGTACATCTCTATTAAGAGCAGCACCTATCAATTACTGCAGTCAAGTGAAAAAAAAAAACCCAAAAAAACCCCAAAAAAAACAAACACTTATTACATTTTGCCATTGTTGAACATTGTTCAAAAAAGCAAACAGTAGACCTGTTTGGGAATTAGTTTCAAGAAGGATACTCTTTTAATTGTCCATTTACATAGTAATTCAGATTTCAAAAAAGGAGGATACCATCTAAACACTCACTAAATCTTTCCATGATCCATCAACCAGCACTGGGCCTTGAGTCACCAAATGGAAACCACCATGGCCCCCCAAACTCCACCTCCTGCGCGCACACACACGTGCACTCTCAAAAGTTGGGTGGAGGATGGAATCCAAACAAAGCCATTCCCCAAAGCCTCAGACAGACGGAGTTCACTTTGTCCAGGCAATACTTGCTTTAAGAGAATCCCAAAGTACACTGTTTCTTATTATTCTCATTTAAGGTTAATTCAAAGCCAAATTGCAATAGCCCTTCACATTCAATTTAGCCAAAAAGTGCATCTATGTGGCATAAGGTTCATGAAGGTTTCTACGCAATTCTGTGTTAATTTAGGCTTTTGTCGCGTGTCTAAAGCATTTCATCTAACACAATAAAGTGATTTTACCGCCTCATAGCGATCAGTGCTTATTAACAGCCAACTGGAGTGTAATGAACGAGGTGCACCGTTATTCGCCTCTACGCAATACGCAGCCACATTTGATATGAAGAAAAACAAGAACAAAAGTGTTGTATGTGCCCAAGACTTCGTATAGTAATGATTTTGTCCGTATCCACGCTATTCTCGATGAGCAAATCAACCTAAACCGCAAGACAAGAAAGGGTCGGACGACGCGCAAACACTCGCGACATGGTCCAAAAACAAGGGTGCTATGTGGTTATACAGCTTATTCCTTACCCAGAAGATGAAGTTGAAGAAGAAAAGCAGGTATTTGACACATTTGGTGCAGCCTTCGACTCCCATGGTGGTGCGCACGGTTAAGGAGAGATATTCGGAGATATGCGGAGTTAACGGGACGGCGGCGGTAAGAGCAGGCCAGGCAGCGTGCTTCAATCCTCACTAGAGTGCTCGCTAGATCTCGGAGACAGAGGCAACACCCAACTCCGCCTCCTCCTCCCTCAGAGATGGTGTCAAGGCACGTAAGGCACTCAGAAAAAACGTATCTTTCCACAGGATATTTCATAATAAAGCACGCGTAATGACGTTGGAGTGCTCAAAAAAACGGGACAGTGTTGTCAGAACATAGTTGGATTTATATACCCTGTCTCATTTGAAAGATATGAAGTTGACGAGATCAAGATATGAAGTTGACGAGATCAAGTCTTCCACCTACATGTCTCCATGGAAATGTTGTTTCTTTTCCTGGAATGTTTCACAGTAGCAGATGACACAACCTGTAACTGGGTTTCAGTTACAGGTCAGATCTGTGGAAAGGCGACCCCTATCACAGTAAGGATTCATGTTTTAAGGTATTTTTGTGCAATAAAACACTTTTAATTAAATAAATGCAAGCTAAATAGTTTTATGCCTACTGTAGGACATTCCAAACAAAGTCATATCCATGGAGACAGACAGGTTGTGGACTCCCACCAGAAAGGTTCTTTTATAGAGACTATAGTATATGATCATAAATGGTCTTAGTATAATGACCTTTCCAGTCTGAACAACAGGAAACATTCATCTTTGTAAAAAGCTACTTTGCCTTTGGTGCTAAGTTGTAATGCGCTTACCACAAGTGCGAGTGAAGTCTGCATTTTTGGTTAACTTGTCTAACACATGTGGCCACCAGTCCTCCACCACCACCTGGGGCTATTGTGTGGCAGGCAAGATGTTAATTGTCCCAAATTCAGCTATTTTAAAATAATCTTTAAAAGCAACTACTTTTTTCATTTTTACCAGTGTGTTAATGTATTTAGAGAGAGCTTAAGTCACACTGGTAAGATGTGACTCATCACGCATGTGATGTTTGCCTGACGTACTTTTTTGCATGGTTGCTGTCAGAAAAAAATCTACATGCCATCTTTGGACTTATGATGTGGTGTGAAGGTTATCACAACCTTCAATGATGTGACTAAAAATGTGACCTTCAAAGCAGTTTCTTTTCCTATGATGTAAAAGGAACTACTCTCTATTTCATGTTTTCCTGTGGTAGTGTATCTGAAGAAGTGGCTTGGATGAGCAGCGAAACATCTTCACTCCTACAACTTTATGTCCAGTTGGCAGATTTAACTTTGGCTTTTAATATGGTAGTGTAACAACAACTAAATGTAAAGCAAAATTGTGGCATTAAGGCTATAAGATGGTTTGTTAGCCAGAAGTGTAATGTTATAGAATAGCCAGTACTACTACATACTTGAATAATGTTAGGAATTTACTTTTGCTCTGTAGCAGTAGAAGTAGTAGTAGCAGTAGTAGCAGTTGTGTTAGTAGTGCTTGTCAAGAGTGTTACAAGAAGGTAGCCACTAGCCTGACCTGTGGAGGGCACTGTACAGCAGGCCTATGGGACAGTGCACAGTTATAGATTAGGAGGTCTACTTTACACTGCTTGTTCTTTCCCCAGAGGATCTAGGGACCACATCACTAGGCAAAAGTTCAATATAATTTAAAAGGTTTAAGCAAATGTGCAGCTCTTCAACCCTAAAACATACACAACTCTACATTGCATGCTTTTCCAATAACAAAACACAGCAACATATCAACATTAGTAACAACAGAATTTTATTACTGCAAGGCCTTCATCATAAATATAGGGGAAAGTGGGTCACTTCAGTTAAAAGCTCAGACCAGTCACACAGACAGTAAGCAACAGGATTGGCATCATCCACATTAAGCCTTTGTCTATCCAATTAACAGACGGACAGTAGAGTCTTGTTGTGTAACTCTCAAAGAAAAGTATGTTCCAACAATAAAAAAAAAACAAACAAACTGAACTCCCTTACTTTACAAAGTAATTTCAAAATAATCAAAACCAAAATCCATCACTACAGATCCTTTAAAAAACCTGACAGATGTTACATATTGACATTTAACAATTAAAAAAAGAACAACTAAGCAGAGAATTAAAAAGATAAATACTATGTAGCACTAATAGTTCTTGGAAATAAAACAGTATCTCAAGCATGTCACAAATGTCCTCTATGCATGCACTGACATTCCACAATCCACATGTGTGATTGTTGGCTTCATTTGGTGAAGAGTTTGACTTAACACAAAGACGTTCTCAAGCTCAATACCATTTTACAGAGCACAACAAAATGACCATTGTTTACATTTTATACAATATCCTTCCAGAGGTGGGTAGTACTCAGTAACATTTACTTGAGAGTGACTTTTTGGAGAAATTGTACTTTTTAGAGAAGTTGTCTGACACCATACTCTTCTTGCGTATTATTTTGTTGAGTAAAAGTTGTGGCTACTTTTCCCCATGGTGAGTAAATCTATAAAAAATTACACATTATTAAATGTCACTTTTTGGTATTTTTGTGTCTATTCTTTATAAATACCATAATCTCTGCATTATTTAATGTTTTGTCTGTCCAATTACATGAGTCCATAAATTCAGTAAAGTCCATTTTAGATGTATTTCACATCCAAACTGTTACTCCCCTAATACTTTTTTTACTTGCGTATTTTTTTCTTTGCTGCTCTACCCACCTCTTTCCCTAAGATAGATTTTCTCCAGTACATCTGAAGCATATTACTCTAACATGAGGCCCAAGGCACCTCCTCCCCTCCCCCGCTCTACTAGAGACAGGACAGGTCATGCTCTCAGATGTTTGTTCAGTCTGTTCAAAGCGTCCTCCACTATGTCCAGCTCATGTCGGATGTCCTTCACCATGCTGTTGATGCTGTTGGTGTCCTTAAGCACATCCACACTCTGGGTATAAGGATTGTACCTCAATGAGAACGGTCGCCGGATGGTCTTTGCAAACTCCCTAAAAGCATACCATGAATTTAAACATGCAATTGGTTTTATTATATGTATTAGATTGTTTGATCTATTTGTTAGTTACGCTGACCTCATTTTGTCTTTTGCCTCCTCAAAACTCTCCGAAACAAAGTAGACATCTTGGAATGTGGTTATCTTGCACTCCTGATTGCAGGTCACCACAGGGTCGAACGGGAGGATATGGGCTTTGCCAGACAAAGCATGCTGGGGGTAAAACAGTTTTAGATTACCAAAGTTAAGACATACGCAACTTTATTGCATACGGTGTCACAACATGATGCTCTAATCAAATTGAGCAATGCACCTGCATATATGCAAATTTTCAGATCTAAAAAAGAAAAAAAGGATTACTGCTGAAAACCTCTCCCTTTGGCGCTCAAATTTACATCAAGAAACCTCTTGCCCATTTACACACACATTCATACACTAGTGTACGCAGACACTGGGGGCAAGGTGGGTTAAGTGTCTTCATCTGGGGGAGCTGGAATCGCAATGCTAACCTGTGGGTCAGTGGATCTGACCACTCAACTATGATGTTTATGTAGAGAGTGGGATTTGAACCCCCAACCTCCAGATCAGTAGACAAATACTAGTGTTGCTTTAAATATTCTTCTGAAATAGGAAGAACTTGCAACATGTATTATAAATGTGAAATTAGCATAAAAATAAACAATACAGCATATTTTTTTTTTTAAATATATATATACATATATTTTACCTTAAGCTCACTGCCAGATGAAAGAAGTCCAGCCCCATAAGCCCTGAGCCCTTCGTTCTGTTTACATAGACCAAATTCCACTGTGAAAAAGTAACACTGCAACACAACACAAGAGACAAGTTTAAAACAATATCTTCATGCCTGACATCACTGTATACTTCAAAATATATACACTATTGGATAGATTTTCATCACTGTGCTCATCAAACTATATTCGGTATTTGCTATTTATTGTTGCAACAACTAGCAAGTTGACCATCCCAACATTGAACAATTTTAAAACATTTCAGGAAAAATAACTAAAGAACAAGCTATCACTGGTGCTTGTACAGATGTTTTCTGGTAATTAGGATAATACAATCATTTTCATTAACTTATCAAAACACTGATATATTAGTTTAGCCCAAGGATAGCTCTTGTATAAATGGTTATTGTCCAGAGTTGTAATTTCAGACATGGTTCCATCCTGGTGTCAACTTTTAAGTCCTGGTTGTGTTGCAGATAGAATATTGCATCATCCTGGTTTAGGATTATTTTAGTTGTTAACATAACAGCCTAATATTTCATAAAGTGATAAGTTTGCCAATCATTGATCTCTGGTGTTGTGTGTGTTGAGGGGGTTTCTCACAGTGGCCAGTTTCTGCACAGCATCATCGGAGGCTCCAAGTGAAGCCAGGCCGATCTCCTGAGAGAACTGAGCAAAGCTGGGCTCAGCCAGCAGAGGCACGTGGCCCAGCAGCTCATGGCAGGTATCTCTGTAATGTACAATCACACTAATGACTCCACACTACAGTCAGACAGTACTACTCCTGGGCTAGTATTAGGTCCTAAAGAGTGTGACATGGAGATAACTGGAACATAACTTTCTGTCTAAAATGTAACTTATATTTGGTCAAAGTTTGGTTTATTTCAAATACCTTATTTTATGTATGCCTTGTTGATCTTGTTTTAAATTTTACTAATTTTACTATTACTACTCATTGTTTTATGTTGCACAATATCACCAATTTTGGTCACTGACAAAAGCATTTTTCTGATTTTGAAAAAGGTCCAACCGGATTAGTCATGAACAGTGATATTTTTACATAGACAGCAGCAAATGTGTAGATTACAACTAAAGTATAATGACTGACAAGTAAAACTATTATTAACTTTATTTATTTATTTATTTATTTATTTTGGAAACAACAATATATTTGCCGTTTTGTTTTAATCTTTAAACTTAAAAAAAAAGAAAGAACAACTTTGTTTAACTTTTTGTGTACTTTCTCTATCAAGTGCCATTCAACACCTATAATGTACATTTGGATATAGGCCTTTATTTTTTTCAAAAACTAAGTCAGTAGAACTCTTAGTGCATATTTAAGCAATCTTTTTGTTCCAAATGTCACACCCTTTAGATCCTCGGTCCTGTTGTGTACTCACGGTTCTGGGGTGTACAGTGGCTCTGAGCTGTGGCGGATATACTGTGTGCAGTGAAATACTCTGAAGGCCAGACCTGCCAGAAAGTCTCTGGGTGAAAGGTAACCAGCCACTGGCCTTATGATGAAGCCCGAGCGCTCTGTCAGGAACATAGAACACAACATACATCAAGTGTTTACAGAGTCAAAAGGTACAGCAACAAGCTATATTATTTTCAGTAAATACAATTTGCATGAAAATATTACATACAATTTACTCAGTATTTTGGCACTATTGGCATTAAGGAGAGTTCAGTAGCCTGTTTCTTCACATTTTAGTCACTTTTAGTGCTTATGATTACTACTATGAAATAACTGCCTTTATGTTAGTCTATTATTAGGCTGAAATTTTACACAGTGGGGCTTCAAGAAGTAGCCATCTGGTTAGTATTATATCCATTTATGCAATAAGAACGAAAGAAATGGGAAAAAAATATTGTTACATTAGACATCTATGAAGTGTCTGTGTATGTGTATGCATACCTATTTGTGTATGTGTGTGTGGATATCGAGGCATACAGATTTGTGTCTGCATATATGTGTGTATATACTAAAATATACTTAAAATAGGTCTTCTTTTGTACATTCATGATAGATAAGTTGTATTTGCATGTAAATTGATTTTCTGAGATCTTGTATTCTCTATGTTAAGAGGGTTAGCCAAATAATTGTTACACTTCAACCTACACCTCTGTAGTCTGTAGAATAACCCAAGTGTTATTTGTTATTTTTGTGCTATTCATGAATCATCATTATTCATGATTATGCCAACTGACTGAAAAAAATAAAGTAACAAACTAACATCACATTAATGATTAACTCTGTTCTTGCAAAATCAAATTTTTCCAAGTAAAAAAATAAACAAACAAAGCAAAACAACATTTGAATGTATCTATTCCAATGACTCAAAAAAAATACCCATTTCATTGTCATACACCTTTACCTTTGAGGAAGTTCGACACATCCTCCAGCTGGGGTATGTTGCCCTCAGTGTAGTTGCAGTGTTTGGTCAGCAGGGGCAGGTTCTTCAGATACTCCTTACAGGCATGAGTGGGGTAGAGTTTATTGAGCTCTCTGAACACCACTCCCCAGGTACCCACCTCCTCGGCTGTGAAGTCGATGTGTGGAATAGGCTCCCCACTGGCAACACAAAGGCTAGTTAGATTTACCGAACCCATAAAAGAGTTTTCCTCCCCGGCACAGCATCCTAATGTGCTCTTTGTTCTTTACAAAGGATCAGCCCGGTCCCTGTTGATTTGAGTTAGCTTTCCAGAGGGCAGAGCAAATGACCACAGAATGAACCACCTTTGATTGCAATTGGATTCTCAGTGCTGGTTCACAACAAGAAACAATGCATTGAATATACACTGTCCAAATAAGACATTGATGGGTTTCGATCCAAGCTTTAAGAACTGTTTGGCCCCAATCAACTTTCTTTTGATTAAATAACTACTACCAATTTAACAAATCCAGTGAGACAACTTTATATAATTCTTTCATAAATTATCTTGGAAATTTACAGAGAACAAAAAATAAACAGTCTTAATGACGTCTAGTACATAACTTGAGACCTAAAAAGAAACACATCTTGACATGTGATTTTTACATTTTAATATGAAATATTACAGTGTTTTCAAATGTTAATGTTCTTGCATATTTTTAACGTTAAGATTAAGGTACACTTTATTGTGTCTCTAGGCAAAATATCTGTCTCCATTTGACAGATCCTTCAATGCCACTGGAGTAGGAGTAGTGGGTGACACAGTGCACCACCCGACCACCAAGTCCTTAGCCAAACTACACGTTGTGGTATAGTCAATAAGATACTCACTGTTTGTAGTTCATTGCCAAGTCTGCAAAATATTTCCTTCTTTTACGATATATGTTGTCTTTGAAACCCTGTAAAAGAAAAGAATATATCATTTATTTTTGAGTTCACTTTCAACTTATAAATATTTGTATCACTTACTGGGTGATCTGCATCCAAGTCTGACCCATACATCAGAACCCTGTTTGCACATAGATCCAAGTCGCTGATCTTTATTGGAAACCAGGGCACTTCGGATATCACTGGGCAGCAAACCATACAGTACACAATTTACCAAACAAAATATTTACTGGAAATATTATAATAATAACTTACCAGCTTCAGGCAGACCAGAGTCAGATGGATAAACATCGACAATTTCTGCATGTTTTTTCAGAAGTTGAGTTAGCTCTTTCATTTGAATGTGGTCGCTGTCACAGTCAACAAAAATTTCAAAATCAGAGTTCCTTCTTCTAGATTTCCGGGACTCTATATGGACCAGGTTTACGTGCTTGTCCTGCAAATCAACCAAAATATTAATAACATATTTATAACATGACACATACTCAAGTAATATCTATTGAATTAGGGCTGCACAATATATAGCAATCCAATCGAAAACTGTAGTTTAGACCTCTGCAGATGTTCTGAAATGCATGGGATTTTTGTATTTGTTTATCAGTTTGTTTTCCTTCTTGTTAATGAAGACAACCCTATTATTAAACGTATATATTTCAAAGTGAATCACAATCGCAATACTTCGTGCAGCCCTATTTTGAAATAATATGAATTAATATGAGACAACACATCACTAACACAACACTTAGATTTCTAACCTAAAGCTTACTTGGAAAAATTTTAGAGCCTTAATAAGTCCCCCAACTTCATTTTTTAGCGAGAATAGGATGGTAGATCCACTTTTGTCAGAGCTTGAAGCCCTTCTAGATGCTGCGCTCCATTTGTCCTGTTTCTCATTACTGACATCGAGTTTATGCATCTAAAAACACAACCATAACGCATGTGTCATAAAGTTACAGTTACAGACCATGTTGGTCTATACATTTGGCTCATTGTAGTGACATAATATAAACTTTGGATGCTCTTAAATCAGCTTTGGTAGTCCCAGTGTAATCCCTGAGTACGATAACAGATTACAAGGAATAATCTGTATGCTCATTCATTTTAATGTACCTACATAAGGGTCACTTAGTTCAACTAGGATAATTTTGAATATATTGCCGCTGTAAGTGTATGCTTTACCACACAACGTCTTACACTTGTCAGGCATTGCTTCAGAAGGCATAAAATACACAAATAACAGATGAAATAAAGATATTAATATTTTTTAAAAGCTGATGTTTTTGAACTTCGGAAAAATAAATCCGCATGTTGAAAATCAATGCAAAAGTTATAGAAAAGATGACTCACCAAATATATTTCAGTGGTAGAGTTTGGAATCATGTATTTTGTAAGCAAGAAGACTTGATTCAGTTGATTAAAACTAAACTAAAATGAAATACTAAAAAGTTAGGCATAAAAGGTGAAATCACAATTTTGTAAATTGAGATAAGAATTTGTAAAATTAAAGAAGTGATATTAATTTCAGCACATACCTCATTGTTAATCTGTTCCTCATATATTGTGTCCACTGGGTCACAGTTGCGTCCATTTTGGGCTTCATCGGCCTTGTTGGCATACATATTTCAGTCCCAATAATGCGAGTGAAGTTGACAGAATAGGCAGCCTTGAAGTGGGCAGGAGCGGGCAGAACAGGAGTGAGCATGAACCAGTTGGCAGCAGCTCAAGCAGAGAGCCCAGGAGCTGTATTTATATGACCCCTCTGGAGGGAGGGTGTGCTGAGAGGGGGTACGCAATTATTTTAGCAAGAGACTGATTAGGAACAGGTTGGTGATTAAGAAAAGGGCTTTGACGTGACATTAGAAGCCAGGAGTGACCTTTTCAATTGTAACCAATTTACCAAACTAAAATTTAAAGTTGGTAACTATTAAAACAAGATCAAAAGCTTTGATTGTGTGAAGAACAGTAATAATGACACTTTCAGGGAATTTAAGTCTATGCATTACATACATATAATGTTCAGAACATAAAAAGTCATATACTGTACAAGCTATTCGTTGGAAGACACGCGTTCCCTGTGAATGCATGCATTATGAGTGCTCTCATAATGCCGGGGGCTGAACTGCCGTGAAATAAATGAGTAATGTTCATACGGCTAATTTTCTACAATGTGGTGCCATGAGCAATATGCTTTTATTGCAAGTGTTGGAGTTTGAATTGCTGTTATGATGCTGAGAAGCACTGGGGTGTGACGTATTTTGTCAGGATTATTAGCAGGAGGTAGACCACACCACACAAATACTTTTATAATGGTGCCAGAGCTGGGTTTAGGTAAAGCCCAGTTTGCAAGGGCTCAGCAATTTCCATGACTCCTGGGAACACATCTGTTCTCTCTGATTTTGAATGGCCTCTAATTCTGCCATCAGACATTATCATTGTGACAGTGTCAATCTCATGTTAAGTATGTATTTTTGACTGCTACCATAAGTTTCTACGCTTCATAGTGGTGGCAAATTGAACATTGCATAAAACACAAAAGATGATCTTTACAGTTTTTATGTTAACCTTTTTAAAACTATTATGGGCCCTCACCAGTAATGAGGTGTATTGTTTTATAAAATTAACATTGTGAGAATGTTCGATGCCCAATGACTGAACAGCGTGACTTAGAAGTGGACCCCTATAGGAGAGGAGACAAGCTACTTTTGGCATAAACTCACAAAATTCAGAACAGTGATAGGTCCATGAGACAAGCCTAAAATGAATTGTACGCCGCTCTATGATGAACAGGAAGATAAAAAATGTGTCACTGTTTGAATGTGTGTTTATAAAATGTATCTAGTTCTTTATTTGTTGTCCATATGAGCTCAGATTTGACATGCCTCATCAAAAGTTATCAATTTTTTGGTGAGTGCATGGGAGAGACGTGTGCACAGGTGAGGCGTGTGTACGGTGGTGAAGGCCATCATTGCCACTTGCGACTTTAATTTACTCTTTTGTTGTTGTCCCAGTCCATAATAATGTCAATTGGGCTGATTGTCTTTATTTTGTGTACCTGTTTTTTTTTAGACAACTAGTAGTCCTTCTTTGGTCTCACCTTTAAAACAAAGAACATGACTTAAGTTATGATGCTTTGAACCCAAACAAACAGACTTAAGATACACAATAATGCTTGTATAATATATTATGATTAGCCTGAAACTCTTGTAACAAGAGACTGAATGTCTTGTATGATGTTTGTAAGATGTTTAAAAAAAAAGTTCTAACTCATTCTAAAACTCTGATTAAAATACCTTTCCTTGAAATGTAATGGTCATCTGGCATTATCATTGCTTTACTAGATAAACATGTATGGTTGTGTTCTAATGCCACACACTTTACACATTTAAGACTAAAAGGGAAAATATATGCTCTAAAAACAAAAGTAATTGTGTCTTGATCATTACAGCCAAAGTGATGAATCATGATTACAGAGACAGGAAGTCTTGTTGCTAATTCTCCTAGTGTGAGTGGTGAAGGCTCTCGAGGCCTGGCTGCTCTAAAAGACATTTACAGCCGGATATGAGCTGCTGCCTCCCTCAGAGAACAAAACAAATGATGCAGGTTCAGAAGAAACTAGTTCTGGGTTGCAGGATTTGGTGATTAGTAAATCTGACCTTGGTGAAGCTCTGCTCCTTTGAGAGGCTTAATGAAAAGCAATCTCAGAGTGAGATCCATCTGCCCTGTCTTTATAAAATTAGACTACCTTTTGTGGACCACACAGATTGGGTTTTCTATTCTACCAGTCGTGACACACTCCCAAAGACTTGTCAATAAATCTTTAGATGCACAAACTTACTTATAAAACAGCCAAATTTGTTACTTAAATTGTTTCTTGAAAATGCACTATGTAGCATTTCAAAATATGGCATTAAACTATCTTGCATTCATGCAATTGCAGATGTTACTATGAGCAAGATTTTCTCTCCACAGATATAACTTGGCCTTGTGGTGTCTCCTCCTTGGCTCCAAAGAGATACATAAGTTTAATGCTTTTCTTCAACCATAAATGTTACATGTTACACCTTCATGATGCAATTTAAACTAACCCTCCTCTTTAAATTATGAGGTTGCACAGGTTATATGGTCGGTCTGGGCTTCAAAGGTTTGCCAAAATGTGTGTCCAACGTAGGCTTCTGGCAGTTAGCAGCAAAGTTTTGGTTTCTCTTCCCACTGTCTTTAAGTTTATAACTTGACAAAATTTGACATTAGCAATAATACAATTCTGTTTTAAAACTTATTCCAATATGATTTAGCTTTTCATATTTTTGGTCTATTCTTTTGAAATAGCCTACCTTATTTTGTGCATTATTTAAGGTTTTGTTCTCACAATTAAATTAACTTCAAATTATAAAGAAGATGCTATGTTCAGAGAGATACTTTTACAATATTTTTATTTTAGTAGTAGTGTCTCCAAATCCTGTTTGCCCTTTCTTGAGTCATTTCTTGGACTGGTCTACTAGTCTACTTTGTTTGACGCAGCATAAGGGTCACATTGAGAAAATAATTATGCGAGCGCTACGAAAATAAAGTGGTAACATTTCGACATTAAAGTTGTAATTTACTGAGAATAATGTCAAAGCCAGAAAAAGATGCAATTTTACCAAAAATAAAGTCGACAAAAGATTTTGGGGTTGACACTGGATCAAAGCGAATGCAGACTGCAAAAGACTTTGAGGAATTAAAAGCTTACATAAATGCCCATAAAGGAGGTCCAACTTTGAAATGCTTGACATTTATACGTCCCACATGTTTGTAAGTTATTAAACAGATCACCACTGCAGTTTATTGCCCACCTCTCCGCTCATACGCATCAGTCACAAACTGAGGAGTCTCAGGGTGATCTTTACCCATACTCCACTAAACATATGGAGGAGTCTCAGCTTGATCTTTACCCATATTGCACTAAACAGGTGGAGTGATCATTATCCATGCTCCACTAATTAGGTGGAGTGATCTTTACCTATACTCCACTAAACAGGTGGAGGAGTCTCAGTTTACCCATACTCCACTAAACAGGTGGAGGAGTCTCAGCTTGATCTTTACCCTTACTCCACTAAACAGGTGGAGGAGTCTCATTTTACCCATACTGCACTAAACAGGTTGAGTGATTTTTACCCATACTCCACTAAACAGGTGGAGTGATTTTTACCCATACTCCACTAAACAGGTGAAGTGATTTTTACCCATACTCCACTAAACAGGTGAAGTGATTTTTACCCATACTCCACTAAACAGGTGGAGGAGTCTCAGTTTACCCATACTCCACTAAACAGGTGGAGGAGTGAACTTTACCCATACTCTACTAAACAAGTGGAGGAGTCTCAGCTCGATCTTTACCCTTACTCCACTAAACAGGTGGAGGGGTCTCTTTACCCATGCTTCGTTTCGCTTCACTACTGTTCTAGCCGTGTGGCACTTTGCAGTCGTTCGAAATGCTCATTGTGGATAACTTCAGTCCCTCGTTATGGGCTTGTGGAGCTGTGCACACTGGGCAGTTTAACGCACCGATTATAATGTAGCCTAATCCCTATTGCCACTCCACTGTCCTATTTCTGTCTCCAGATGTGCCGGCCTACAATTTATTGCAGACCTGGGCAAACTATGGCCCGGGGGCCACACATGGCCCTTTGGGTTTATTAATGCAGCCCACCGAATGTGACCAAATTATATTAAAATAGGTAAGGGTAAATCTTGTTCAAAGTTTTTCTGCTGTGTTTATTTAACATATTTTTTAAAATAAATTAATTATCCATTGAATTGCGTGCGTGTGTGTGTGTATCTATGTAAGTATATATGTATATATCCTGGCCCGGGCAAATTTTAAAACCCATTGTTGCCCGTGTGTCAAGAAGTTTGCCCACCCCTGGTTTAGTGCAATACACAGAGCTGAAACTGGTGCCAGTCCCTGATCCCGAATTCTTTGTACGGAATGGACTACAGCATACTGTCCGCACTATTCTCCTGTACAGGACCTGGAACACTGCGTCCACCCCATATCCGTGAAAGTATAAACTGCGTAAACATGAGCTGCCACTGCCTGGTTGCGCACGGCTCCACAAGGCCGTAAGCACTTGTAAGGCTCAAAGCCAAGGGAACGGATTTTTCCCCCATCTTGGTGAAGAATCGTCGTGCCCGAAAACTTCCCCTCTTGTCTGTTCTCCACACATCTCTCTGGAAACATTTCAATGAAGGGCAATTCCAGAGATTAATGGTGAAAATCGTGCCCACACTCCTTCACCTGCATTTGGCTGTGGATCGGAGGCGCACCGGGTCATCCCAGGGAAATGATTCAACAGTGAAGACTTTTGGACCAAATCCAGGAAGTGACACGCGGTCGATTACACACAGACTGGAAAACGTGAGGTAGACAGTCCAAACATGAGAAGAAAAGAGAGAGACGTTTCATCAAGTGTCTAATACCAAAGTTAGGCTTACAGACAAAATAAATCGAAACTATTGGCCTTGTCCTTCCCAGAACCAACTGAGAAATGCCCTCTGCATACAGCCATAACAACAGCGTAGGGCACTGTTATTTGCTTTAAATCTAATCACAGCCATTTAATATATATTACAAAAATTATATATCATCACATAATCCACTTCTGTCGGCATATTTGCTCTCTAGCTCTAAACCACTTATACTCTTTACACCCGCCTAACACTGCTTCTGATTGATCTTTTTTTCGTCTTTATCTGTATTTTAGATAATCACCGTCAAACCCAAGCCTTGTCTTGCTTCCGGTTACATCCCAAAACAAAAACAAAAACTCCGTAGCGTCTCCATGCTCCCGTTGTTATGACGACAGTGCCAGGGAAAGTTCAATACAGTAGTTCGGATTTGAGGAAGTAGTGTGAAAGCAAAAATCCTGGCAACGAACGATTGAGATATGGATGTATTAGTATTAAATATAAATTAAAACATATTTTACTCCAGACATGTCAAACTCAGGCCCACGGGCCAAATTTGGCCCTCGATATAATTATATTAGGCCCGCGAGACGCTATCAAATACGTATTAGAGCTGGCCCGCCGGCTGTCGCACCAGTATAGCACATGCACCACTAATACTACGAATCCCAGAATCCTTTGCAAATGTGTTGGCGTTGACCCTCAACTGTTCTGTTGACACTCATTAACATCTGCTACCTGTGGCCTCACTCAAATTTAATCCACCTCTTCTGAAAAACATGATATCGTTGTGAACCTTTTCAATAAATATTTTGTTTGGCCCGCGTCTTAATTCCATTTTTGAATTTTGGCCCTCTGTGAATTTGAGTTTGACACTACCTGTAATCTACTCCACTCTGCCTCAGTTTAGTTTATGTCGTGCAGAAGACAGCCCTCTAGCGGCGGTGTGCGGAGCTGCGCGCACTGGCCGCCTCTCGCCTCTCGCTCCCGCCCGCCTCGGTCAGTCTGGTTCACGTCTCCGTCACTTTTCCAGCGGGGCACCCTGGACTACACACTCAGCGCCTGCCTGCTAGCTAGTTAGCGGTACACACACACACACACATAAAGTTTCACGTTGCTCCTACCACGCTGAAGACGACACTTTTTGCGAGATCAATATGCCAGCGGTGTCTAAAGGGGACGGGATGCGTGGCCTGGCTGTCTTCATCTCTGATATCAGGAACTGTAAGTAGTTTTGTGTTTATTACTCTCTTATTTCTTCTCATACTTATTCACCTCGTTTGTCTTAAGTTACTTTACGTATTCACCACGAACATGCGCGCCCTTTCAGAGTCTGGAAATCACGTGTAAAGCGAGTAATTGCAGTTCACGACGAATTTAAGTGATGAAATTTGAAGAGAGTTTTGACAGTCCACAGCTGGTTAGCCTACACCAGCTAATTAGGCTAACTACTACTAGCTCTCTGAGGCTAACGTCATGTGGAAGGGCGTGGACCGCACACTCAATGAAGATAACGCGCTTATAACTGTCATATTTTGGACTTAGATGAAATTTAAGAAATAATTTAGGCTTAAAAATGATTGGTGCGTTTGTGGGAAGGTTCAGTGAAAAGTACGGATAAGTTTTAGTAGTGACTCTTTCATTCAAAATCAAAGGGACAGAAGGTAAACAACTGGAGTAGGCAGCAGCTATGTGAGCTGCACCTCTCCCAGCTGCAACAAATTATGAGAAAGTGTTTTGTTTTTTTTCATTCTGTTGTAAGCATAAACTTGGACAAAGAAGACAAACAAATATTTGAGAGTACATGTTTTAAAAAAAATACCTATAATAATTATGAATGTCACTTTTTTTTTTGCATAAAGCATGTTAAATAACCTAGTTTGGGTTATATTTCATACTGAGTTGAGAATGTATGGATAAGACTAAACGGTAAAACCACCCACTCCATACACTTATTCATTTGTGCTCTTGGTCTTTCATATCCTTAAGGCAGTTTTATTCTGTGTTTATTATATGTTTCATACCCCAGCAGTAATAATGTTCTATCTAATCTCCCCTAATGACAGCTTGTGGCTCCCAGGCCTTTTCTCCCACCACTACAAGACATTTATTTTCCTAATACCATAAACATGTTACACAAAGAAAGCATACCGTTTCTCATATCAAACAGGAACTTAATCATGTTGTTTCTGCAAAATAGTGGCTCAGCCTTGAAAGTTGGATGTTCTGCAGTTTGTCTGCTACCTTGTTTATGAGTATTGGGGAAGTCAGTATCAATTTTTAACTAAATGTTGATTATTAGCATTAACGCTATCAAAAAAATACATTTATTCACATGTCTGCATAGTTTATTATATTTATACAACAGTTTTAAATCTGTTTTTTTCCTCTTTTTAATAGCGATTTTATTTCAGAGAAGCATTGCAATTAAGATTATGTTTTCACTTTATGTTTAATAATATAATTCTGTTCAAACTCAAAGTTAATATTTTAAACACGTCCAGAGGAATTGACAAAAAGACTGACATATGAACTGACAAAATACAAGAATCACATTTCAGAACATGTTTGTACAGATCTAATCTACAGGGTTAGCAGTTTTTTATGCAGAAAAAGACAGGATATTTTGTTCCAATGAGTCGATGTAAACTCTATTTTAATTTTGTCCATATTATGTAAATTAAATTACTACAAACTCACTCACAGCCCTTTTTTAATCATAAGCCTAATAAGAGAGCAGTTTAGGAGTTTTGTTGTGTTTCAATAAAGTACTATATGCATTCTTTAGGGATCACGTCAGCCAAAACTAAATTGGCCTCTGCAAGAGATTTAAGGCCAATTACCAATTCATTAAAAAGTGCAAAGTGCACCGCATGTTACATCATCTGCTGCAGCAGAGATGAGATCGTGTGGTCCCCAAACCAGCCCCCTTCTGACCTTTGACTGCACCTAGAAAATCTGTCCATACATACAATGAACAGGACTGGTGACAAAGTGTGGAGTGGAGTCCAACATGTGCTGGGAACAGGTCTGACTTACTGCTGGCAATATGAACACAGCTCCTGCTCTGGTCATACAGGGACCAGACAACCTGTAGCAAAGGGCCCCAGATTCCATACTTCCAGAGCACTCGATGGAGGGTATAGAGCTGGCCCAGTGTGCCGTCAAGGTCAGCGGCTCTCCACCCACACTGAAAACGATGCTGGTGAAGCACTGCTTCCCTCTCCTGAGGTGCCGGAAAATTTGACAAAATTTCTTTGAGGCTGACCAATAGTCCTCGTCTATGGCCCCAACGAATTCCTCCCAACCCCAAGTTTTTGCCTCTGCAACTACAAGAGCCTGGCACGATTGGCCCGCCACCCTTCTCCAGGTGTCACTGTTGGGGATGGGCATTGAAGCCCAGTAGTAACGGAGTCCTGGGTCGGTGCACTTGGAGAAAATTATTGTATTTACTTACTTACTTACTTAAGTAATATACTTAATTATTAAGTATAATATTATTAATTATTAAGTAATTATTGAATGTTTTGTAATTTGTTAATTGCGTCCATTCAAATTGCAATTGATCTTGCAGCTCTACATTGTAGTTGTAATTTAATACTGCATAAGTGTATCATGTTCTGTACTTTTTGGCAGGCAAAAGTAAAGAAGCCGAGATCAAGAGGATAAACAAAGAACTTGCCAATATCCGTTCAAAGTTTAAAGGTAAGCCTGTGTCTGATGGATGATTTTAGGACATTTTAGGACATTTTAGGACACTTCAGACCTGTTATGCTTACATGGACATGGTGTGCCGTGTTGTCAGTGTTGTTTTTAAAAGTTCAAATGCATCACTCCTGTGTCTCTGCCACCTGTTACAGTCAGTCTAAAATTAGTTTGCAAGCCTGTTCCCATTGCACTGACCATACTGATCTCCCTGATATCCTCTCCTTTATTGCGTCCAGACATCAATTTCCTTTGCCACGCAATGGGCCAAATTTCATTGCGGCTTTATATCACTAAATATGTATGTCCAATGGACACCTGAAGACACTAAGAATCAGGAGTATAGTGGATTCATATTACTATTTTACAAGTGAATTACAAAGTACATATGTGGTTGTGGTGGCTGATAGTGCTGAGTCAGTTCCAGGCTTCAGTTCAAGGCAAACAAACGGAAACATACTCTTTTTCCTGACTACAACTCCTCAACCATTTAGAAAATGCAGACTCAGAACAACTGGCTGATATTACTGTGAGTGTAGGTTAAATCAGGATACATTTTGACATAGTAACTCTTCTCTAGTGTTGTAGCCTTTCCTTTTAAACCTAATAATTTTTTTGTTAGTCTGGGGAATGGTTAGTATTTTTAAATGGTGTATCTTATTCTTTTGTGTCTTTTTATTGTTTGAACCACAGTCATTAGGATTGTCATCAAAACTAATAGATAAAAAGCATGTAAAGCTATATGCGAAAATACTGGAAAGTGACTTGCTGACTTGGTCTAAAGCCTTTGGGAAAAAAAAATAAAATCTTGCACCATATGTGTTATGAAAAAATTTAAACAGTTTCGCAACTGAGCCAACATAGCTGGAAATTTCACCACACTGATTATAATATGCAGATTCCCCTGTTCTGCACATTTTATTATTGGGTTAAGCAGTATCCAGTTAAAGTATTACATAGTTATTATATATTATTAGTCACAAGTCAAGTTGAGTTGACTGCACTTAAACTGCATATTGCTTTCTTTTTTTTTTACCAAAATAATGTTGCCTTTCTCTTTTCAATAGAAAAATTATTAAATCTTTCATTAAGTATATGCATTTGTATGTGTTCCCTTGAGATGCAAGCCATACATTAAATATGCAAGTATAGGAATGAATAATAGAGTATCACTTAATTCCATATGGATAAGTTTCATCGATTGCTCTCATTCAAAAACAGGAGACAAGGCTCTGGATGGCTACAGCAAGAAGAAGTACGTGTGCAAGCTGCTCTTCATCTTCCTCCTGGGACATGACATTGACTTTGGACACATGGAGGCTGTTAACCTACTCAGCTCCAACAAATATACTGAGAAACAAATAGTGAGTACCATAATCTGGATGTTTTAGTATGGTATGGCAAAACAGTGGTTAATTGCATAATTTTCTATGTCCTTCTAGGGTTATCTTTTCATCTCGGTGCTGGTGAACTCCAACAGTGACCTTATCCGGCTAATCAACAATGCCATTAAGAACGACTTGGGCAGCCGCAACCCCACCTTCATGAACCTGGCCCTGCACTGTATTGCTAACGTGGGCAGCAGGGAAATGGCAGAGGCCTTTGCTTCTGAAATTCCACGGATTTTAGTGGCAGGGTGTGTGCCTAAATAACACATCCCCACAAATCCACCATATTTTTTACACAATATTTGTCTAGCTGCTGTGGCCGATAACAATATCAATATTATAATTTTAAAACGCATAGCAAGGCACACAAGTGTATGTAGTAAAAATGTATTTATTTGAGATACAAAATAATTTGTGCAGACATATAGCCGTATTGACATATGTGTTGAGTATAATCTGGAAATTGCATATTGGCACTTGAAGACTGGGGCATCTATAACAAATACAAACTAATTTTTTAAATATCAGACCCATATATCAATACTTGATAAGGGAAACACTTCTATCACTGGTGCTGGAACCAATATATTGCCCATCTCTAAAACTATTGTTTTAGATGCATAAAAAGATTATTTTGAATATTTACTGAATACTTGTATTTTTTTGTTTTATCAGGGACACTATGGACAGTGTTAAGCAGAGTGCAGCTTTGTGCCTTCTCAGACTTAACAGGACATCTCCTGACCTGGTGCCTATGGGAGAGTGGACAGCACGCGTGGTCCATTTATTAAATGACCAGCATTTGGTAAGTCTTGTTTTATAAAACAAGTACCGGTAACATTTAAGCTGCAGATGTACAGTAAATTCCACTCTCTGTTATAATCCTTTTCAAGAGCAGTGGTTCCTCTGCTCCTTGGCCTGATATCAACTGCTTTTTATGAGTGGATTAGCAAGGATTAACATTAGCAAAGTCTGGGCTGAAGTTGCTTTCATTGCTACAGGCCAGAGCAGTAAGTTTATACTATAAAAGATGGCCAATACTTAATGTTGTACTTAATGACTCTGTAAGCTTATATCAACTTGACACATCCTGCATGCTGTATGCAGCACTGATGTCAATTATTATGGGCCTCTAAGGTACTTGGAACCATAATGGAACTTCCACTCTGTTTATTTCCTTATTGACTGACACACAAGTATTATACTCTAGCTGATCCACACCACAATATACATTCAGGGCAATTACTCTTTACAACTTAAATACAGATATTGAATCGGTATCAGTCATTTCAGTAATTCTGTACATATTGTTTAACTTGTGTCTGTGTAATTTCAGGGGGTGGTAACAGCAGCCACAAGTCTCATAACCACTTTGGCACAGAAGAGCCCCGATGACTTCAAAACTGCCATCTCATTGGCTGTGACCCGCCTCAGTAGAGTATGTATTTTCCTATAGCTCTTGTGTAATACCACATTGGTGATTATATTGGAAATTAACTTGCATGTGTTGTATATTCTTTCTTGTGCAGATAGTAACGTCAGCATGCATAGACTTACAGGACTACACATACTACTTTGTTGCTGCCCCCTGGCTGTCTGTCAAATTGTTACGTCTTCTACAGTGTTATCCCCCGCCTGGTATGAAAACAGCCCACACATTTGAAAATGTAGTTATTCCACGATTACTGTTTACTGCTTAAATAATTGTACTAATCATTATTAATTCAGAGGACGCTGCTTTGAGAAGTCGCCTTACTGAGTGCCTGGAGACCATCCTAAATAAAGCCCAAGAGCCACCCAAATCTAAGAAAGTGCAGCACTCAAACGCAAAGAACGCTGTGCTGTTTGAAGCCATTTCTCTCATCATCCACCACGACAGGTTGGTCATTTCACCATCTGAGGTTAACATATAAGATTACAGTGTTAGATATAATTATGCTGCATAATGCAACAAACAGTATTTAAATATTATAGTACTTTTATTAATTAGTTCTATTAATAAAACAACTACAGTACTACAGTCAAAATCAAAACTAAGTCAAAGCTAAAGGCACTAAAACAAGCCTGAATTTGAATTCATTGAGTACATTATGACTAGAATTTAACATCTTGAAAAGTTTAAGTCGTAGCACACTTAAATTTTGAAGAAATAAGATAAGAAAAACACAATTATTTTCCTGCAATTTGTATATTATCAGCTTATATGGTGATGATGATCATTTTGTTTGTTTCTACAGCCTTAATACATTTTGCTTACATCTTTTGTGAACCACAGTGAGCCCACGTTGTTGGTGCGAGCTTGTAACCAGCTGGGTCAGTTCCTGCAGCACAGAGAGACTAACCTGCGGTACCTCGCCTTGGAGAGCATGTGCACACTGGCCAGCTCCGAGTTCTCCCATGAGGCGGTCAAAACCCACATGGAGACCATCATCAATGCCTTAAAGGTAAGATAAGCACTGCTGCTTTATACTGACCAACTATTTTTTTATTGTTATTATTTGTGTTTTACACGAATTGCTCATTTTGCAGTAGGAGACAAAAAACGAGAGACGGCACAAAAACACAGAAGAACATTTTTCAAATGCATCAATGATGATGATTGCTGTCCTTTGATGTAGTGTTGGATATTTTTGTTGTACTGCCATCTTGTGGTGTTAAAAGACAGCTCCAGCAAGTACTTAAAATAGTTAGCACAATACACAATAATAGAGCGTTGATAACCTTATCCTTTAACCTTTAAAATCTCTTTGGTATGTTGCTGCTACATACTAGACATTTTTTTTGTTTTGTTTTTTCCAAATTAAATTGATAAAAAAAGTAGTAAATATGATCAGAATTTTTATTCAGCATTTTACCAGGTTATTGAGAACACCCTCTCACTGATGACCTGGCCAAGAAGTAGCACAAGAACAGTGCATGATATCCTACAGCATCACAGTATCTGTAGAATGATCTATTCTAATAATAATCTATTCTCATTTATAAAAGCAGTGAAGAAGTTAAATGTTGAAAAACATTCAGCCTGCATTTTGTTGAGCCTGTACATTTGCCATTACAGACAGAGCGAGACGTGAGCGTTCGCCAGCGTGCTGTGGACCTGCTCTACGCCATGTGCGACCGCAGCAACTCCAAGCAGATTGTGGCTGAGATGCTAAGCTACCTAGAGACAGCAGACTACTCAATCAGAGAAGAGATAGTGAGGGCTTGTCTTTACTATAAACTTCTTCATTATTGAGTAACAAAACTAGGTATAAATATCACCATTTCCTAGGTGCTCAAAGTGGCCATCTTGGCAGAGAAATACGCTGTTGATTACACATGGTACGTGGACACCATTCTCAACCTCATCCGTATCGCCGGAGACTACGTGAGTGAAGAGGTGTGGTACAGAGTCATACAAATCGTCATAAACAGAGATGATGTGCAGGGCTACGCAGCTAAGACTGTCTTTGAGGTGAGTGTTTGGATGCTACCAGACCGATCAATCATCAGTCTTATCTGTGGTATTCTTCCTCACAAAGATGTTGTCTTTTTCAACCACCACAAATTGAACTGTGGGCCGGATGGGGTTTGTCAAAAACTTTCTGTGGCTCCTAATGCACATGAATCATTTCTATACTTGATATGAAGTTCAGATAATGTTACAGTGGAGGAGATAAATCGAGTAAGTCGTTACCATAGAGGCATAATGCACTGTGGGAAGACTAGAGGAGATTATTTTATCTAAATCACACTCCATCTATGATCTAATCTCATTATTTGGAGACTTTTGGAAACAACATTTCCGTATATTGATTGATTAAAGTGCTCAAACTATGTACAGTCGGCTGTTTATAGTAGTTAACAGATTATCACTCATCACTCAGATGTCGTGTTTTTAACCACAGTTTGCAGTATCTGATAAGAAAGAATCCTTGATGCGCTGGAAAATAAATACAAATATACAAATTGCGTAATGTTGCTAATTTTTTGTTTTGGTTTATGTTTATGCTAAATTTCCCTCCAAACTATTTTGGCACCTGTTCTCTAGCCAGACATTTGTTTATGTACATTAAAAAATTCCATAAGCACTACGCTTTTATTTTGGTTAAATCTGGATGATTTAAACTCAGTCGGTTAAGAAAGCTAACTATATCAAGCAGGACCGGTTCTAACCTGCTGAACTTGTGTGGGCAGACTGAAATTTTAGATGTGTATTTGTATTAGGTAGTAGATTTGATTTGGTGGGCAGGAATTTAATTTAGGTCTGTTTGTTTGTTTGTTTGTTTGTTTATTTAATGAAGGGACAGTGCATATTAAGAACAGAGGCCTGAGGAACAAATCCCACACCTGTAAATATGCAGGATTATAGCCAGTGCTAATTTTCATCCTTAGTCCCTTGCTGGTAAAGAAAAAAAACAGCCACACCACAGTCTATATTGTCTATAGCTAGATCCAGCCACGATATCACGTGTAAAGGGAAAGAATGGACAAAAATAAACTTAATCTATTTTTTTTTAAATTTCACAGGCACTGCAGGCTCCTGCTTGCCACGAGAACCTAGTTAAAGTTGGAGGCTACATTTTAGGAGAATTTGGTAACCTGATTGCTGGTGACTCCCGCTCAAGGTACAAATGGCACTTTTTACTCATTTTGGAAAACAGTAAAATAATAGCTAATTTATATATTTAACTCCTCAGCCCTCTGGTGCAGTTCAATCTCCTCCACTCAAAATTCCACCTGTGCTCCGTACCGACGCGGGCTCTGCTGCTGTCCGCCTACATCAAGTTTATCAACCTGTTCCCTGAAGTGAAGGGCACCATCCAGGACGTGCTGCGCTCCGATAGCCAGCTCCGCAATGCCGATGTGGAGCTCCAGCAAAGGGCAGTCGAGTACCTGAGACTCAGCTGTATCGCCAGCACAGACATACTGGTCAGTCTGGACACACACTGTTGGTGCATGCAAAAGGAGACATAAATGGAACTATGCAGGAAAAACAGCAGCTAACTTTATCTAGTTGGAAATTATCTAGCATCTTTTGGAAGCCATCACAGAACTCCAGTAGATGAGGTATTGGAACTGAAATACAAAGCCATAAAAAGTTAGGAAACCAAAACTACTATTGCTAATAAATGTATTTATTTATCATCTATCTTATAGAGGGGGTTGTAGTCAATAAAATTAATTCTTGGTTGACTCAAGGGCCGAGGTGTGCTTGCAAATGCTTTAAAAACTATGAAGTATCTCTATGATCTGACCAAAACTGCACTTAAAAGTCCACTCTCTCGTTTTTTTTTTTTTTTTTTAGTACTAGTATGAATAACTAGTAAACTAGTTATTCATATGTTAAAAAAAACTCCCAATTTACTCCTAGCTCTTACAATTCCAGTAAAATAATTGGTTAACAAATAAAACATTTGATTACCTAAGAGACCTACAGCTATAGTCATTTATTGATGTGTCTTTGTGCCATTTGTATAATTGTATCTCTAGACTTTATTGTACCCATAAGGAAATTTGTTCTCTGCATATAATCTGTCCTCTCACCAGTCCCTATGCTCTGTCAGGATCTGAAACTTATCTCCAGATCTTGGTCAGGAGTTCCTAGGAGGAGGAGAGGATGGGTCTCAATCAATAGCTTAATTATGGCAAAAACCATGATCACAATTATTTTACTCATTTGACTCCGTTACCTCTAACTTGTTCGAATTATCCTGTAGAGAAAGCATTGACCTCATATATTTTACTAGTTATCTTTTGTTGTAATATTTATCTTGTACCATTTATATATACTTTCTATTCTCAGGCCACAGTGCTAGAAGAGATGCCTCCGTTCCCAGAGAGGGAGTCTTCAATCCTGGCCAAGTTGAAAAAGAAAAAGGGTTCTATGAATGTTCCAGACATTGATGATTCCAAAAAGAACATGAACGGCAATGGAAGTGTAGAGCACAACAACAACAACAACGAGCCCAATGAAGTCACAACCAAGGTACATGTCCGTATGTGAGTGTAGAGCAAGGACAGTGCTGACCAGTCTCTCCCTCCAGCTACTATTTCTCTGTACTTGACTTCTGCTTCACCTTTCCTTTTCCATTCTCTCTTCCTCTCTTCTTTCTCTTTCATTCTTGTTTCCTTATCAGTCCCCTGCTGCAGTGGTAGCTGCTCTTATTCCTACCAACAGACCACGCCCTACATCTTCTAGTCCCATCATGCTCTCTGCTGGGATTATGGTATACGTACTGTGCTATAGCTTTATCTGTTGCTTTAGTAACAGACTCTGTTTGCCTTGCTTAAAAGCAGAAATTATATTATAATTGTCTCCACAGAGTGCCTCCCACCCCTTCACAGACCTGTTAAACCTGAACTCGCCACCGGCTTCTGGAGGGGGCAGTCTGCTTGTCGATGTGTTTTCTGACTTCTCCAGCCAAGCTCCTGCTGAAGTATCTGAGGAAAACTTTTCTAGGTGCAAACACATTTTATACTCTCAGTCCTTTAAACCAAGAGTAAGATAAAAGAATGATATGCTTTGCTCCAAAAGGTTTGTGTGTAAGAACAATGGTGTTCTATATGAGAATCAACTACTGCAGATTGGACTCAAGTCTGAGTACAGGCAGAATCTGGGTGAGTTTGATGCCACAAGCTTCTCAGTGGCTCATGCTGTAATGCTAAGAGCCTAAGACCAAAGCAGGCTCACAAATTCAGCTCTCTGTGTCTTTTAGGTCGAATGTATGTGTTTTATGGGAACAAGACTTCTACTCAGTTCATCAGTTTCACTTCATCAGTGAGCTGTGCAGATACACTCAAAGCTCATATCCTTTAAATAAAAATGTTCTGACGGCGGCTGCTGTAACTGAACTCTGCTATGTTTGAGACTGAGAAAGTTAATCTTGTGTAGGCCTTAACCAGTGTCCCACAGCTGATAGTCCACGCTAAAGCAGTGGAGCCTGTGATCGAGGGAGGAGCTCAGATGCAGCAGATCTTCAACATTGAGTGTGTCTCTGATTTCACTGAGGCTCCGGTGCTCAACATCCAGTTCAGGTCAGATCATTGCATTCTCATTTTAGCAATAAAGTTATCAATGCCTTGTCCTCACATGTTTATATTGTGAGCAGATATGGTGGAGCTCTCCAGAACTTTGCTGTCAAACTCCCTGTGATGCTCAACAAGTTTTTCCAGCCCACAGAAATGACATCACAAGAATTCTTCCAGCGCTGGAAACAGTTGGGAGCGTAAGAGGAAGAGTTTGAATCGTGAACTACGGTGCCACTTGTATCTTTGACTAAATCTGCTTTTTTTCTCTTAAGTCCTCAGCAGGAAGTTCAGAAAATATTTAAATCCCAGCACCCTATGGACTCCGATGTTGCAAAAGCCAAGGTAAGAATCAGTGTTAGTCACTTGTGAACAAGATTTAGTTTAGTTTTATATGATCTATAGCACAAATGAACTTTTGTGACATAATTAAATCTGACACTAAACCTGACACTGGTGTTTGTTGTTGGCTTTATGGTCCATGCAGATCATAGGTTTTGGTGTTGCTCTCTTGGATGGAGTTGATCCAAATCCTGCAAACTTTGTTGGGGCAGGAGTTATCCATACAAAGACCACTCAGGTGGGCTGCCTGCTCAGACTGGAGCCCAACACACAGGCACAGGTAAATGTAAAGGTCATGTACAGCATGGTAACTCTACTGATTTGTTGTTTGTAATGAGTCCTTTCTGTTTTGTGCACAGATGTACCGCCTGACCCTCCGGACTAGTCGGGAATCTGTTTCTCAGAGACTCTGTGATCTCCTCTCAGAACAGTTTTAGACAGTATTTCAGCGCCTTTACTCAGCTAGTATCACTTTAGAGCAATTTATGTGTTGTACAGTGTAAAGTCTTTTTTTAAGTTCATTTTAGGTTGTGTGAAACTTGATTTGAAATTGAAATGTATTTTGTCTCAGCTTTACTAATATGCCACTGCTTTAAACCTGCCTGTGTACTCACACTGTGAGCACTTTAGCCGACAGTCGGTGACAGTGCACGGGGCATCTTTGTCTTCTGAAGCTCCAATGTCTTTATGGTTAAGAGGAGTGCTTTATACAGACTTGGAACAAACAAAATCAAAGCAAACCAATGTTGCACACCAAAGGGTAATGAGCCCTCCCACTGAACTTGCACTTGTTAGATAGAAAATCGCACCAATAGCTCATTAGACATCACATAGATTGTAAAGTACGATTCTTGTGACTGAGGCCTTTTTTGCCACTTTATTTTGTCCATCTCAGGAGCAGGTGTAGAGCAGACTGTTACTGTTGATCAGTCTTGTGTTACTGCCACCTATAGAACATATTTGGATGTTCTGTGCATTAATCCAGGGTTCTGCAGATAATGAAACCACACTAAGTAGCAGCTGGTGAGTGATGTCTCCAGATGCTGGGCCTATTTCTGACACAGTGGTGCCTTTGTATTGGAAGAGGAGTCTTTACTGTCTAAGAACTACTACACTGTTACACTAATGCCTGAATGCATCACAAAGAGCACTGCCAAACTGCTAAAGTTTCTATATTTCTATGTTTTATAAATTGTATGCTTGTCTTACCTGATAAGTGTCTTGTTTTATTATACTTTAAAGAAATAGTGTTTATTGCTGTACTCTTACCTCCTCGCTTATGGGAATCTTAGAGTAGTTACTCAGAACTACTGTGATTATCAAAGCAGGCCGCAAGGTTTAAAAACATGACAAATGCATACATTTTATTTCAAACTGAGCATATCACCCTGATACACAGTATTCATCTAAAAACTTGTTTTCATCAAAATAAGTCCCAAAGAAAACTAGTGATGGTATTATTTTCACATTTTACAACATGATGAGATACTGCCATGATTTGTATTTCAATAGTACAAAAATTATTTTATCACCAACCAAAGGCACATCTTTGTACTGAAAATGTAAAATGACTAAATTAAGTTCTGTCAGTCTCCGTATCGCACCTCGGCCTTCAGTTCACTAGTCACATAGTTGATGAGTGCTGCTGTGACCTGTTGTTGCAGAGTTGCGTTGCCCATCACCAGAGCAATTAGCTGGGCTGCGTCTGTCCAGTTCAGATTGCCTAGGATGGCCACTACGTCCTGGTACAGTCTGTCCCTCTGTGATGGGGGCAGCTCCATCAAGATCTGAGGCAAAGGCCGGAACTGTCCACTGGTTAGCCAGCTGCCCAACAGACCACCCATTGCCCCACCTGGCAACACAATTTGTATTAAGTCCTTATAAAGTATAACTGAAAAATGTCCCTCTCTAAAGCATCTAAAATAGTTTAAAGCATTTGTTGTTGCACCATTGAAACTGATAGAAAGACAGCAACAGTCAGGTTTAAGATCCCATGTGGTGCAGACTAGATTTTCATTTTCATGTACAGACCGTATTAATCTTACCAACAGCAATTCCTGGTGGTCCAGCCAGTAGTCCTCCAACAAAAGCAGTGCCTCCTGCCACCAGAGCACCTTTGGTAGCATTCTTCACCGCAACCTTAATCTGTTGATGGGCAGACAACTCACAGCATAGCCGCATCACATCATCAATCCGTGGGGCCATCTCTATAAACACAAAGACACAAAGATGTTGAATAATGCATGTGGCAAACGGTAAAGAAACTGAGGTGATAGCCAAGCCATTTGGAACAATCTTGCTCATATGTTGGTGATGAGGTTTGGAGCATACAGTATTCTTATAACCATTTCTGCAAATAGGCTTATAAAAAAAGTCAGTCAAATAGAGCTAATAGGACTTGATGTTTCATTCCCTGATTTGAATCATTGATTTTAATCATGGGCTGGAGTTCATAAGGTAAGATATTGGGGTCATCGGGTGGGCACCCTCCTTCCTTGATGTTCATTAATGAGTCTACGACATCTCCTGAGGGCTCAACGGTGATACCTGGCAAACCCCTCAGCATCTTGCCCTACTGCTTTATTTAACAGCCCAGATCTTGTCCCCAAATGCTGGTCCTTTCTGCTGCAATTGATTGACTTGATGATTTGTTGAAGGACCCTCTTAACCCAACTTTCTGTAACAGGTAGGCCATGTAAGCTGCCACAGATCCCCTACATCAGGGGTGTCAAACTCAAATGGACAGGGGGCCAAATTAAAAAATTTGCTACAAGTCGAGGGCCGGACTTATCGAATGTTCATTGAAAAAATTTAAATGATCACACATAGTCTAGTGAACCTAATTGAAGCTACTGAAAACCTAACAAATATATTACTATATGATCGGATCGGATAAATGAAGCAATATTTCTTATGGCTCTGTCAGTAATTTTTTATTTTTAACCGGCACAAAAGACAAACTTCCTTTATATAAAAATCCCCATAACATGCACATTAAATGAATTAAGCAGGATTATTCAAGGCACGATCAGTATATTTTCTCAGGGAAATGGCAAAAGTAGGATCAATTTACTTCAAAGAAATAAATAATATCAGCAATTTTCTATCAGTCATTCAACTGAAATATTTTTAAAACATAATTGGATTGAAATACAATAAAATAAAGTGCAAAACTCTATGAATGAGAGAAAAACAACACTTTCTGTGCCTCCCACAGAGTCAGTTTGGTTTTAAACTCCTTCACTGTCCTGCACAAATCAGAGACACGACCCCGACCTGCAGCTGCAGGTTCATCACATTCAGACTCGTGATGTCACAGAAAACACATTTCACACACAAACGTTTCGTCTCAGAGTTGTGTTGTGTCTTTGCCTTTGGTTTCCAAGAACAGACAAATCTCCTCACGCAGCTCAAACATCTTTGCAGCACCTTTCCCTGGTTTATCCATTGCACCTCAGTGTGATAAATCACCAGCTCCGTTTAACTCGCTCAGAAATGTTTTGAACTGGCGATAATTTAAACCTATGGCTCTGATAAAGTTAACTGCAGCGTGATGGTCTCATTACATATTCCATTTTCAAGGCTTTACCACAGAACTGCCGTGTCCCATTTCGCCAAATGCACCGCTCGATGAACTGTCCGAGGTGCGGGTTGACGTACCGCCCGAATGCGCCGTGCGAACTGCGCATTTTAGGGCAAATTGGGACATGGCCATCGACTCCTGGTGTATGACACAATGAGAAGCTGTCAGCTCACCTGTGACGTTTTCCTCCTGATCTTCTCCCGTGTCCACCGGTCCGCTCCGGTGTCCTCCGGTCCACTCCCGTGTCCTCCGGTCCACTCCCGTGTCCTCCGTTCCGCTCCCGTGTCCACCGTTCCGCTCCCGTGTCCACCGATCGTGTCCAACGGTCCGCTCTCGTGTCCTCCGGTCCGCTCCCGTGTCCTCCGGTCCGCTCACGTGTCCTCCGGTCCGCTCACGTGTCCTCCGGTCCGCTCCCGTTTCCACCGATCCGCTCCCGTGTCCTCCTCCGTGTCCTCCGGTCCGCTCCCGTGTCCTCCGGTCCGCTCCCGTGTCCTCCGGTCCGCTCCTGTGTCCTCCGGTCCGCTCCCGTGTCCTCCGGTCCGCTCCCGTGTCCACCGATCCGCTCCCGTGTCCTCCGCTCCGCTCCCGTGTCCTCCGCTCCGCTCCCGTGTCCTCCGGTCCGCTCCCGTGTCCTCCGCTCCGCTCCCGTGTCCTCCGGTCCGCTCCCGTGTCCACCGATCCGCTCCCGTGTCCTCCGCTCCCGTGTCTCCGCTCCCTCCCGTGTCCTCCGGTCCGCTCCCGTGTCCTCCGGTCCGCTCCCGTGTCCCGGTCCGCTCCCGTGTCCTCCGGTCCGCTCCCGTGTCCACCGTCCGCTCCGTGTCCTCCGGTCCGCTCCCGTCCCTCCCGTGTCGCTCTCCGTTCCGCTGCCGTGTCCACCGGTCCGCTCCCTCCCGTGTCCTCCGGGTCCGCTCCCGTGTCCTCCGTTCCGTCCGTCCACCGGTCCGCTCCCGTGTCCTCCAGTCCGCTCCGTGTCCTCCGGTCCGCTCCCGTGTCCACCAGTCCGCTCCCGTGTCCTTCGGTCCGCTCCCATGTCCACCGGTCCGCTCCCGTGTCCTCCGGTCCGCTCCCGTGTCCTCCGGTCCACCGCATAGGACGCAACACCAAAAACTCCTCTGTCACGCTCAGGCAGATTTAAGACCTTGTTTTAATTCTCCCACCTTCTGTATCCTTTGTTCCATGTCCATATTCTTGTCATTACCCATTTCCAATACTACATTGTGGGAAATGTTGTATTGGTGCGTGTAAAACACCTGCGGGCCAGCTCTAATATTAATTTGAAATTGCCTCGCGGGCCAAATATAATTACACTGCGGGCCAAATTTGGCCCGCGGGCCAGAGTTTGACACCTATCCCCTACATCATTTCAGCTGGAAAGATGTTAATTTTCTATCAATTTTGGGCTGCTTGCAATACTAACTCTAGATATTTAGTCTTTTACATCTCATAGGCTTCCTCAATGCCCTCTTCCAATGAAACTGTTATTCTATCACTAGTGGCAAAACAACGCAAGTTTATTTGTATAGCACAATTCGTACACAAAGTAATTCAAAGTGCTTTATAGAATAAGAAAGACGTTAAATTCACAAATAATCATCATAAAATTACCATTAAAACAGAAGAGTGCAGAATAAAATCCTTTCAGTCATATGCACAGCTAAACAGAACTGTTTTGAACCTGGAATTAACCATTGTCAAAGTAGAGGCCTGTCTCACATCTTCAGAAAGGTTTTAGCTGAATAAAACTGAAACACTGACTCTCCATGTTTAGTCCTGACTGTGGACACCAGCAGAAGCCCGGTCTCTGAAGTCCTCAGAGTGTGAGATGGTTCATTTGGCACTAACATGTCAGAGATGTACTTTGGTGGTAGGCCATGGAGAGACTTGTTCACAAGCAGAGCTGCTTTAAAGTCTATTCTCTGAGCTACAGGAAGCCAGAGCAGATATGTGACCACAGGACTTATGTTCGCGTACTTCCTGGTTCTAGTCAGGACCCACGCTCGCTTAGAGAGGCCGGTAAGAAGGCAGTCACAGTAGTCTAACCTACTGGAGACAAATGCATGTATAAATCTCTCTAAGTCTGGTTTGGACAGAATACCTTTGATTTTTGTAATGTTTTTAGATGGTAAAAAAATCTGCAGATGTTACTGATTTGATGTGGCTGTTAAAGTTCAAGCCTGAGTCCATTATTACCCCTAGATTTCTAGCCTGATTTGAAGGTTTTAGAGAGAGAGACTCGAGGTGACTGCTGATACTTTCTCTATGTTTCTGTGGGCCAAAGACTATGATTTCAGTCTTGTCTGAGTTAAGCTGGAGAAAGTTGTTTTGCATCCACAGATTGATCTGTTGGATGCAGTGGCAGAGTGAATCCACTGGTCCATGTTCACCTAGTGTCCACTTGATCGCTGCTGACCACAACACCCTGTCTGGACGGAGTTTCGTGGTCACAATTTCTAGAGAGACCACCAACTTTTGATCTAGGACAACTGTCAATTTATAATCCTGTGTGACCTGTAGGATAGTCTCCCTCTTTGGTGTAATATGGCTGTGTGACCTGCTGTGCTCCTTACTGACATTTGTGGCAGATAATTTGTATCGGTTCACCTTTTAATACTTGGTTGTGACGCCAAGTAAACCTTCCCTGAACTTTCATTTTCACTTTCCGGGATTAACAATGTCAAATTACATGTTAATCAATCTACAATTTGGCTTTATTATATCAGCTAGGCATAGATCGATTGTAGACCCAGTAATTACAGAGACATTAACCATAAACCAGGTGAAATCCTAACAACTGTACCACTTTTAGACTGTCATGCCAAACCCATGAACTCATATCCACATTAATACGACCTGTTGTACCCGGCGAAACTTTGTAAAACTTTGTACATTTACGGAAAATAAATGAAAACCACTGACCTAGTCACATGAAGACAGGCGGAGGTCAAAGAGTACTTCTTGTATCTAATCTCTTCTCTGCTTGTCTCGGTTTTGTGTTACTTTCGCATTTCAGCCACAAAACCAAAACACATTAGTCTGCAAAGGATTATGGGAAAATCAGCGCCGCTTCCGTTCAAAGATCAAACACCACAGGTCAAAGACAAGAGAGTTAAGTGCCACAAACAAAAAAGTCAATAGCAGCCTATAGTTTTTATATTCAGGACAAAATCTACTTTCCACTCGATAAAAAAAATCATAAAATGGTCTAATGAACAAATAGTAGAAACTGACCGCATTGCTAAATACACATTTTATGACAGACAGACAGACGGACATTGATAAACAAACATGGTTTGTTGTTTTCGTTGTTTTTCCTCTTTTTTTTTTTTTTACGGAAAACCACAAAATATATCACCTACATACAGCATAATAACACAATGTCAGATAGAGCATATACAAAAGAATAAATGTGATCAAAATATTTCATAAAACATAAATTAAAACCAATATTTTTACGCTGCGTCAGGAAACATTTGACAGTTGACAGACGCGCTGTGGCCACGCCTTGAGTGGGCGGGGCGTGTTTACGTATAAGGACGCTGGGAGGACTCGCCGATAAACAACTTTGAGATCAAAACAATTTGTGAGGAACTCAACATAGCGGAATACTTTGTGATCTGCGGCTACACCCGAAGAAATATAGCCTACACTCTCATTTGTTTCGGTGAGTTATACTTTCTATGCTATTTTGTGCTAAGAGAAAGAGTCTCCTGTCTTCCTTTGTCCTTTGTTCTGTCTAATCCTCTCAGCTGTGTGATATTCAGTCTTTTGTTTAAAATTACTTCCATCTCTTCTTTTTTAACTTTGAATCCTTAAGAAAACTGTTATTAAAATGTTATCTCGCATAGCAGGCAGCAGGTCAGGAGTGCAAAGTGAAAATGTAGTGAGAGATGGTAAAGAATAAGCTCTCTGCAAAACACTGATAAAAGTCAACACAAGTTGTGATGAATAGTGATGTAGGTGAGGGGGTAGAGGACATTTGGGTAAAGGGACTAGGGTCTGTATTTATCCCCTGGGAGGGGCTTGATATTCCAGTCAGCAGACAGGCATCTGGGGGAAAAACACAACTCTATTTATGGATCTATTTTAGTGTACAAAAACAACACAATATGTCAGCTTTTTCCAGTAATTTTGATGAACATTTTCAGTCATGTAAATACATGGCTGATAAATTCCTCTGTGGACTTAAAGACAAAAAATAATATGTGTTACATATTTTACAGGGGTGTAACTAATTACAGATACTCGCACTACTATAATTGAGTTGATTTTTGGCTGTAATTACACTTTTTTTTGGTAGATTTTTTTACTTACTTGTAATTAAGTATAATTCTGGTCATATAATTGTAATTAGTTACAATTTAACTCATAGAAGTTACTGAGTGCTGTACAAGTCCCAATCTGCTCCTTTCTTTACCAACAAACACACATAATAGCTCAGGTTTTGTGTAAAAGCGTGATCTAAAATGCTTCTAAAATTGTGTTAAAAAGTAACTAGTTACTGTTACTCTGCCTTGTATTTTTCATGTGCACTATTGACTTTTACTTTAGTACAATTTTGGCAGCAGTACATGTACTTATAATTGAGTATATTATTCAAGTAACTGTACTTTTACTTGAGTACACATTTTCAGTAATTGAAAACATTAGAAAGTGCTTCATTTGAAAACATTAGTAAGTGGACACATACATAAGGCAGTAATGTAATCCTGCGTATACTTTGTTTATCTTGACTACAACCACATTCAAAATTGATTATATATCCTGTCAAAAACCAAGTTAGGCTAGTGACTCATCTTGTTTTGCTCCTCACCTTTAATGCACTCTCCCCTCCTCTTATTACTTATACGTCTCTTTCTAGAACTAGGAATATGCGACTTATATAAATTAGCATTACCTAACTGTTCCTGGGGCAGTGTGAACTCAGGTTATTGGGTAACATTTTTGTTCCAACTAGAAATGTTTTGTAGTGAGTGCGTCACTGTGATGTAACAGCCCCAAGTGTTCACGTAACTGAACCAAGGCAATGGAAACAGATGACAGCTGGTGATAACAGTCTGGGAATGAACTGGGAAGCCACTAGATGGAGCCATAAGCATAATACTTTCAAATGAGTGGAGAGGACAATATACTAAAAAGTCATATCATGATTTTATAGCCAAGATCAGGATTTTGATTTGATCACAACCGAAGCAGTTGGTTGCGTCTTTTCAACCTGTATAAAAGATACTAAGTCATCTACTGCTTTTTAGAGATTACACTTGAGTGGTTAAATCCACTTGTCACTCAGAGCACAATGCAGCCTGATCATTAGGAAGACTGGGCAGGAAAAAAGTGAGTGTTCGAACGTAGCATATTATCACAGGGATCAGATCATGATTTGTTTCTTATTGGCAGCCGGGCAGCCCTTGTGTACTATATAATAGATGGACAGAATGATAAAGAATTATAAAACATTATTTTGTCTTCTGAAATATATACAAAGCATCTATAACTATGTTTTTAAATGTGTGTATGTGTGTACAGAGCCAAGATGCTGGGAAAGATCCTCTCTCACCTCCTGGGCGGTGCTGTGGATGAGCTGGAGGCAGCAGAAGGCTCTGTGGAAGACCTGATGGAGTTTGAGGAAGGAGGATGGGTCATTGTCAATATGCCAGGTGAGAAAAATATATATGTATGTATGACAAAATACTTTGAATGAACTAAGCCCTAATCTAATCTCGGACAATATGCACTTTTTAGCCTATCAGCTATTGGCCATATATTTTAAGCAACCTGCTTTTAACAATTTAGAGAATAAGACTACGCTGTACACACATTTTGTAGTAAAACGGGGCTGTGGATGAGTTTGTAGTTAATTAAAAAAAATAATAATTTGATCAAAATCTCCCCAAAAATATCAGCAGAGCTTAGAGACCACCTATAAGGATCCTAACACTCTGTACTGACACTGGCCATGACTGAGCTCATATCACTCAGTCTCTAGTACCACTGCTGCTATTATTATTATTAGAATGCATACTCACTCACTATCTTACAGCAGAGGATGGGCAGCTGTCTGTGCCCGAGGTGGACCCACTGGAGAACCTGCTGATCGAGCACCCCAGCATGTCCGTGTACCAGATCAGACAGAGGGTCAGTGGAGCTGAGGAGGAGGCCAGCTCTGAAGAGGAGGAAGAAGACTCACCAAGGTTAATATGAACACAATAACTTCACGGCACATCTAATATCTCGTAATGGCTGATTGACCAGAGTGCAAAATTTTGAAGTTTAGTATAAAATATCTAAAATACTACTAAAAGTACAAGTAAGTACTTGTACTTTCAGGTATTTTCAGGAAATTTTATCTACCAGAAGTGGGCTCCATAGGTCAAAAAGACAAACTGGGACAGCTAACTAAACATGTTTCAAACTAACAAAGCTAAATGTCCAATGCGGTCCATGTGTTTTTCCAGGCCTGTAGCAGTGAGGCGGCACCTCTCATGGCGTTTGGCTGCCTGGGGGGTTCCTCTGCCCTGTAACCTCCAGCTCCTCACCCTGCAGAGCGTGCAGAGGGCCAAGACCCAGGGCGAGCGCAAGAAACTGAGCCGCGGCGCCCTCCACAGGCAGAACATGGCCAAGACCCGATTCTGCTCTGCTGAACGCCGCTATGGCCACTTCAATCAGCCCTGCCAACGCCTGTACAACTACTGAGTGGCTGGAGAACAATATTGTGCAGGCTTAGCTTCAGTTATTCTTCAGTTATTATAATGGCCCACTCAGGTTTCCACTGTGGTATATAGTTGAAAAGCTGTTTACCTCTCACAAGTACTGTATTCAATGTAAGAGATTCTATCCAAATTAGAAAATTAGGAATCTCTCACCAGGAAAAACTGCGTAAATCCCCTGCTTTTGTAGTTGACTGGTTGATATATTTTCTATTTAAGACATTATAGACACTGGCTATGTTTACATGTGCACCAAAAATCTGATTATTGGAGTTATCAGATTATTGAAAGGCCATGTAAACAGTTGCATCACCATGTGAGTAATCAGATTTCTGTCCGATTGTTCACACCTGTGCAGGTTTTGACAAGAATAATTATCTAAAAGGACAGAAAAACAAGCAGAAAAATTCCATTTGGGTAATCGGATTATTTGAGTTGCCCGATTTTTACTGGTCATATAAATGTACTCAATGACAGATAACAATTTGATTTTCATAACGGTCATACCCCCTAATAACCTCCCCCCTTATGAATGCATAAATTTGTGCAATATTTGTACAATATTTACAACCTTTTGAAACCGGACCCTAATCACATTTTATCTTTTAATCTATCTGTTATCTTTATTATATATATATATTTTTATATTTTCTGCTGAACTATTTCCGTATTGGTTTTCTACAAAGCCAACCTGCACTGAAGCCCTGATATGAAAAGCTTATGTGAACACTGATATTTGATTTACACATGACACCATTTACTCTACAGGACATATTCAAGTTTGTGCATATTATCTATTCTATTATTATTAATATTATGATATACTAGGGACGGTTGAGTAGATTATTTAGGTTAAGTTGTAGAATTAGATCTGTTTGTGGAAGATATTTGCGTGCTATTGTTACTGTGTAAAAAGCAATGAAAACATGTAAAAATATAGTTTGTACTTTTTGGTGACTGGTGTGCTTTTAAATGACGTGCCTTAGCTTTAGAAACAAAAAACGAAAAGTGAATGTTATGCCTCAAGAACCTGTACAGCTTTTTTGCTAATGTTAATTTTGTGAAATTTTGACAACCTCAGTGAAACTGTTTCTTTTCAGTGTTTTATCATTGGGATTTATAATACACCTGATTACTTTCCTTTCTACTATTTTATACAACTACTCATGTCATTACAGAACGTTCATTTTGTGTGTAAATAATGTTTAAAGTTATGTTTTTTTCTATGTGGCTATTTATAAAATGTGCAAAAAAATTATAATAAATATTGTTTTGATATAAAAATGAAATGAGCATGGAACAAAAGTCACTATTAAGACACTGTAAACAGTAGGGTGTAGTTCCTAGTTTCTGCCTACCCACACCATTTAAAAAAGTGAAATGGTACAAGTGTTTTTCAAGTTTAGATTATTTTAGGTTTGGGCCCAGTTAGAGTCCTAATGTAGATTTGTTTGGTCCAATTCTAGGTTTAGTCCTAGTCTAGTCCAGGTTTATTTCCTAGTTTAGTCCCAGTTTGGATGTATGAAAGCACCTTTATACTCCAAACTTGACATGAACCTGTTCACAAGTGATTTAAATTCATGAAAATATATTGACATATCTGTGCATTTGATGTTATTAACTTTTTATTGTACTAAATTAGGGATAAAACAGTAAGAAAAGGGCTAAAAATTAATATTCATAATTCAGTCATGTCACAATATTTTACTGTTTTTCTTAAAAGGTGCTTTAAAGATAGACTAGTTTACAGGGTAACAGTCTGGGACAAGCAATAACATCTCCATAGAAGCAAACAAATGGTGTGACCTCCATCATAAAAGTTATGCAGTGACCTTTAAGTGTGAACTATGTTAGTTCTGATATTTTATTTTAGTTCTGACCCAGTTCTCATTGTCTAAGTTCTTGCACCTTCTTCATAAACCTCTTCAGCCTCTGTGGATCTACTGCATTGGGCCAGTGTCCATCCTTCTTAAAATGTGACCCTATGATCATTGCATTTGCCTCCATGTAATCTTCCACATTCTCATAGGTCACTCCAGAACCAATCAGAACGGGTATCTTCACAGACTCGGAAACCTCTGCAAAACAGAAAAAAAATACACTTTTAAACTTAAGTGCAAATGACAGGTTTCATGTTTTTATAATTATGATTTAAATATTTATCATAGTTTTCCATCAGTTAAATGGTAGTTTGTGGAAAAAAAAAGTTCAGAAGAAAAGTACAAAAAAAGTAGTAGGGAGTAGCACTGGCCTCTAAAACAGAGCACCTCGACCTACGACCTACAGAGCACCACCAAAAATTTCACCCAAAATTCTGAGAATTTATGCACAAGGAACAGATACATTTTTCTGAGAGATTAAACAGTGATTTAACTAAATAAAGGTGTCTTAATCTATTTTTATTTGTCTAATTTAGGGTTGTCAAAAGTATTAAAAATCATACTTATCAATACTACATACTAATCAATACTAAAACTAATATCAAAACTAAACCATTCCTGAGTAGAATGAAAGACCACATGGTGAAGTACACGCCCATGGACCACTAGGGAAGTACTAAGATTTATAGTTGAAAATCACATCTATTATCTAAATAATATAATAATAATAATAATAAAAAAAATAAATAATAATAATTTAATTATCATTGTGGTATTGGAATCTGTATTGCGTGTTGCGTCTATTCATCAGTATCAAAATCGTGTTTGAAATGTTTGTATCGTGACAACACTAGTCTAATCGTAACAGTTTAGACAAGTTTTGGCCCTTGTAAACATTACAGTTGCTGGGTAGCATGTTTTACTGAAAATGTACATATGCACTTTAAGTCATTTACACATTTAATAAAAACTAACAACCCTTAACTTGACAAAAACAAATGGTGATGATGATTCAGCAGAGGTCATGGCTGTCAGGATACACCCAGTGAACCTGGTCAAAGTTGAGTCTGTCCTGCTGGTATGAGCACGGTGGTATCACTAACATACAGTAGGCTACATGGCGGAGTTTATTTATGTTATTTAAGATAGACACCGCACATGCCCCCTATCCCCTAACAGCAGTCTGTTTACAGAGGGCTCAGCTGAGCTGGAGTCCTAAAAATAGCTAGAGTGCGCCATTAACCCGGGCGACAGTTCACAGGTTCAACACAGGAAAAGCAATAGTATTTACTCACTCCTCCCTGGTGTGGTGGATGCATGTCATATACACTCATTTATCAGTACCTAGCCCTATGTACTTTAGCCTGTGAGTGTGTGCGCGTTTTTTAGTACATGGGGGTGAGACAGTGCCTGTCTCTGTGTAGGCTCTATGATTGTGGGGGGTACATAGTTGGGTGGGAGGGCATGTGCGATTATTTTTAATGATTTAAACCACTTTGCATTATATTTGTATGAAAAGTTTCATTTGATAACACAATGTTCTGAGTTTATTAGTAATTAATTATGCTGTAAAATATTTAAAATTTAGCTGATGTGTAGTGCGTTTATTGTGTTTTGAAATGAAATGCTTGGGCAGCAGCTGTGTTTACAATGCACACATCTTCATCTGATTCCTCGAGTTATCAGATTATTCAAATGTCATGTAAACATTTACACCTGATATGAGTATTCTGATTTCTTTCTTGTTCACACCAGACTTTCTGCGACTTTCTGGAAGGAGCATATCACCTACACGATTCAATGTAAATAGAAAGCTAAAACCAGATCAGCGATATGCCACACGCTGTGGAAGATTATAGACATGTTGAGTGTGTCGCTTCAGGGCCCAAGGCAGGTAAAATTGTAGCGAAATAATTATAACAAAAATCTAAAAAGCAGAGGTGAAGTTGTCAGTTGGACCATAAGTGACATCATCACTCAACAACTCTATAACCAAGGGAACAACATCTCCATGGAAATAAGTAAATAGTAGTTAATAATTATCTAATTACTCTAATTACCAGATTTTTAGATGGCCATGTGTAAATGTACCAATTGAATATTATGTGTCCCTTGTAATATATTCATGATCATAATTATCAATATTAAATCAGGCTTTTTAGAATGTTTTATGCAAGAATTACAAAAGTGAATGAGAGGCTGTGAAAAGAGCTTAATGTTTTGAGCTTCGAAATAAAAGGTTCTAGTTGTCCGTGAAGACACTATGATATTTTTATATCAATCATTCCTTTACTGGTTTTGTGTGAAAGCTGATTAAATAAGTCTTTGATCACTTCATATTTGCCCTCCAAAGTGCACTGTAATTTCATCATCATACCATTTAATAATGAATTTAGTGACTATATAGATTCAAATTATTCATATATGCAGTTTTATGAACTTAATAACTTTGTCGTGAAGGCTTTGCATGCAGGAGTCAAGGATGATGGACAGCTTAATAGAATAACCTAAGGTCTACTGTGCATCCATGCCACAAACTCCAAAAACTGATCACAACAAAGTGCTTATTGCCAGTTATTAGTGCAACACTGACATCTGCTGGTTAAACAACAAACTGCAATGAGTAATAGTTTGATGCTTTGAAATTTTCCTCGATTTTCTGTATATATCATGTTCTTCATAAGTCATAAGTAGAATTGGATAATATGGTATAAAAATGAATTTAAAACATGAAACTTTTTAGGACAAAATATAAACAAATATATATAAGCATGTTTTTTTTTCCAATTTGGTATTTGTTATACTGGAAAAACATAAAAAAGCATGCATCCCACTATGAGTGGGCTTGCATCTCCACAAACCTGAATCTTATTGTTTTAATGGAAATGATGTGTGCCTATAATCTTCACAGTATGTCATAAAACTTATCTAAAATGTTCAGAAGTAAGGTTTTAACCGTGGAATCATGTAGGTGATGTATAACCTCTGGAAATGTGCAAACTATACCTTTAATGAATTAGCCAGCACTAATTACCTGCACTGCCTTAGCTCAGACATGTTGCACATTATAGACTTGACTGCAGTACCTCTGAGTTGCTGTGGGTCGGACTGCACTCCAGTGGCACTTCCTGTGATGATGAGTCCGTCTGACAGGAAGAACTCTGCAGCCCGAGCTGTTTCTGCAATGCTCACATCTGAGGTCAGAGCATGAGAACTGTAGAAGATTTACAGTGAATTTTTAAGCTATTACTATTTTCTCTCACTGCATGTGTGTGATGAAATCAATGCATAGGTTTCAACTTTCTGTTTAGAGGCAACATTTAAGAACTTTTCACAAATGCAAAATGTATAATATTTTGTTTTGAACTGTCAATTGCTATTAGGGCTTTAGTCCACTAAATTGTTCTGCCGAGCGATTAGTTGACTAAAAAGGTGAGGGGAAAAAGCCATAAAAGTTATTAAGTGTCTGACAAATTATCTGACCCATCTGCTCTCGCAAGACTACACCTGCATGCGAGTTCCTACTAAAAACATTTAGGCAGAAAAGTACCAGGAAACACAGTTTGTATTTGTAAAAAGGCAGATTTAACTAATGATTCACTCCATGTCTTCTCTTTTCTCCTATTGTCCCAATACTATAAATACTTATGCTCTATATAAAATGAGTATATTGAAAGTCAAGAAAAATAATATAAATTTTGACTGACAACAGTCCTACTTGTGATGGCAACTATGCTAATTTTTCATCATTTTCATCACCTTTAAATATGTTGTTTTCACATGACACAATTACATTGTGGAATGCCAATACATTTGCTGGACGTCAAGTCAGACTTTTAATAGAATTTGCGTTTCCACTATAAAAAATGTTGATGTTTTGTGCTGGCTTATTATTAATACAGTAGACAGCAATTTGTTTGTATTTTGTATAACACTTTTCTGACCAGGAGTTTACCATGGCATATTGTCCATGATAATGTTATTGTATTAATTTACAGGGACAGTGCATATTCGTGAATATCAGAACAGTTCGTAACAGTGTAACTATGGTATTTAGATTTCACTGTAATGCTGATATTGTAACATCCCTTGGTGTTTAACCAACCATGAGCATTTAGTATGAACAGGACAGCATTTCCTTAGTATTTTTATAGCACTTTTGTGTAACCTTTACCTGTGTTTCTTTTTGATGTCTGTAAAAACGTGCACATGCTCTGCTCCGATCTGCTTACGATATCTGAGTAACTCTCCAGCACATGCATTCAACAGGCCCTCGTCAGCCACGTGAGAGAAGACAAAGCCCTCCGCTCTGATGAAATCAAGACCTATGACCATTTCAAAACAAAATATAGGTTATGTAATGTTTTGTCATTGATCAGTCATGATTAGTGTAGACCTATGTAAAGTATTGAGGAATCACCAAAAGCTTGGAATTAAATGACCTTTGAACAGAAAGCCGGCCATTCAGTTGCTCACAAATGCACTGATTGACTATAAAATTGAGTGGTCCTTCATGTACTTTAATACTGTAAGGGTGAAAGCGTATTATCTATTAAAAATAATACTTAGTAGAAGTCAAAGTAAAAAAGTAAGGCTTCTCATCCAAATGATATAATAACATAGTATAGGTTTACTTTAGCTCTGTTAAAACTTCCATTAAAGGTAAAATGTATATGTATGATTTCTTTAAAAGTTTCCCATGTAAACTCAATGAAACTGTAGTGACCACAAGGTGACACTTAAATTGCAAACTCAATATGTTAACTTAAATAATATATTTTTAAAGTCTCCTGGGTCAGCAGACTTCAGAGTCCTGAGTACTATGCTTTGAATGTCCACTTTAAAGTAAGAAAACCTGAGTAAGTTAAAAGTCAAGGGGTTGAAGCATGCCTCCTGATGGTCTAACATTTGTACCTGATGCCAAAGCGACAGCCAGGGCCTGGTGATTAGCAGAGGACAAGATTTGGACCCCCAGGGGCAGAGATGGACACTGGCCCCTCACAGCTGAGCAGACAGCAGTCATACACGCAGTCACTTCTGGGCCCACACTGAATATGTATGGGATGTCATGCATGTTCTCAATAATCAGACCGTCCTGAAAATAAGGTGCAGTGTCAAGTATAACTTACTCTCCCCATTGGGACTTGTGGACTCAGAGTGACTTTGCTTACCACTCCTGCGTCACTGTAGATCTCAGCCTCTCTACAAGCCTCCTCTGTGATTTCAGACATTTTCATAAAAGAAAGTGGTGTTCCTGTAATATAAACAGTTTTAGCGCATAATCATTCAATATTAATCCACATTAAGAGATTATGTTACCTGGTAAGGCTTTTACATGAACCATTCCAATAACCACCGATTTGAGGCGACCGAACAGACTTAGAAACTTCATGATTTCTCTAGGCAGAAGCAACTTGGAACAAGCAGACAAATCCGCATTTGGGTTTACTAAACTAAACGTGGACATCACGTGACTGGGCAAGGGTCAATTTGCTCCTTTTTGAATAAATAGTACGCCTAATCAAAACAAACGAGGGATTAAAAATATTATTAATTCTGAGTTGGTATAAGTTACACATAATATGATCTGAATATTTGTTTGTCGAGATTATGTCGGGATGTTATAAAGAAGGACAGGGCCAAACATGGCAACCCCCACTAGAAAAGAGCGCCTCGGCAAACACAGGAGCAAGCTAACGTGTTTTTAAGTGAATAAATAAGTGCGGTTACAATGACAACCGCTCAACATGTTCACCATACATTGAAGTCTATATACGCTTAGCAAGAGTTGATGAATTTGGTCGAAATAAGCTTTATTTCAGGCTTAAACTGCGTGACTTTCCCTTTGTTTACATCTGACACACTAGCCACGCGGTTGTTCGGGCACTTCCTCTTCTGAAGCCCCGCCCCCACAGCTGTCACTGCCGCGGCCACGCCCCCTACGTACCGGCAAATTTTATAAACTCCACTTTCCAACTTCTTTATTCGACTTTCTACAACGTATTTCGCTTACATCTGCTCTATTGACTATCTATCTTCAAGCACGGGTCTGTAAATGCTAAAACCAGCACGTTAGACCGAAGTGAAGTCCGTGATTTAGCGCCAAGTGAAATCACCTCCTCCTGACGTTGATGCTTCGGGTCATCTGTTTCCTACAAGGCGCCCGCTCAGAGGAACTAGCTCCCCGGCCTGAGCGCACACACAGAGCCCCTCATCCAGCCCGAAACACCGCTGCTAAACCCCGCAGACAACACCAACAACACGCTCATTTACTTTGCCATCGTGGAGGACAAGAGTGAACTTCAAGAGCAGAAGCTTGAGGTAATCGTGCGTAACTTTCTGGCGGGTTAGCATAGGCGCCACTGAGAGAGCTGCAACAAGTGTGGTGAATGGAAAGATCACGATCCAACACGAGTTAAGACAGGGATAGGTGCAGACATAGCTCAAATTAAGATTAAAGTGTCCCTCGGGTTGATTTTTGCTGGTAATTCTGTTGTTAAAGGGTGGCGTCCCAGCTGCACCGGGTTCGGCCATTATCTGGGAGGCAAGCCAGCTGTCCAAAGTTAACCAAGGAAATAGTCAAGTTCTGTGTACAAATATACCGATCTGGCAAGCTTTGAGTGTTACATAGACCCTGTTGTCTGTCCTCAATCTGCTTTCTTGGACATCCGCTCGTATTTGGGGAACTTTTACTGAGTTAAAACATCGCGTACCATTTCCATTTCCCCGCGCCCGGGCTGAGCTGGGCTTTGTCAGAAGGAGGGAGTTGAGAGTGGGGGTTGGGACTGGCTCAATGTCTGTTAAAAGCTTAAAATAAAGCTTAAAATCGTGTTTATTCCACAGGTTTACTCCAACACGGACGGACAAGCTCGTGTATAATGCTTGGAAACCGGTGAGTTGAGTGTTTAAAACGAATCACTTTGTCAAATGTCAATCACAGTGCGGAAAAAGTTTGGATGCAGCCCCAGCCATTCAGCTAGTTAGCTTGATGCTATGGTACTTTTGAGTGAAAAATACCACACGACACACGCTGATTGGCAACTTTATGTGTTAACTTATGTTCATGGATTCTTGTTTTTGTTCTAGGGAAGAGACAGAACCGAAATCTGTTCCTCCCGAGGTGTCCAAAGAAGCTGCAGTACGAACGAGAAAGAGGAAGGCAGATGTTGCCATTGTAAGTAGCCCACAAGGCGTCACACTGGCCCACTCTAGACGCAACCTCATTAAAACTTCATTTATGTGTGGTATACAGTAGTCTATTGTAAAGTTTTGCACTAGTTGTTGTTGTAGTTGCACTGTGAGCAGGTTGAGGCAGCTATCAGACGTCTCCCTATTGACAGTTGTGTTTGGGGAATGAAATCAGTGCATACAAAGAGATGGATTATGGATGGTGGACGCCTTTTGTCCCCCCTTTTTAAACACACTGTTTAAATGACTATTCTGTTTCTTGTCTGATTTTCAGTTTTTGCATGACATTGACGAAGAGGTAGCAGAAATGACAAAGAAGAAGCACCGTGACTGTGAGGTAGGTTTGGTCAGACATGAGTTACAATTGAATGATTTGGGATTATATTTGTGATTTATGTTTTAGATATAGGTTTCTGTTCAGAGTTCCCATTTTAAATACAGCCAGAAGAATTTATTAAAAAAAAAAAAAAGACTGAAATATGACAGGACAAACTAATACAAGAATCACATTTCAGAACATGTTTGTACAGAGTAAACTACACAGTTAGAAGTTTATGCACAATAACACAGGATATTTAGTTGTTGCTGGGGGAAGTTATGGTACTTAAAAAAACTGCAGCCTTTGCAATTTGCTAAGGCTGCAGTTCACATTTTGATTTGATTCCAATTAATCTTGCAGCCCTATCTTGATTATTACATTGTGTTATGCATCTTCTCAAATATATTAACTCTTACTGTGCATTCAGAGTTGGAGTCCAGACGCTGGCTATACCAGTCCCCAGCGGTGGATCCCCACACCTGACCATGAGGACAACCAGCCAGTGAGCCTGATAAATGCGGGTTTCCCCCACTATAGCTTTAACAACATACTGGCAACCCCAGTGCATTGTGCCCCGCTCCCTGCTTTGTGGTGAGTATTGTTGTAGTCGTCTTTGATGTTGCTCAGCTACCTTTCACTTAAAGTATTTGAATGAGCTTTTTGTACTTCATTTTAACCTGTGGTTCTCTTTCTGTAACCAGTTGGGCGAGTAAAGATGTGGTTTGGAGCAACATGCTGGCAAAGGACAAGACCTACACAAGAGATGTCAAAGTGATGGACAAACACCCACACCTACAGCCCAAGATGAGGGCCATTCTATTAGACTGGCTCATGGAGGTTTGTAACTTTAACAATTTTAGGCATTGTTTATTTATTTATCTAATTTTACAAAGCTTACAATATAAAGACAGAATTATTAAATGTACTTTTTATTTGATCATATTATGCATTAAATGTAAATTTGAAAATGGGAATTTAACTTCAACACACAATTTTAAATTTCCATCTAATATTACATTTTATGGTGATTTCTATGTGGGAACAACATTTTTGTTAACCTATTTCATAAAAAAATAAACCAACAATAATGGTTTTGTTTTTCCGCTGAAGGTGAGTGAAGTGTACAAACTCCACCGGGAGACGTATCACCTGGCTCAAGACTACTTTGACCGCTTTATGGCCACACAGAGAAATGTCTTTAAGTCAACACTACAGCTCATAGGCATAACCTGCCTGTTTATTGCGGCTAAAGTTGAGGTAAGAGCCCGGAGGCATTAAAGTGTAAACTTGTGTTTACATGGCTGGCATCACAATGATCTTAATGCATTTTCTCATATCTGTCCACAGGAAATGTACCCTCCCAAACTGCACCAGTTTGCTTATGTCACAGATGAGGCCTGCACAGAGGATGAGATTCTCAGTATGGAAATAATCATTATGAAGGTGAAGATTCTCATTATGGAGTGTTTCACAACTGGGGGTATGCAAGCAGTTAGCTAGGGGTACTTGGAGAAATGATATTGAATTATAATAAATCACTCATTAGTCATACATTTTAGTTATATTTCTGGTTTTATCTCGTCCAGGGGTAGAGGAAAAATTATAGAGCTTCTGTTACTGTTGAGGTGAGGTGGTTGAGGTGACAGTCTTAGATGGGGTGCAGATGGCTACGTACAAACATAAACCATTACCCATTTATTAAAGCACAAAGTTAGTCATCTAAAGTATACATTTACAGTGGTAACAGCCATAGGATGAGTTGTGGTTATAAATATTTTTCCTAACTCCTTTGTGGATTACTTTGGGTAGAGAGCTACTGGTAGCCCCTGGGATACAGGTTGGGGAACCTGTGATCTAAGAAATGTACTTTAACACAATTTCTTATAATATGACAAATTAGGGTTTGGGATATAAGAGATTTAGTTTAGAGGAGTGTTGCATTTTGATATACAGCTATGAAAATGAAAACTCTGATTGTTCTGCTAGATTTGGTCTACTTTATACTTTTTATACTTGATACTAACCTGTGTTTTTGGGGGGGGCAATTTTACTTGAATATTTTACATAATAAAGCATAATAAAGCAAACTTTGACGAACAAACTAACATGCGATCTCAAAGTAGTGCACCTGTACTGATATCAGTCTTGTGTATGGACAGGAGCTGAACTGGAGCCTCTGCCCTCAGACACCCATCTCCTGGCTCAATGTTTACATGCAGGTGGCCTTCCTCAAGGAGACGACGAGCTGCTCATCCCCAAATACCCCCAAGCTACCTTCACACAGATCGCTGAGGTGTGTTCCACTGGCACGCACATACATGACCGAACTGTACCCAAGTATTTTCTGTTAGAAAGAAGAATTTGACATATTGTGTAATGCTACATGTAATATTTGTCTTGAGGTAGTTTGGATGCAAGTTTTGACACTGGTTGTTGCTAGGAGAAAAAATAACTTTGGTAATGTTTTCCAGCTGTTGGATTTGTGCATGCTGGATGTCCGTTGTCTTGATTTTTCCAATGGGGTCCTAGCTGCCTCAGCTCTGTTTCACTTCTCCTCTCTAGAACTTGTGGAAAATGTCTCAGGTAAGAAACTACTTGTATATTATATATTTCAGTCCTAATTGTTCTAGGTTTTTAAAGGATTATGTATTTTTTCTGGTGGGTCCACTCACTTGTCTCCATGGGGAGAATATTGCGTTGCCTGGAGTGTTCTGCAGTATAGCATTACCTTTTTAATTCATTTCAGTACAGGTGGTTCTACTGCTCAAACATGCCTTGAAAAACATTCAGTGTCGCCTCCCCACAGATCTGACCTATAACTAGTCTTGGTGGCATCTCCTGCTCTTCTTCAGAGACTAATGTGTTTTAATGCCATACTGTGGAACATTCCAAGCAAAGTATTAATATCTCAATGGAGAAGTGCAGAAAAAGTTGCACCTTTTTTAAAAGTATATTTTGCCATTATGAGCCAATTGTTAAGACTTCTGTCTGTTGCAGCGTTGAAAAGATCTGAGGTTGAAGAGTGCGTGCGGTGGATGGTACCTTTTGCCATGGCGCTCAGGGAAAATGGTGCCAGACCAATGAAAACGTTCATGGGCATTTCAGCTGATGACATGCACAACATCCAGACACATATGGCCTACCTAACATGGCTGGTGAGTCCTAAATACAAAACGATTCCATACATAAAATTGTACTTTTATGGTGTAGGGGGCTTACACTAATAAAGTACAACACACTATCCCAAATTTAATGACTACAAAAGAGTGTGTTGAAGTTGAGTTGTCACAAATATAAAAAATCACATACTAATATACTAAAATTAGGATCTCAACTATATACTCATTTGAACAAGTATCAGTACTGAATGAAATCACAAACTGTCCAGGAAAGTGCCCTTTGCTGGACAGTTTTAGTATGATTTTGAGTATATTAGAATTAGTATAACTACTACTACCACCACATAGCAAGATTAAGAGTCTGATTTATTTTTATATTTTTGTTTTTTCTTATTGGTTGATTATCGAAATCAGTATTGCGTATTGAGTCTGTTCCTCAGTGTCGAAATGGTTTGAAAGCACTTGTATACTTCAACATTCACACTTAACATATTTCATTAATGCATCCACATTCCTGGCAAGTTGGGTAAAGTCAATTGCCCAGCACCATGATGCTTGTGTGTAGTGTTGGTGTACCTTCTGTTCTTTTCAATTACATTTGGACTAATTCACATTATAAAGTAACTAGAAAATGGGCAGCTATGGAGGTGTTGTTACCACCCCCTGCATTGTCATGTTAACCGCCTATGCTCATTGTAAGAGCATTACATTCCCTCAGGTCCTTCTAGTCACAATGGTTCACACACTGTTATACAGTCCAAACTTTTTTTTTTAAAAAGTAGTCATTTTTTAATCATAATGATCACATTTTTCAATAACATTTTATTTTGTGTCTTCCTCCAGTCTGAACACTGACAATTTGAAATAACCGAATCACTGTCTATATTACTTTTATTCTGTACAATTATCAAAATTTTAACACATTTCTAATCAAATAAAGTCTGTAATAAGTAACCATATTTGTGTTTTCTTTTCAGGACAAAGCTTACTCCTATCAGGATGCAGAACTACATCATCATGGGAGCTATTCTGTTCCTTCTGGGGTACTGACTCCACCTCTGAGCAGTGAGAAGAGTGAGGACCAGAGCAGAGTGGAGCCCGCCGTGCCCAAAGTCATACCTAGGATGCACACAGTGTCTCCCCAGCGCCAACACGTCTGACGGGCAAAGAACCGAACTATGTGAGCAGCAAAGAGCAAAGACTTCTGCCACTGCTGTTACAGACAACTCATCAGGAGTGGGCAAAGAGTTTTTTTTTTTTAAGTTCCAATTTTTCAGGACCAGTCTATTGCTGGGAGGAACTGGTGTGGCCATGCATAACCTTGCAGTTCAAATGCAAGAGCGGTAATTTGCTTCAGCATGGGTGAGAAATGGTGGATTTTTTTTTTTTCTCTCTTTTTTTTTTTTTTTTTTTTTTAATCAGCAATGCACACAAAATGCTTTCCAACCAGCCACCTCGCCTGAAGTGGTTGTGTGCTTTTATTTCCTTTGCAGAAGCCAAATGGAAAGGACATTTTATGGACTCTTTTATGAACTTGGATGTTTGTGATTAAATGAATGGTGTTTTACTTTCCTTAGCTCAAACGGCCCATCGACTATTCTAGAGCCACACTTGGCTCTATTTGCTGCTATAAACGTGGGCTTTGCTAATGGAGGAGTGGTGAATGGCTGCATGTGTGTGAATATGACATTTTTTTTGTTTTATTTTGGGGTTTTTTGACAAAATTTTGTCAATTTTTAGACAAAACGTGGCCATGCTTTGCTTGGGGACTAGTAGCTTGGCTATTTGACTTAAACAAGTAAACCAGCCAGGCTTAAGAAGCTAAAATGATTGTATTTAACTTTATTTTTTATCACAACCCACAATTTCTCGTCACCTCCAAAATGTAAATTTTATTTGACATTATATAATAAATTGCTGCTGCTACATATTTTCAATAAAATTGTTTGCAGACTTTTCAATTAAAAAAAAGGTCACATTTATAGTATACATATTATATACAATGACAGTATGCAGCTATGGAAGCTGGGGTCGAACCACCAACCTGTGGGCTAGTGTGTGGGCTGAAATCATGCAAACCCATGCAACTGAAGATAACAGAGCGAACCAGCACTCAAAACTCTTGATATGAATGAATAGATCATATATCTAAATCAATGGCATTGCATCATGAATATGGGGTAAAAAATATATATTTTTGTTCAAATTAGAATGGAGATTATATATGAGGTGCTATATAAACTTGCTTCTTCTTCAGCATTCAATTTAGAGCTGCCTGCAAAATTTAGTCCACTAGATGTCAGTGTGACACTACCATTAAAAAGGAACTCGACTGCCCAAAGAAAACCCAGAATCGAGTTCATTTAGTTTCTTGTAGAACCACTTAATTGCCACCTATAAAAGATACAACAACAAAAATACAAACAAAAAACATTTACTGGGTCAAGTATTGCATAAAAAACATCAAAAATACCACTGACCAAAATGTTAGGCTTGTCTAGATTGCTATCTTCCAATTTACAAGTCAGACTTTCAAGGGTGAAGGGAGTAGTGAAAATGTACTGCTGCCAAATTTGTACTTGAGAAAGTATTAAGTATGCAAGAAAAATAATAGTTACTACTTTTTTACTGAATTTTAGCACAGTTTTAGATCACTCTTTCATATAAAACCTGATTAATTAAACAGTTTGAAGCTGAAAAGTTATTTTAAACCACAGTCTGAGTACTCTCTAAGCTCTGGCTAATTATGGGTGATGATCCAGTACTGTAATTTGTGTTTGTAGGTGTCAAAAGTAGAAAGGAGCAGAGCACACCAGGATTTATAATTGTCTACATTGAAAATAATAGGAGTTAATGAGTACAGTACTATTACCTGGCTAGAATTATACCCAATTACAAGTACTGGTTTGAAAATCTACTGAAAAAGTACAATTACCATGACATGACTATTTGAAATGAGTAACGTTCCGCCCCAGCAAAGCACAAAGCTGCATTCACAGTATATTGATAATGAGATGGATATAGTGGGCCACACAGAATGTAGCCCACCAGTGTGATACCACTGGTCTGATCACACACACTTGTACAGCTCTGTAGAGAGTTTTATGTGTGTTAAAAGTGTTGTTTTCTCTTCTGACTGCAGTTTCAAACCAGGCCAGCCCTCCCCATGGGCCCTGCCACCATCCCATGTAAACAAGTGTATATTAGCAGCCACTTTGATGTCACAATCTGACTTAGTTTCCCTTCTCTTACTCTTCAATATTTTATACATTTAGACTTGCATATTCAATATAAACAGCCATTTCCCACAATAACATTACTGGCTTGAAAGGCAAAATAGCAATTGGAATGGTCTCAATTAGCAAATCTCTAAATTTTCCATTTGAGATTTTGATTTGTGAACATCGCGGGAGACCACTGGACTTTTACCTGTGACATAATAATCCTAGGAAATCCAAAATTGCATGTTTTATGGGGTTTAAAGGGAGAGGCAAGTAGGTTTGAGGCCAACTTACTAAAAAAGGATTCATCAAACAAGTGTGAATAAAGACTCTGTTGAAAATGTGGTTTAAAATATATATTTATAAAAACAAATATAATATATTTTTTTAATCCACTGCAAACACCAACATGTAGTATCTTTACGGGGATCTTATTCTGAATTCGCTGGCCATAGTTCAAAGCACAACCAAAAAATTCTGAAATTCATGTGATTCTTGAAGGTGAAGTATGCAACCTTTGTTAATCTGAGCGGGGTTCATAGAGCTGACTTGTAACCTGTCTTACTGGCATCACCTGCTTGTCTTTAAGTTTAGTAGGTCATATTTCTCCTGATGTTTAAACAGGCATTCACTAAATCCCTATTTGAAAAAGTAAATTGTAAATGTCACTACAATTGTTATACTTATCACAAATAATCTGGCTGTTTTCCAAAAATGTTCATCCGTTTAGCTTGCACAACACAATAGCCTCCATGCTCGGAGTATGCAAAACCATAGCGTGGTCCAGACAGTGTGATTGCATGTTGATTAATTTGAGCTACAGAATGGACAGTTATTGTTCAGGGCCGCACCGGGTCACTAAAGGGCCCTTATATTGCCAGAAGCATGTCAGAAAGCTTGGGGGCCCATAACGCACACGCTGCTCTTTCAGTCATGCTGTGTTAAATGTGGGTCTGCCTCCCCCTTGTGGCTACTTTAATTTAATACAGGGGCACTTGATGGACCAACCACAGTCTCCCTCCTGTCTCTTTGCAGCACAATGAGGAAGACTGATATGTGAATGCATAGGAAATATTCAGAGGAAGGCAGGCTTGCTTGTCTGTTTTGCTAATAACACTGTGTTTTAATTGCACCGTAGTAAGTCAGCTAGTCATTTATTGGATCGTTTAGTACCTCACTTAATAAAGGTACACTATGTAAGTTTTCTAGTAGGCGGTCCGTTATCATGGGGATGTTAATGATTTGCCTGGAATCTTCCACATGTGTTGTTATTGCAAAAAGATGCTTGGAAAACACACGTTCTTACTGTAAGTGGAGTCACCTCTCCACAGATATGACCAGTACCTTGATCACGTGGAGATAGATACGCTTAATGCCATACAGTGGAACATTCCAGGCAACGCCATACAGTGGAACAGGTGGATTACCCAATCAGGCACAGGTCCGCCCGTGGTCGGATAAAGAAAAATATCACCTGAAATACACTGTTTCTGAAGATTAAATGAGAGAAGCACTAAACAAAATTGTATTTGTACATGATAGGTGACCAATGAGCTCCTTTGTTTCACATTCAGACATCGTCCTTTTCTTGAATGAGTCTTGTGAGTTAACTTTAAAGAACAGAAAGAAGAAAAAATCCGTGTGACAATATGCTTTTTGTGCATAATATTGTGGATCAGTGCTTGATACATTTCCTCACCCATGTGACATGCATAGAGAAAGTTGAAAATATATTTAAGTCCAGTTCTGCCTCCATGGATCTTCTCCGACTGACCACTTTCTAACCGTTGGGCCACGCTACAAACTGCCATCAAACATCCCCAATTGAAACACTATAAAGCTCCATTTCTGCTTTTTGTAACTCCTCTCATCTGCATATCATAGCGTTTAAAGGCATACACTGACTTCTAAAAATCCCCTGGCAAGTGGCTCTTTCCCCGCGTTCTGAAAGATCAAATAAAAACACTCTTATTACCATTCTCCCGAGACGCTGCAGCAGGATCTAATATTTGCTCGTCATTAATTTTGTTGTCCGTGCTTAATCAAACAAATACCTTATGAAATTGTATTTAGGGATTTGCTATTTGTTCAAGAGATATTTGCCTTTGTTCTTGCGCGCTTTTGTCGTGCTCCCAGACATTACTAAAGTATCTATGTCGCGGTGAGAAAAGGGGGGGCCATATTTGGTGTAAATCTTAGAGGCGGATAGGACAATAGAGCATGTGCGGATTAGGCCTATTTAATAATACGAGCACAAAGGCATTCTGTTCTTTTTAAATCTTTACGGGATTTCATAACGCGTGTGAATGGGCGTGCACGTGGGGGCCGTACGCGCTCGCTCCGTCAATACCACTCTGCTTCCTTTCCCATTGTAATTCCTTTAATTAAAGTGATTTTATTCACAGGCACACAGCTGGCACCGGCTACTTTTCCATTAGCCATCTGAGTGGACGGCTCGTTCAGATCGCGGCTGCTCTGGGGCGACTTCCTATGGCGCGCACAATACTATTTTCCTCTCCCAGCTGAGTTTGTTGTGTGTTTTGAATTTATTAATCATTGATTTTAATGCGCCGCCTCTTGACAGTGGCAGCTACCCACGCATTAATTAATTCCCGGCTTCCCGCGCCTTATCCAAATGGCATTTAAGAAACAATGAGAGGTCGGCTAGTGTTTCCTCTGACCTATAAATGGAACGCGTCAAAAAAGCAAAATGTCAAAATTTGCTTTTATTTGTTCTTCCCTCACGGATGTTATTGCCGCGTCTTTTTTGATTTTGCCGGGGTTATTTTAGGTCTATTGAAAGTAGGAGTAAATACAGTTGTGTCACCTTTAATATTGTGCCGCACATCGTTTTGGGAAGGCTTGCTTGAAATGCAATAATGTGTCTATTGTGGAACGCACTCCCCTCTGCTCTCCTGTTTTGCATACGGCATCTGCCAAGGAGCCCTCTCTGAGCAACTGTGGGTCTTAAGTTGGGGATAAAGGTGCGTCACCACTGACAATAGCTACTGTGTTTATCCTTTGAGGTCTTAAACAAGTATGTGTACAAAGATTTGCCTGGTATGAATTGGCTCAGAAATGGGAAGTACATTATGGAAGTATATTCTTTTTCTAAAATGTATCTAGCAGACCTTGCATTGTTACTCCATTTAAAGAACAAATGTCATGCATTATTTGTATTGCTATTGACTTTTAAACATACTTTTGAGTAACTTTGCTTTGGTATTTCATTTTTTAAAACTTAAAGTAATGGCTATCTTCAAACAACAGACACTTTGTTTCTACAGTATTTCTACAATACTTGGAACTGGGGTTATGTCACTATCTACTGGCAGCGAATAAAATTATGTTTGAAAAATCTCTAGCAACTTTTTCTGACATGCTAACAGAAGCATACAGTTAGAATGATGAACGCGATTTGAAGCAGAAATGCTCAAATTTGGTTTCCTTTTTTTATCTGTGAGGTAACAATCCATGGAAATTCAAAATCATGTTTTTTCTTTAAGACCGGACTTACTAAACAAGTATGAAATTAAAATACAGCTCCTGCTATGTTGATGATGAGGAAATAACATTAACATGGTTAAAAGCTCAAAAAAAAATAAAATTTGCATAATATGTGTTCTGTAAAGTGAAAAAAGGTCAAAAAAGGGTCAAAATGGATCTCTGTGATTTGAAAAACCTTTTCGTTGTGTCACATTCCTGTCACATTCACAGATGATCCAGTATTCAGTGGATCCATCATATGCAACAAAATATCCAAAAGTACTCTCAAAGCAACTGGGGTCTTAAGTTGGGGATAAAGGTGCGTCGCTAGTAACAATAGGTACTGTGTTTATCCTTTGAGGTCTTAAACAACGATGCACAAAGGTATGCCTGGTGCAGGTTGGCTCAGCAATACAAAACCGCAGATTAGATCTTTTAAATTAAGCATATGGTTCCAGGAATTTGAATGGAGTTGGGATTTGAACGCATTTATGGAAGTATATTCTTTTTCTTATTTATCAGGCAGACCTTGCATTGTTCCTCCATTTAAATGAGTGACTGGTCGCTTGTGTTTGAAGAGATAAAAGCGCTCTCCTGTAATCCTTATTGACACTCTGGGATGCTTAAAGACAGCTATGGCTAAGTCGCTAGCGGTTACCCTTCCCCTCTGAAAACGCCTCATCCCCTATTCACGCTGTGTTGTTTAAAGCTAAAGATTTCCCGACAGATTGCTTTCAACGGATTGATGAGCACGTGTACGGAGAACTTAGCCAACTACGTTTTTATGTTTTGTTACCGTAACTGTGCGTGTGTGTGCAAAAATGCGTCGGCCGCCCCCCCCAAATTGCAAAGGTAGACAGAGAGCTTATCATATCCTTCAAAAAGAATTTGAAAATGCTAAAATGGAAAAAAAAAAGCCAGCAGACATAACCTGGTGGCATTCAGGAAGAGCCCCGTGGAGCTCTGGCAACAAAACGTTCAAACAGTGCTGACAGCTGCAGATAGATAATGCACTCTCTCTTTCTCGCTCACGTCTCAGCTCACCTCTATCATTCTCCCAAAAGCTGTTGTGGCAAGAGGAAAGTAAATAGATACCAGGACTAGACGCACACTCACTTTAAATGTGACAGAAAAGGCTTATGACTTCCAAACACAGAGGGAAAGGTAGAAGGTTTTCAGGTATATTTTGCAGCTGCATGTTGTCACGATACTGCAATTTCAAACCCGATGCTTTAATGCTTAAGAAAATGCTTGATTTTCGATACAGACTTTGACAGTTAAAGGCAGTTTATCCAACTTTAAAACAGAACTAGTTCATTTTAAATAGTTTGCAGCGGGCCAAAGTTATTCTTCACTTACCTTATACATTCCGAGCATTCTAATTTTTCACAGCGATGAGTTTATAAGTGCTTTTCACAACTTTCAAATACCACAGCGAAATTTTGTCTTCACAGAAAAGCTAACAACAACTAGCATGCTAATGTGCAATTCCTGATTATCAAACAATAAAATGCTTAAATACAGACAGCATGCAACTGGCATATTTTGATCTCAAGAGCAAGACAAATTTAGCTCAAATACATGTACAGAGCCTTTAATATTCAATACAGATTCCAGTACCACAATGATAACTAACTTTTTGGGAAAACTAAATACATGTGCTGAAAATACAGGGTGGCCCAAAAGTCATTGACAGTTGAAAAAAATTCATAACTCTTTTGTTTCTAAATATTTTTCTTTTGTTTTTTAAGAGCATTTAGAACTACCCTTCCGACATTAATATGAGCAAATATAGCATCGAGGACCGAGCCGTCATTGTACAGTGGTACTTTGAGTCACATGGGTCAAATTCAGAAACCCAGCGGTGTTACCATCAACATTTTAATACCAGAGATGCCCCAACCATACACCTCAGACAATAAACAACTTAACATGTAATATCAAGGATCAAATAAGAGCCATAAGCCCAGAAATGTTTTCAAATGTTATGCAAAGTGTGTTGGATCGGGCTATTCAGTGGGAAACCAAAAATGGTGGACACTTAAAAAAAAAGTTCAAGTGTAAGTGACAATTATAACACTATATATTGCCAAAAATCTCGAAAGGTTCAGTTTACCTACTGCTAAAATTTGGTGAGTATAACTTAAGAATTATAGGAGCTATGGAAGATTTAAAAGTGTCAGTGACTTTTGGGCCACCCTGTGCATATCCAGAATACTGACTTTGAGTGACTGTCCAGTACTGTTACTCTGTCATTTGGTCACTTTACTTAAATCAGAGGAACACATTGTGGTACTTGATCACACAAGTCAGGCTTGATACATTACATACATTTTAATGCTGATATTCTGTAACCATATACATTTTCAAAGTATTCCTCCAAAGACACTCTTACAATGTGATTTTCAACACAAAATAATAGTAGTTTCCTTTGTCATGACCCCTCTCCAAGCCATGACAGAGAACATATTAACTTAAATAAAGTGTTTATTTAACAAATGAATTAACTTAAAGCAAGTTTTTATGAGGCGTGGATGTCTGTAAATGTCAAGAGTGTAAGTGTGAGTGTGTGACTTGAGAAGTATGTGTGCATTGTTGTATGTTGTAAATTAAAGCAATGTAAAGAGAATGGATTAGCCAGCATGAGCTTCTGGCGTGCATAAGCTTTTAAAGGTGCAGTGCGTCGAGCCATTGAAGCATGCACCAGGACTCCACCAAACTCCACTCCACCTGCACACAAAATAATACTAATAATACCTCAAAGGATGGGGCTGTGACACTTTACATTACTATGTCATCTTATACTGTACAAGTTCTGATATAGATCAAAACTACTCTGAAAAGGTCCAACTTTATCCTATCCTTTATCCTCCTATATGTAATTTATTTGTTTAAACGGACATCTTGTTTCCACATAAATTTTAGGACCAATTAATTTATTTATTTTTGACAACTTTAGTCACAAGAATCTAAAGGTGCAAATTACCTGAAGAATGATGAGACAAAAGTGTGTCTATCTATCATTACAAATGCATAGTCTTGAAAGAACATATTGTATAAATTATGTCATATATATTCTTCCACAACAGCTGGGGGCTCAGAGCAAATCCCTGATAAGTCCATCCGGCAGAGGAACATCTGGCACAAATGGCATACAAAGATGACTTGTAGTTTACAGCTTTAACCACATATTATATCGTGTCACTGTGTATAGCCAGTTAAAGACAGTTAGCCACACGCACATTCGTTAGAAATCAATATAAAGAATTTAAACCACAGTGTCATTGGAGTGTGCTGCTATGTCATAACTGATGTGTTTTACAACTTCTTGCAGAAACTAAATTGATAAATGATGTTATGAATATTTTTTACAATACATTGCTATGGGTCAAAATGGATCTCTCTGAGTGTGCACTGCTGTCACACTCTCAGTTGACCCAGGATCTCTGTCAAAAAAAATAAAAGTAAAAGTACAATTGTTGTTGGATCCTGATTCTGATTTGATTTCATTTGGAGGAATTGAAATAAAGTGTCCAATTTTATATGGCCGCATAACAGTTTGGACAGAAATGGAACCAATAACTAATAATGTTTATCTGTGGCTTGAAACAGGTATGTTTCTATATTTGTAGGAGCCCTGTGAGAGATACCTTTAGGGGCCTTCGGTTTGCCAAAATCTATATCACAAGCATCTACCATGTCATACAATAGTGTTTAGAGTAATAAAACAAACATAAAAATTAATAAAATAAAAAAAATGCCACCCTTTTAACTTTAAGACTTAATATAACTGACTGTGACATTGATTTTTTTTTTTTTTTTAACAAGTAGGCACACTGGAAATATGCTTCACATTACATTATTTGTCACCAAAATAAAAGTGAGCAATAGCAAATTATATATCCGTAATATACTATTATAGTTCGAAGCAATAGACACTCACCTTCTGTGGGGCCCCCTATGGCTGGTGGGGCATTTGTACATTGCCACAGAACACTACTGACTTGAAGTGCCATGCTATGGAATATTCCAGGCCAAGCTGTGACATCTCCTTGAAGATAAGCAGGTGGCGGACCCTCTATCACAAAAGTAACATAGTGCACCTTTAATTCAGCAGTCACATAATATATTCAAAAGCAATAGCACAATTCTTTCTGCATTGTGTCTGATGGAAAACAGTTTGGCCCATTTGACTAGACTCTTGTGCCAGAGATAATTGTTGCTTTAAAGATCAGTCTAGCCCCTCCCTATATTAACTTAATGCTCCTTTGAATCCTTTAGGACAGTCCAACCTCTCCCCATCTTATCCCTGCCCTCCTGTTCAACTGTGCTCTGACAGACACAGGGAGATCCATCGATCCATCACAGGCAATCGTTCAGCCGCGCACAGGCCCCGCCCCCTGCCTCACATTGTTTTTATCTCATCTCTCAACCCTGTTGCCATGGCACTGAAGATGGCACTTCAACCCTTGTGCTTAATGATCTCTTGGATGATAGCCTACTTGTCAAGCATTCATGCCCCGTTCTGTTGAAACGCAAGACACAGAGGAATGAGCAGACGAGGGGAGGGCCTGCTTATTGGATGGTGTCTTAGAGCTTAAAGGGACATTGTGGGATATTTCCACCTTAAATGAGAAGAGTTTAACATTTGAATCATTGATATAGAATTGGCAGTCATGTTAAAAAAATAATAATTTATATCAATAATGCTAAGAATTGGGAGGATGTGTCCACAGCTGTTTAGGTTAAATGTGTAGGGATTATGTAAGTACACTTTTTACTTTTTAATGTGTTCTGTTTATGTTTAATGTTTACAAATATTTAACTTATATATAGGGCTACAATACAGTACTAACACTCATTCTCTTACGCATCAGAACTACCTACAGAAAATAGATGGCTGTGAAAAATAGCAAATAGCAGCCTGTGTGAGAAAGCAACAGTGGCTCATTTGTATTATAAGAACCATAAGGTTTGTGGGTCAATATGAGCCCCATCCATTGTGTCCTTGAGCAAGACACTCCGTCCACCTCTTCTATCCACATCTGTGAATGTTGCAAGTGAGAGATTGGTGGGGCTCAGAGAGGCAGTTGAATTCATAACATACTAGCCTATATAAAATGATATTATTTTTGGCATTTTTATTGTTGTACATGGTAAAAAGCTTAATTTTTTGCATTAGACAACACATTATTGGAAAGTGCTTTAAAATGCTTTGCTTGATCTGTATTCCTGTCCCTAACACTACAAGCTGAACCTTCAAATAGCCAAAATAAAGCCAATTTGTTTTCATTCATTTTGGTTTACTTAGCATTACTTTAAATTCCATCCCCCTCTTCTGGCACTTAAGCAAAGGGCTCAGAGATTACCACCCTTATATAAATAGCTGCCATTGATTTGACTAAGAGAATACTCTGTGTCATTACCAAGGCAGAAAATCCTAATTTGGAAATCGGAACACAAAGCAAACTGGGAGCGGAGCGTCGCAATTCATATCCATAATCCGCCATATTGCATGAAATCGGGGGTGTCATGTTACAATGGTTGATTTTAGTCATCGCTGTGATAGAGACAAAGGTAGCGCCCGGAGCCATCATGGCGGTGCTACTCAGTAAAGGAATGTGTCATTTTATTATGTTTTATCTGGCAACCTCCCCCTGTGCTTGGCTGCGACGAAATGCCTGGGAATCTGAAACGAAAGCCAGTAATACATGTTAAAAAGTACAAACTGGCGGCGAAGAGATTGGGCATTCAAATGTACGTACATGCACCATTTGTTTAATACAGCTTTCTCTACACTCAATCGTTTTCTTTTTTTTCTAGCGGGTGAAGAAGTCGTGCCTAATCACATATGACTGGAGGGAGATGATGTGTGCAACAATAACCCAACCCCCCCTTGCGTTATTTAAATATGGATTCAGGCGCCTCACTCAGTCAAAGACATTAGTGACTGCTTATTGATTGAAATTCCTGGAAAAAGAAGAGATATGCCGGCTCGCCATGGCTGCAGATAGAGCCGTTCGATCACATTTGACCTATTATGTACAGTATGCGTGGGGATGAGGAGGACTTGAATGGGCAGGCCACTTTTTATGCAACCTGTTATGCCTCTGCGATGGTGTTTGGATTTCAGTTGATATATCAGAGAGGGGTCGTTGTATGCTGCTGTCTGTCATCCAAAATCTGCTTTGTCAAATGAAGAATGGTTAATAGAGAACATTAGTATTAGTAACATCAGTATTAGCCCAGTGCTTCATCCGTTATTAGTGATACTTTGGCACTGCTCTGAAGCTCTGCTACTCAAGTTAGACATTAATCTGAGCTTTGTTTTAACACAGTCTCACTAAAAAGAACCGACTTAGATGGAACTATAACAGGTGAGCTGATTTATGCTGTTAAACAAGTCTCTCACATAACAGTACAATCACAAGCTACTTAGCGTTTGGCAACAGTTTTCTTTTAGTTAGTCATTCTCACCATTTTGTAGAAAATCAAACGCCTAAATTGGACCGATAGCATTTGTATTGATCACAGACAGTGTTGTTGGTGTTGTTTCAGTCCATTTTGTATTTTTTGAGTTTCTAGACAATCTTAATACTTTTTTGGTAGTGTAAAATTGGTCCTCTGCATTTGACCCGTTCTTCAGTGCTGCTGGGACAATCTGTCAGGAGCAGTGGATGGCACACTGCAGAGCCCAAGGACCCATTCACCTAGGCTTGGTCAGGACAACCTTGGAAGATTTCGCCTGGATGCCCAAAGGAAACCCACCCACCCCAGGAGAACATGTAAACTTGGCACCTTAGGTCGAACAACATGGCACCCTTTTGGTTGGACGTAAGCGGTAACCACTCAAACACCGTGCTTGCAACTATGGTTAATGCTACATTCAGGATGCAGGATTCAGGATTCAGGATGTCAAAGGTCTCATGTTGGACGTCTTTGTTTGGTAACGAGCTGTGAATTTCACCAAAAACTCAGCTTTTCCAACAACAGCATTTGACGCAGGATGTGTGAATGCTCAAACGTGCTGCGTGAAGCCGGTAAAACAGATGCCTTTGACACAGAAATATTGTCTGGTCTGAATGCAGCATAAGCTAACCACATGTTTTCGGAGGTAGTGACAACATGGAGCACATGGGGAGAATATATAAAACTCCGCACAGAAAATCTAAACCAACTTTATTTATGTAACACATTTTATAAACATACAACATTTTCCAAAGTTCCGAGGAAAGGCCCTGTGTGGCTTGGAAATTGAACCCATGACCTTCTTCTATGAGTCTTGTGCCAAGTTGTCAAGAAGGTTCAGGTACTTTGTTAAATCCATAAAGACGTTTGATCTTTGAATTTGGACCACCCCTCATCTTGTGCTACTGGCCAGCTTAGGAGTGCCTGAGGACCCTTCAACGTTTAGAACCAGGATCTGTGTCTGTAGTAACCAAGCTAAAGTCTAAATAGACAGGTTGAGTAAACTCCATACAGAGAAGTATAAATGTCTCTTTTAGATATAATTAAGTTATAGCAATGAGACATACCAATAGAAAAGCATGTTTGGTTTAGGGTTAATGCTATGTTTGGAATTTTACACAGTTTGGCATTAAGTGTACCATTCAAGCATTTATTCAATACATCCATTCTCATTGTGAGCACTGCCTTTCCACAGATCTGACCTATAACTTGGTCTGATGGCATCACCTGCTTGTATTCATGGAGAAAAGCAAGTTCAATGCCATAATGCAAACTTTTTTAGTCTTTAAAGTCTCTAAAAATGCATAATTTGTCCACTGTAAATCAGCCACAGCCCCTCTACACTGTACCTCTCTTCTGAAGTAAAGTATTGCACAGAAGTGTATCTGGTTTTAGACTCTGCCCTGGTCTGACCTGCACAGTAATGCTCCAGAGGAAATGCAGCTAAAGCTTAAGTTAAATGTGTTATTTTGATTTCTGACTCTGAAACCCACATAATGCACTACCTCTTATGGAATAAAAAGCACATCTATTTTATCTGCTTTTATCTCACTTTGTACTGAAAGAAGCCAGCCCATACCTCTCCACACTTCCTATAATGCAATTGTCTGAATGCTTCCTGTGTCATAAATAAGATATTGAAAGGCCCAACTGAATTAAACTAAAAGACATAGACAGTGAAGGAGTAGGGGAGTAGTTTTTCTCGCGTTCTACAGATTTGTTGTAAACTGACACTCAAATGGTTTGTCTGGCCAAAGCTTCCTGTCTTAAAGTGCATATGACAGGTTAGACTTCTCATTTCACCATAGTTAACACATATTTTCCATATAATATAACACATATATTTTAATATTTTCCCAGTTTGACATTTTTGGTCAAGTTTATCATTTGAATTCTTGGTTGGAGATAGACGGCTGATGTGACATAAGTAAGAGGTAATTCCATAATTTGTTACCAAGCACCAGTGTACGGTACAAAGGGGCTCATTTACACAATAGTTATGATTTGACACCTATATAGAAGGTTCCAAAGTATGGTTTTAATTTCCCATTTCCATGGAATCATGCAGGTGACGTGCCGCCTCCATAAAGTTAAGCAGTGGTGCTTTAAATGAAGGTTTTAACTGTCAGAAACAAATGCTCATGTAAATTGTCTTTGCATTTTGTACTGAATTTGATAACATAGATGGTGCTGTTACTTGTCATTTTCAACTTTTATTTCCAACTTTTCTGCACAAACTGCCTCTTAACTCCAAGAGACTGTTAGTAACAGATATAAAGACGTGCAAACCTGTCATATGCCCCTAAAGCTATGACTTCTCAGCTGTGGTCAGTAGACTCCTCACACCCCCAGTGCAGCCGAGTATCATGCATATTAACTGGCCTTGGGCAAATAGAGAATAAATGGGACAGAAATGGAGTAAATGAGATATGCTCCGTCTCTAAGCGAGCGTTTCCCCTCATCAGTGAGCAGTCGACTGAGGCCTGATGTCTTTATGACGTGGACACACACAATTAGCTGACCAGGGCCTCTGCTCTTTTTTCATACACTGATGTTACCACTCTTTTCTGTCTAATACCATGTGGTGGAGTGAATGGAATAAAAAGAGCCAATATAGATGTTTTCTAGCTTTCTAGCATGTATTGTTCTCTCATCAACAACATAGTTTAGGATTATGTTTTGCCAAGCCATCCAGAGACAGCACACTTCTACCATAATACAAAGATGTCTGGACACCTCCTCACATACATATCTCTCACTCTCATTGTATGGACAGACCATGTCCCATGTTAAAGCTCAGAACCTCCAGAATTCACTCACTGTGCTGCAGAGGCTTCACTGATTGACTGTAGATGCTAAGGTTTAGGTAATGAGAATTCACATCAGAGAGAGTCCATTTAAAGGTGCTGTAATTGATTTCTTAAAAAACGTGAAAAACAAAACTACTTTTAAATGGTTTGCAGCGTCCAAAGTTATTCCTCACTTACCTTATGCATTGCAAACAACCTACACCTGCAAAAAGTCCTTTTCACAGCTCTCCAAAACCAGCACGGAGTTTTACCTTCACAGTAAAAACAAGTAGCATGCTAACGTGCACTTCTTGATCATCGGAAAATAAAATGTGAGGATCTGTCTTGTTTCACTGAATTTATAACATAAACACCTTATCACGATCATTTTAATGTGTGTTCACCTGCCCAGGGACTGCAGATCGAAAGTAGCAGTAGATCTGGTCCAAATCAGCGTTTCTTATAAAGAATAAAGCAAAAAGAAAGACATTTTTAAGAATAAATAAAACAACTGTTATCAGAAAAAAAAATGCTTTGAACATGTCTACCTTGAAGCTTATCTGAAAACAAAAATAGGTCATGTTACTTTATTTTAATAGCATATAGAGTCATCCAGATTTCAATGCCAGGTCAGCGTCCTAAGACTTGCACTAATGCTGTCACTTTTTGCTATCAAACTTGATAATATTCCTTAACTGGAAAAAGCTAAGACAACAACTTTAACCCATACTTGTAAATAAGAACACTATACATTATGTAACGCTGATGCATTTTTGATCCATTTGACAGTAAATGTTTATTCCACACAGATTTCTTCCCTATCTTTTAAAACCAGCCGACAGAGAGTTTGCACATTCTGATCTTGTGAAATGTAGGTTAGATGTTTCGCGGAACTTGCATCACTGTTTAGTCGACTGTCGCCCCTCGCCTCTTGCAGTGCATTGTGGGGATTGTCTTCCTTCGAGTGGCAACTGTCAGGGAATATTTTGGTGCGTGTGGAAAAAAAGAACGCCGTCTTGAATACACATGCTATAAATAATTAACACTGCGCTTTATTCCCCTTTGAATGTTATTATGCAGTATTAATATTTCATACGGGTACAGCGGGCCTTACATGACAACCCGGCTAAGACAAAGGATAGTAATAGCGCAAAGTTTGACAAGTCTTTCTGGGCTTGCCCTAAAATCATTGGCCTTCATCATATATTTAACATGCCACCAGATGAATCTCTATATTTTTGCTTTGCCTGCTTTTTTATGCATGAATTCTGTTTTCCCACCCATATGTGCAAAATATAAGGTTTGAATGGAGGATGCGCGGCGGTAGGCTTCCTGTGCGGAGATGCTAGCTGTCACCGGCTTAACTTGAGTCTTGTGATCAGTTATCAGACCATAGCTGTTAGCCCTGGAGCTAGTGGAGGTATCGAGGGACAGAGGTATAGTGGATCTGTGGCAGGTAGCTCCACCTCTCCCGTGAAGGGGCCTTGAAGGTGTGAAGTGTCTATGTGTCTATTGTGCTTTAGCGATGAACACGGGCGGCATGTAATGAGCGGAACTGAGCCACAGATACTTTCTTTAGACGACTTCAAAAACTTGCAACTGTATAATGGCTCTTACTGTAGCTTACTGTTTAAAAAAGTATACAAACACAGCTGAACCAGGTTGCCAGTGCCTAAACCTGCAGGACACGCACAAGTTTTTCTCATTCTCAGTTTATGGACAGGCCATGCCTCATGTGAAAACTGAGAATGTCCTCCCTGAGCCGCAGAAGCCGCAATAGCACTGATCAACGATTGACTGCAGATGCTGGAGTTTAGGTAGTGACTCAGATCAGACAGAGTCCTTTTAGGTTTAAACCAACTGGATTTCAGCATTAGAGCTGGCAACCCAAATGAGAGACTGAGGTTGATTCTGCTTTCTGATCATAATCATCTTCTTGAGAACCTAACACAAACACCAGTGCAGTTTTTTACACGCAATAGGACCCACAACAGGTAACGGTCCTCAAATGTCGATAATCTAAACAGGACTCCCTCAGCTTATCCTGACCCCAGCTCAGTCAGTTGGTTTGAACCAAATAAAAGAGTTAATTGTGTATTAATTTAACATCTGTGGCCCATTTTTATCTGTATCTTCTTTTCTTTTTCAAAAATCCTACCTTGGGGAATGAAGGATTTGTAGCCTGGTCGAGCAGACATGTCCAAACAAAGAAGGCAGTTGAGCCCTTTTTACCGTTACTTGTGATTCATGTTGGGTGTGATATTTATAGGCTTATGGTTCCATTCATTTGGTCTTTTTAAACTACCATTGAAACAGAAAACAGAAAAATCTAAATTAATATAAATCACAGCTTTTTCAAACTTCAAAATTGAAAGTTAAAATTGGCCATAAAACCCCTTTAGAACTGCCTTGTGCCTCTCCTTTACAGTTCCTCTCTTCACCCCCTCTCACACGTTGGCCTTTCTTTTCTTGCGTGACTCTCTTGTCTCATGATATACCACAGAGAGACACAATTATCCACTTCATTTGAGTTGTGCCACTAATGGTCCGGCCTGGCCTCTGGGGGGAACCGGGGTGCGAGGGGTGATGGCGATAGGTAGCAGTAATTGTAAACGGTGTAATGAGTGTGGAATGGGCGCGCTATTACAGGTGACCCCCCCACACGGCGACAACAAGTGAGCCCCCGCCTCTCCTTCAGGGTTGACAGAAGACAGGGGAAATATTAGCCTCACACACCATTACTCCCAAGTGGTTTGGCTGTCAGGGCGCGCCTCATAACACAAGTGCCCCCTCCACCGCCTGCGCCGCGCCGTCTGTGCCTCCAATCTGACATCCTCAAGGAGTTTTATTCCTCTGTCACATTTCACACTTAGCCAAAGATATATTTGCATGTTTGCATAAAACAGGCATGAAGATTTAGAACATAAGGACTCCCAAAACTTGGTCCGTATCACTATGGACTCACAGTGTCAGATTACCCTGATAGTATAATTTTAATGTAAAGAATAGCCTATAGGCCTAACAATCAGGTGAAATGTGTGTAAATTTAAAGGAGTGAAGGCTACTTATTATGGCTTGAGTTGCTGGGTTTCAGATGACATCACAATATTCTATAGGCCAATAATATTTAATACAGATAGGGGGCAGCTAAAATGCATTTTGTTACAATGCAGACTTTTGTTGTAATAGAACAAGATCTTGGGTCTAGTCATTGATAGAAATGATCAGCTTCAGCATTTGTGCATTTACATTTTGGATATTTCATGGCAAAGTACAATGTTATCAACAGGAAAAACGGGCTCTTGCCCCTCATCTGGAAGTATGACATCAACAAGTCCTACAATGTGAAAATCACCAATGAGCTGCTGATCTTTGACATCTGAAGAGTGAAGTGTAGGCTGCTGGTTCCTAAAGTCGGTTGCCCCCTGGGGGGGCTCAGTGGCACTGCAGGGGGAGCTTACAAAAAAACTGAATTGCATTGAGCCTGAAGAGTAGGCTAGTTAGCCTTATCTGTACATGTATTATGTTAAAGGGGTAGCACTACTGCAGCCTTTAGACTTGGCTGGGGTAGGCTATTGTCTGTTGCCTACTCTTCTTACTTCTATAGGATATAAGGCTTGCACTTGGTAGAGTAAACTATGGTTCTAAGCCAGGTTCAGTGCTCTCTTCTCCACAGACTACAGAAAGCAGCATGTCCTCAGTCCAATAGTGGGTAAGTACAGCTAATTGGCTCAGCTGAATGTAGCTGACATGCTGACTCACTAGCATACAACTCACTAACACTCCACTTTGTAACAATTAGCTTCTCTATATTAAATTACACAGCTTGTCTGCTAGCAGGCTATTTAACAGCATTTTGTGTTGGGCTCTGCTTGAAGTACAGGCTACTACAGTAACATGACTTGTAAACAGGATGTCTACATTTGTTTTATTAGCATTGACTTGTTATTTTTGCTAATGGTAGAGTCAGCCTTACATTTCAAAATGTCAGCTAAGATGCTAATTAGCATGCTCCTGTCTGGGTAACTTTAACTAGTTTGAACTAATTTAGCTCATCTGATGAGCTGAGGCTTCATCATAAGTTTTTGAAGGAACTACACATATGAGTGGTGGAAAATATTTTACAACAAGCTGAATGCAATGTAGCTGTCTAGTAGACTATGGCTACTGAATTTGGTTTCTCATAACCCTACTTGAGTAAACTTTTCTGACATTAGCCATCATCAGCAACAACAAAGAAAATCCTTTTTCTTGACACTTCTCATTTTGGTGTATATGTGGCCTAACTGTTCAGTGCCAGTAGCTTACAGTTATTTCATCTTACAGTTTTAATATTCTTTGTACATTCACCTTGTGCTTTTCCTATTAAAGATCATTAATGACTTAACGCACTTCCAAATGACTGTGGGCAGCTGCTGGGGAGGTGCGCAGGGCCCAGAGGAGGAGGGAGAGAGACGGATGTAAAGCTGGCCCTGTCTGTGGCACCCAGGCACCTGTGTGGAGACAGGTGAGTGAGCGTTCTGACGTCCCCCAATTATCACAAGTGACACAGTGTCAGCGAATTAGCTCCTGCTCAGCACCTCCTGGAGAGCAGGCAGCCAGCGGGAGGCCACGGCACACCTCCGGCTACATTCATCCTACACCCCTGCCGTCTCACATTTACTCTTTATTCCTCCTATTCCACTTATGAGGCGGGCAGAGTTATATCAACGTGAGAACTGTTTTGGAAATTGCATTAAGTTGATATTTATATGCCAGATTATTAATCTCTAACTCTTATATTTAAAGACAGCTGACATTTGAGTTAAGAGAGTAAGGATTCAAATGTTTTTGACTGTGGATTTTGTTGTTTCCAGCCTTGGGATTGTTAGGAATCAAAATGAAAGTGACAAAGCTACTACTGGCCGAAGAACAAAACTTAGACTACTAATTATCTAGACTGCTCTCATTTAACTGGATGGGATACATAGCCTGGCTTACAATGTCCTGACAAGCTTTTGTATATTCATATTTAGTTGGAAGGTTAGTTACAATGCTGATCATGATTACACTACATTGGCTAGTTGGTATTACCTTTTTCATATTAGCCTGCTTCCTGGATAGGGCAAGGCTTAGGCCAACTTAATCAAGGCTATGGGCTGCTAATTCATGCATTGGTTTGTCTTGCTTTGTGTATAAGCTTTTGATCATAACATAATTTTGGACTAGCTTACGTCAACACTTTACCTACTCTTTGGTACATTTTGCACTTGTAATACGTCTATACCACCTTTAGGCTGATCCGTGGACAGTTGCTCCTCTGCGCCCTGCGTCTCATCTCCTCTCAGACACCAACACACCCCTTTCCCGGTGAAGTGAGTGCGATGAGCTGCTTATCGTGGATTCCTGCTGTTTCGGAGTACACGGGAGCGATATGTGCTCATTTTAAAATTCCTCTCTTAATTAACCGCTACTTCCCTCTCTCACCCGTCAATTCAGCCCAGCCTTGCTCGCTTTTGTAAGGACAGTCACGTCTGCCATTTGAAGTCCTAGAAAGTGTCTTTTCATTTTGAAATAAGCAAGATGAGCAGTTTAGCCACAACATAACACTTAAACTGTAATTAGTACAGAGGATACTGGTTGTAAAGTATGGTGGGACTGTTGATGCAGTTCTCTTACTTTATTTTAATGATAGTTTGCACTGTATTACATTCATTTAATGTGAGCCATAAATACAGACAAATGAAAGGCAAGAATAGCCAAAGTTCTGCTTCATCCAAGGGTTGTGGGTTCAATGCCAAGACCAGCTGGTGAAGACCCCCCTGTTCATGTAAGTATAGTAAAGTGCTTTATTTGTCATCATTATACACACAAGTAGTACAACAGAGTTACAAAAATCAGTTGGAGAGTTGCTGCTTCGTTACTATGAGCCAACCTGACCCACTGCTTTTGGATGGAGGGAACGAAGAACTCAAAGGAAACGCACCAGACATGTGTGGAACATTTATAGGTAACTTTTTAGCCGCAAGTTGAATTGGTTTGCAATTGGAGCTGACTTACAATCCTACATACAACCTCTCAAAGGGTCACAGATTCCAGTCAGTGAGAGAAGCCATTCATGTCTACAACATTGTGTTTCTTTTTGTTCTTGTATTGCAACTTTTAAATCCAGAGCCAGATGGTTGCTGGTACAAATCCCACCTTCTGTAAGACACTTCACCCAATTTACCCACTGCAGTTATGGTAACTGGTTGGGACGGGGAAAAGACATTCTAATCACTGTGTGATTGATTTGCTGAGGAGGAGCTTAATGTATGGTGTACACGCATTCTCTCTGAAGGTTTGAATTCTTAAAGTTTTATTATTATTTTTTACCAGTAGATGTAAAAGTTGTTCCTCCTTTATTCACTGCATCCAAGTAGGAATGAATTGTACTACTTTCCAAAGTTCAGTTCAGTGTGTTTGTTTGAAATATTTAAAGAAATAATATGCATACCATATATTTAAAATGCTTAAATGATTTTCTAATATCTTACCAGCAAACCAAGCTAACTCTGCCTCAAATGGTAACTCTAAAACCTCTAGACAGACTACAGTCATACAGTATGTGTGTGTGTTCTCTGCAGGAGCGGTTGTTGGCGTCTGCAGAGAGACAAAAGTCCAGAAAGAAGAGAAACTCTGAGCCCACCTCTCTCACTGATGACCTGAGGGAGAAGATACAACACCACCGGCCTACTCCCCATTACACTCCACTGGCCTACAACTCCCAGAGACCTTTGCTCGCACACTACCAGTAAGTGAAGGGGTAAGTGACAGATAGAGATGTAACAAGTTTTGTGTTATAATTTTACTATCCCAATATCACCTTAAAAAGTTCTCACGGATCATAACAACATTAGTCAGTCTCATATAGATCAAAAATTGTATGTTTTGTTGCAGTAGTGAATAGCAAATTATGCATAGATCACAAACTCACTCTATTTCAGTGCAACCAGCATGTCATTACTGTTATACCTATTACTGATTATGTACTGTCAGTCTTTGCATTTAATCCATACAAACATAAAAGGTTTAGGCCCTATTTGAGAATTTGAGTGAAACTTAAATTTTTATAATCTGAAATGCACATGATAAAATGGTAACAACTAGACAAATTTCTCTTATAGTAATTTGTTTCCTAAAGTGTATATATATATCGGGTTGGACTATTTGACTAAAACGTAGTTATCATAAATATATTTGAGATTTTACTAAATTGTGCATACATTGTACCTGCATTTTGGATGGATTTTTTAGAACTCACTGCTACTTCCTGTATTTTGAACTTTTCCCCTCAATGTTTTTTTCCACAAACTTCCACTTAACTGATGTAAAACTTTGATTAATATTTACCACAGGTACTATCCCACCATGGTACTATCCCATGTATCATTTTATCATTTTTGTTGTAGTAGCCCTCAAAAAGCTACTACAACAACTTTTTATTTAACTATAAGCTTTTACTGTAATATGTCACTGCTTATTTTGTCTTTCACCTTACATGTAACAGTTACATAAGACTATGTATGCATTGGTTTCTTTCGCAAAATAAAAAATAAAAAAATGTTTATACATGCCACATTTTCAAATATCTAATATCCCAGTGGTTTTTACATACAAGAGTTAATTAAATATGCAGCAGTGTTTGTTTTTGCAATAGTACAATTGATTCTTTTGACCCAAATTAAATCTACACTGACCTTGGCCTACTATTCACGGGATAAATTCTTCAATAAAGAACCAACTAATCAATTTTAATGCTGCTTGCACTGAAGTATTATGAGTGCATATTTTCTGTTAAGACGGAAAGATTAAAAAATGCAGAGAACTGTATGTTAATCTAAAGATCCTGTGATAAAATCTGAGTTAGTTTTGATAGAAGGAATCTATAAACACCATTTGGAAGAGCAGGGTATACAGAATATATGTATAGTAAGTATTAGTACCGTTGTAAAGTCTAAATTATTTTCGAAATCATTCAGAAAACAGAAAAAGTATCCATGGATTTCAGAATGAAAATTAGGACTGTCAGTTAACAAACTTATTAATATTTTATCTTTTGAATGGGGAAAAGTCTGCAAATAAGAGGAAGTTAAAACTCATGTATATTTGACATTTTAATCAGTATACTTTCATTGCAAGCAACCATTATAATAATCTCATATTAACTTTACTCTTGTTTTTCATATTTTGATTTTGACTTTTTTTTTTTTCACTTAAAAGTGCAATATGCGATTTTCTAGAGGTGGCACATCACCTACATAATTTCCTGTGAATAGAAAGTTGAAACCATACATACCCCATGCAGAGACATAAGTTCTATTAAGATTTAAGATTATAGCAAAAGGAACATTTCCATGATGACAAGCAGGAGGAGGCCCTCCCCCAGGCCAAAAGTAGTCAGGTTTGTGGAGAAGCAAGCCTCACAATGAAATAAAAAACTAAATATTTTGTTGAGAAGCTGGCTAGATGTGGTCAAAGTAGGAGGTAGATTTTCAACAAAAATGACTTTTACCAGACAAAATGTATTTAAAAAAGCTTTGATTGTGAATGCAAAATTACTCACTTACTTACAAAATTATCACAACATAAACTGTTCACAAAAATAACCATAAAATAAGTACTTTTAATTCAATCCAACACAACCACCCGCCCAAAACACCTTCTCTCCCCAACTGAACTTCAAGCAGTTTACCCATCCAAGAGGTCTGGCCCAAGACCTCACTCAGAGGTTACAAAAATGGCCGACAGTGGGCACTCCCCCTCTTTGCCACTGGACCATATGGTGAATCAGATAAGTATTGGATGTATGTCAGTGTGCATAACTGAAATGTTAAGGAAATAAAAGGATATTTCAATTAACAATGTATCATCAATGTATCAACTGCAACTAAATAAACAGAACCCAGGATTGTAATGTCAAGGTGTTTTAGTTGTATATGGAAAATTTGAAAATGAAATGATTAAAGTGGCAAATGTGATGATGAGATAAAGTGTCCTCAGAACCTACTTTGTCACATATTTGTCAGCTCAAAAAATACATACTGTGGCTTTAATTTTAAATATTTGCTTGTAATCTTGACACACAGTACTTACATTTTAGAATACACTTCAAAAACAATTTCTGCTCCAACAACATTCTTTTCTCTTTCTGCAGCAGTTCCTGATCTCTCCAGTTGGGTGCGGTATTGGCACTTGTTTCCCAGCTGCGGCCTTTGGGATAGACACACCAAATGCCAGCGCTGTCTTCAGAGACCGCGGAGGAGCGATGCAGTTCAGAGGTACGGGGGCATGCGGTTAGGTGAAGGGGGGTCAGGGGGGAGCTTTCATTCCAACCCAACCAACCCGACCAGCCCGCGGTATCACACATTTGCCTTATAGTCTTAACACAGGCAGGAGCAGCAGCAGCAGTGATTGTTATTCAAAGTTCTGCGTGGAGGTCGTTAACCAGTCGATGACAAGATTTCTCCATCCCTCACCGAAGCAGGCATCCATCTCAATTCCCCCAACATATGTGTGCGAGCGGCAAATAAATCATGCTTCATCATCGCGCGCTCAAAACACTGTCACTCACCCAACATGTTCGCACTTTAAACCTGAAATTGTTTTGTAGGATTAAGATGAAAATTGCTAATAGTAGTATATTGTAATAGAAGTCATTTGTGGATAAAATAACTTAACATAGGCTTGGTTATCAAAGTGTTTATTGGATGTGAAAGCACTAGAAGCTTAGGCCTGTTTTAAGAGTGATTTGGCCAAGAACATTTTTATAGTGGTGTAGTCTAGTAGTAGTAAGAATTTATATATGGATTGAATTATGCATTCTTTAAGCAGAATATGTTTTTACTTCATAGCCTCAAGCCCATGTTCACAATAAGACCTATTCTAAGCTGTTGGTTGATTGATTTAATAACTTTAAACTTAAAATTACTGTATTTTAGGGGAATATATATTATCAGAGGTTTTGGTTAAGGTACATTAGATTAGACAAATATATGCACTGTACTGTTCAAAAGGAAGAAATAGAAGTGTTTCAGTGAAATGATCAAGGATAAAATTCTGTCCAGACAAATTTAAAACAAGTCAGTGTTAGCAGGTCACTTAACTGTAAAATTGGACAAATCCTACATTGCAAAATAAATGGCTCTATCACCAAGTTCAGGTTTGGCAATGACGTGCTCAATATATTTTGAAGGGAAATAAATGTGTTGACCTCTTATCCATATCATCAACAAGATCTATCCATGTTGACAAATCGGGTAATGTCCCAATGACTCTGGACAAGAGGCCATTTTATAAGCTTGAAATTGGTCAATGTTCCACTAGTAAGTCCTTTTAAAACCCTCAATGATTTCTTCTGCAGATGAAATAGGTTATGCTTTTAAATATTCCCTACTTTCCCTTGACCATCGCTTCTTTTACAGCTTTATCTGGTCAAGTGAAAGCTCTGACCCCCTCCCGCTGCATTGATCCACCCTCGCAGAAACATGCCCTTAGTAAAATACCGCTGCTTTCTCTTTTTATTATTTGATTTTTTTATATTCCAGTGGATTTAAAGTCGGTCAGGCACATTATCGGACTGGGCCCAGCCGAGCAGAAACATTCCATAACCCCAACCTTGGCTCTGACCCCTCCCTCGCCTTTAACAACTGCCGACATAGTTTGGCTCTGTTATGTGATCATGCTTGGATGAAATCTGTCAAACAGCTCCCTGAGTTATTAGGCTGTCTGCGCCTGACCTTTCCGCAATCAAAGATATATGACTTAAGGGCTCGGATTTGCCATGGCAACGGCTCCAATTTGCCGCCGTGAGAAAAGGTCTAATTGTTGCAGAAATTTAATGATCTAGCCCCGACATCAGGGGCTGTGAGATTTTATGAACTGTTTACGCTATAATTTTCTTTTGTTAATGCATTCCGCCTTAACCCCTTCTTCCCCGCTGACTGCCTGCAGGGAGATGGGGTGCATGCGTGTGTGAGTGTGTGAGTGTGTGTGTGTGTGTGAATGTACGGGGTGAGGGAGGGCTAAAAAGGAGAGAGAGAGAGAGAGAGGGGGAGAGAGGGAAAATAAGGGAAGTGAATTCTGCCCTCAACAGTTCAGAGTCGGATCTGTCGGATTTGTGTTTGGGCAATACAGTGCTAAATATTATTACTTACGGCCTGATGATAATGAAATGTAAATTTTTATATTTGAGGTTAAGAGAGGAAAATATAAGAAAAATATGGGCGAATTTATTGATGATGATGCCATAATGCTTTGTACATCATGCATCACCTGTGTTTATTTAGTTTAGAGAAAATTAAAGCAGTGTGATTATCATAATTGCTGAAAATTGACCAAATAAAAGTAAATCAGGTGCACTCACACAATAGGAATAAGATTTATTTTTGTATATTATATTTTAATGAATGAATAATTAAAAGAATAATTGTTATTTTGACCAGTTGTATATGCTTATATAAAAAGTTAGTATTGCACTTCTGAACTCAGAGTTATAAGCTGAAACTGGTAACTCTGTAATTTATCATTTTTATTTGACCCAGTAAGATTCAGAAGCTCTTTAAGAGGAATCTCGGTCCCAAGTACACACCATTGTACATATTCTACTGGTAGGGCACTTGGAGTTAAGGAATACAGGCACAAAAAGGTCACTTGATCTGGGAGTCAAACTGAGTTTTATAGTTGTGAGGCATGGTTGCAGACTGCTGTGTGTGTTGTAGAAGAGTTTGACAAGTTTGTGGTAGAGAATGAAAAATAACTTTAACTGTATTTTTATAGCAACATTTTGATTCCTTTAATGACCTGTAAAATGACATCTAAAACTATTGGCTTATAGTAAATAATCATATTTATCATTTCAAAAAATCTCACTAAGTTCATTAAAGATCATCTAAGTGACATAAATTATTCTTGCAGTATTTTGTCTATCGCGGCTGCCTAATCATTCTGAATACATTTTATTCCCTCTCAAAAATAAGTCTTTTCGATGCACTCTTCCCTCCACCTGTTACCTCTTTATCTCTCCCCCATTTCTCCCCCAAAAACGGTCAGTTATGCTCTTAAACCCACGCCGCCACTGCCCACCCGCCCGCCGCACTATCTGCTCTCAGCAAAGTAGACATCAGTAATATATTCTACAAGGTCAAAGACAAGTGAGATTAAAACGTCTAATCAGTTAATTTGTTTTATTGAGAAGGACTGCCGTGTGATTGGACACACGGAGAGATAGAGGGAAGGAGGAAGAAAGCTGGAGGGGTGGAGGTGGGTGGAAAGGAAAAGGAGGATGGGGGGGGGCACATTTGCACATTGGTATTTGGGCTCGCGATTGCGGGAGGGGGGCAACAATATGGCTACCCGGTTATAGCATGCTGATGAAGCCCCCTGACAACCCTTTGTTTTTCTCCCCATCTCCTCTCCTCCCCGCCATTCACTTTCAATCTACGCCACATTCATACAAGACTGATTTTATTAGTCGGCGAAATAGACTTATACTTTATATCTCATTAAATATTCAAAATAAATTCAGCATATTTGAGCTGTTCATACATATTCAGTTTGGGTAACTAGGATCCGAATATTTTGATTGAGTCGGTATAGCGCAGACGTTTAGAGTTTCGCCGGGTTTTGTGTGCACATAATTCCGTTCAGATGACTGGAGTTGAATCACAATTGATCTCATTGTTTTCTCTTCCCTTCGCTTACAATTAAATGTGCTGGAATATATTTTCGCTGGATACAGTGCGGACCAGCGATTTCAGCACTTCTATAAAGCAAAAAATAGGCTTAGAATGGGTGGTTTTGAAGTTTCTGGAGTGTGATGTCATACTCCCAGATGGGGGGCAAAAGCCAGATTTTCCTATTGATTATTTTGTACTATGCCATGAAATATCCAAAATGTAAATTTACGAATGTTTAACCTAACTTCTAGTGACTTGACCCCTGAACATTGCCCTATTGCTGGGTTTTAGATAACATCACAGCATTCTACAGGCCAATAAAGGACACAAATTATGTATTCTTTGTATTGTAAGAACCACACATTATATTTCAGCTTGGGTACACCCCATACTCCAATCTGGTGTAGAACTCCATCTACTGAGCAGCAGAGGGAATTAACATGGGAAAAAAACTACTTCATAACTAACGATGAACATGCCCCGACATGTTGGTGCAAGCACATAATTCTAATTTACATGATTTGACCACAGACGGGCTTAAAATGAGTCTGGCGATGATTTATAGACTTTAAAACTGCACAGGGTCTCTACCTCTGGCATAACAATACTGGGAAATTTCAGTGTTTTGTGACCGTTCTGGGGGTGGACTTACTAAACAGGATGCTTCAAACAAGCATGAATGATGCAAAATCCAGGTACATATTTGATGAGGGAACAATGTTGTCACATGGTTATAAAAGTCCAAAGAGTCAATTTGGCATATGTGTCCTTTTTAATAAAGATGAAAAACAGCTACAAAGAATATTGTTAAAAGGCAGATTTTTATTGTAGGATCCAGTAACTAAATGAAATAATGTGGTTTAGTATTTGTGAATTCACATTTTATATATTTCATGGCGCAGTACAATGTAATCAATACGGATACTGTCTCTTGCCCCCTCATCTGAAAGTGTAACTAAATTTGAAAACCACTAATAGAATGTTGTGATGTCGTACAAAACCCAGCAATAGTCTGTCTTACCGCGTGCCACTTTAACTTTGCACTTACAAGTATGTATTAATGACCTTACCGCCTCCTAATGACCTATATCAGCATGTAGGTTACAAGTGTGAGGGAGCACTTTCTAATTAATTTGGTGGAATAAGATCTTCTAATTGCTAATGTTACCGTTACACACTGGGCTGCTTTAACAAATGAAGATTCAGCCAGAGCACCATACTGTTTAAGTGAGAATGATTTTAAAATTTGCACTTTATTATAGGCGGCATAGATGAACAACACAGTAGGAGATTCTTAAGTGCACTTTAATATTGTGCAAACTCAACTTCAATTATAAAAATGGTGATTCTTGTTTTTTTTAGTTTTTTTTTTTTCCCTACCAGGACTAAATTGATGGATCAACAAAAATAAGACAAGGACGTTTTGCATCTTCAACAAAATGTCTTGCAAAAATGAGTGAGAAAAATTCACCCAAATGTATCAGTATTTAAATGTGGTTAACGTACTTCAATATAAATGTTATGAATATACAATCATGCATTAATTGATGCTTCTTAAATGTGCTCTATGTAACTTTTCTGCTCAAAGGTACTCCACCTGCTTGTCTTGATAGACATGTAATTTCGTTTCCATGTTTCAGTCTGGCACTAAGTATATTGCATTTATTTCTTTACCTAATAATATTAATGATCTACCATGCATTCTTACTGTGCATAAGGTTGCCTCTCCAAAGATCTACCTGTAACTTTCCCTGGTGACCTCACCTACTTGTCTCCATGAAGATAAGTTTAATGCCTTACTGTAGAGCATTCTAGACAAAGAAATAAGTTGGTGGATGACCCTGCTTCAGAAAAGTTACACAATATACCTTTAATATACCTGTCACTATATCAATTTCTTACAGTCATAGGGGACCACAGGGTCACATTACATTGTTCATACTCTCTATTATGTAAAAAGCTATAGGCCTATCCCTTTAAAAAAACAATACAAGGGACTTCTTTTGCCTTGCCTATAATCTTAATTTGGCTTAGTATTGAAAATGGCAATGGACAAATATAAACGTGAATTAATAAATTGACATAGAACCCAGTGGATGTTTAGACATTCAGTCCACAGTACCTTGTGTTAAAATGACTTAATATTTACCCTTTAAGTCTACTGTAAATCTTACCTTGTCAGTATGTCATATGTGATTTGCTCACTCTACTTCTAAGTGCATGCTTTTATACAATTTAAATGCGCGGATCTGTTAAAAGCCTATATCCATGCCACATCAACGCAAACACAACACTGTAGCTGATAATACATTAACACAACATTTTCCATTTTAGATCTGAAGCTGTATTTACCCATTATTCTAAATAGGCTAATAGTGTATTTTGCATGTAGGTGACAAGTGATTTTTCCATTGTGCTTTCTATTACAAACATGTTTTTATGCTTAGTTGCAAAGGCATTAACCAGACTGTATTGTGGTTTTACATTTTGTTTTGAACCACCAGGCCAGCTGTGTTGAAATGGACTGTGTTCAGTTGACATCCTAACAATCTAAAATCCCTACAGTTTAAAACTGAGCTGGAAGACAGGTCAGAATTGACTGTTGACCTGATTTATACTTAAGATTTCTTTAATTACTGGGCCTATCCACATGAAACAAAAAACTGGCACAGTATAAATAAACCAAAAACTTTTTTTTTTTTTTACAATATAGCTTCAGAAATTGCTGCCATTATTCAAGTCCAAAGATGTGACTGTTGCAGCGGAAAGGTCTTTAGGTTATAAGATTAAACTTGCAATACTCAAATGGTGCCATTTTAGATATTTCTTTCAAAAACAGTCTCCTGCAGTATGGGCCCCAGCCCTCCATTTACAATTATGAAATCTTTCTAAAATATGAGGGACAAGAGACAGTTTTTCTGTTGCACTGTACTTTCCCATGAAAAATCCAAAACGTAAATTATCAAATGTTGAACCTGATCATTTTTCCTATTAATTAGACCTAAGACCTCACTATATATCAGGATTATGCATTTTAACATTATTACTTTTAACTGCCCCCCATCTGTATTAATTATTATTGACCTAGTATAAAATGTTGTTTCACCTGAAACCCTGTTTTGTGAGTGAGTGTGACCTCCATCAGGAACAGCTGAGGGAACCATCCAGGAGCAGTTTGTTTTCCGGGGAAGAGGGGCCATGGCGGACGGGCCCTTGATTTATTAGAACCAGGAGCCAAGTGACCATGATGAAGTGCATTTCCATTTTAAAAGACTATACAGCCTCATCCGGACAGACAGAGGAGACGAGGAGGTAGAGGAGAGGAGAAATACCACCGTGATGGACCAGTGGTGGCTGCAGTTACGGAGATACATGTAAGGAGGTGTGAAGCAGTCAAAGCACTAATTATATCTGCTCTGGCAGGTTTGGGAGTGGTCAAACGAAATGCATAAATAGTGCAAGTAGATATTTTAACATGATTATTTTAAAGTTGCCTGATTTTTACTTAAATACACACAAAATAGAACTAGTTTATTTTAAACAGTTTGCATTGGCTATTCCTCACTTACTTTATACAATCCAGTTATCTTAATTGTTCACCTCAGTGAGTTTATAAGCACTTATCACAACTGTCAGAGACGTTTTTGCTGTTACTGTAAATTTCGACAGCTAGCATGTTAACATGCACTTACTGGACAATAAAACACATTTTAATTAGATGCAGACAGCATGTAGCTGACATATTTTGGTGTCAAAAACTGAGTAGGACACATATTTCTAAGACTGTGGTGGCACAGGCAATACTAATTTTAGTTTTTTTACTGAATATATTTTTATGGAAGAAATCTTGTCTTTTTTTTTTATTTTTTTTTATTTTTTAACTAAATTACTGTTTCATTTGTTATACCAACTTATTGTCCAACTTTTTAAAAACTAAACGGAAAATCAGACCGCTATTGTCGCTTAACAGGAAACGCCATAATAGTGTTGTTGGATATTGTTTTTCTACACATAATATTTACATGATGTTATTAGAAGATTGTCTCCGCTATTTCACAAAGGTTAAATAGTTAATTAACAAATGCTTTTTACTTAAGTGTACCCCCCAGCATATTACAGTATTAAGACGCTAAACAAATATCAACAAAGTAGCTATGCAACTAAGAGAAATAAATATACACTCCAAGTAAATGTTTATGAATGCGATATAGCTTTAAAAAATCAATTGCTATGCAGAGTTTTCCCAGCCTTAAGATTTAACCACATGCTTGTTTTGCGTTGAACACTTTTAAGAGACGTATTAAGTGTACTCCTTAGGGAAATAAAAGCCTGGATAATAATATTTAATTTTCTTAGCGCCAACATAAAAGCAAATCTGGGTTAATTGTAATGCACCAGAGTAAATGATTCTGAGATGAGGAAAAATATGTTTACCAAAGGGACACTGATATTAGATGTTTAATCCTTGCTGAAGTTGTTAACATAGACTAATGCCACGTACATAAGCAGGAAAACATTTTGGGACAGCCAGTGCCAAACCCTGCAATCATGCTAGGGTTGTGTAATGAAAGTAGGGCTTTGGCAGTGCGATTCTGCCATGTCGACTTAAACCCGAAGGGATATTACTTCTTTAAGTGACTCCGGCATCTGCAAACTCTCCACGGAATCCTCTGTTGACTGAAGAGGAGACAACACACACTGTCGTTTGTTTTTCAAATCTTGTTTTTTTGGTCTCTCATAAAAGCTTTTGCATGGAAACAATATTGTCCGATTTGACCCTGAAGATTTTTTATTTAATTTAATCAACTTGCATCAAGTTATATAGAACATGTTGACTTCAAAGGACATTTTCTCAAAATGCATTTTTCCCCCCATAGGGACATAACGACCAGTCCCTAAAGTAACAACTACATACACCAAATGTTTACAGTATTATACATAACAAATCCTTCTGTACAATCTGTCAAAATCTTGTCATCTAATTCTTAGCCTGATTTCCTAAATGTTTTTTTTAGAAATTTCAAAAAAAAATTGTGATTTTTTTTTGGTAAAATCTTGTTTACTCAAATACTAAAGCTATGCAAAATCCCTTGTGTATTTTATTTTTTTTAATCTGTAAACAAAATAAAGAAAGACATTTAAATATGGCAATGTCCACTTTTTAGAATCATAAGTTCCCAAAAACAGTAAATTTTGCAATTTTATATATGAAAACATTGCATGATGACAAAGTTGTGATTTTCTTACATTTATTTGAGTAAACCACAGAAGAAGTTTAAAATTCATATCTCTAAGTTTAACTTTTTTCCTATTCATCTACCAAGTCTTGTCTTAACAAAAAAAAAAGCAAAAAAAAAGCAAGAGAAAAATGGCATTTGAAGGTGGCTCTGCATGGCTCGGTCGAAGCGGAACAAACAAACAAGCTGCCATGCATTGCTCGGCGTGATGGAGTGTCTCTTAAATGAAAATACACCTGTCTTTAGGACAAATATGTGCCACTAATTACCTGTCTAACCTAAATCTCTGGGCGCCAGATGTTACTAAAACACAGCGAGACAGAGACTGATGGCGGCATGCTGTCGGAGGCCCGCACGTAAATATAGTCGAGGCTTAAATCATCTTTTCCTTGACCCTGTTACAGAAGTTGTTCAATGTGATTTCAGAGTGCCCGGTTCGGAGACTAATTGTAAAGATAGGGTAAGGTTATTACGGTAGCATACAGGCTTTGCTGCAGCTGCTATCTTTGGCCTAAATGAGCAGTAGGAGCCATATGAACAGAGCATGTCAAAGCACAGATTATGAAAAAGCACAACCACAAAACAGTGAAAATAAATACAAAGAATAAAACCAAAATAAGTCTCTAAATGGCAAACATATAAAACAACAAAACAAATATTGGTGATCTCGTGTGCTGTGTTTTATGTCATAGTTTTATGTTATAAGACAAAAGTACATTTTAGATCTAAGCAAAGTAACTTTTTTTTATTTTTGGTAAATCTTGATTATCTGAAACCCTGCTGAACAGAACAGATTAGAATAAGGCTGAACAGAAACGTATCTTATTGTATTTTCTGAAGTATTACAATTATTACATCAGTTCAAATCAAAATTCGGTTCACAGTGGAGAATTGGATGCATTTACACTAACAAAGACTAAAGTATAACCTACTAAACTCAAGGACTCGAGAACAAGGATCACATGCATTTATACATAACAGAACCCAATATATTACAAAACCAAAAAAATTTGCTAAACATGCTTACTGTTAGTATGGGCGCCTCTCCATTGAACTGACCTGTAATTTTGCTGTTTGAAAAGTTGCAATGAGAAATTCAAACCCCAGACAACGACGGATATTACACTTTTGTTCACATGGTTACTGCTTAACAAGGCACTGAACGCTTTATGAAATTGCTTATTCTTACAGGTCGTATTAGATATCAACTACTAAGAACAAATCAAAACAAAGAAACATTCAAAAAAAGTTCAAGTACTACTAGCTTAAACCTTATTTTCCTTGACCCTATTACACAAGTTACTCAGTGTGATTTTCCGGCTTTGAAACTAATTGTAAAGATAGGCTAAGGTATCACAGTATCACATCATCTGCGCCGCTCTCTTTGGCCCCATAAGCAGGATTACATTTTGATCTGTATCCTTGCTTCCAATTCAGATTTCTATTTCAGTTACGCCTCTTCCTCTCCTCCCCACCTCCCCCTCTCCCTTCAGCCACTGTCTTGGCCGGTCTGGAGAAAAACATATCTTTGATGACTTGTAAAGCGGTGAAGAATTTAAAATCGCAGACAACCTTGAGAGAAAGTTTCCAAGTGTAAATTTCAGTAACCCAATAAGAATGCTTTCATGCTGCTCGCACATTTACTTACTGTTAGCTTAGCGTTTTTTGCTTCTTCTACAGGCCTCTCACCTAACATCTCTGGTCAGATATCGAGTCGCTGCTCTGCCCACATTAAACGCTATTTTAATGGACATTCTTTGCAGCCAGTTTATAGCGAAGATGGATTACTACATAGGCACGAAGGAGAGGAATGATACAGCCCCCGAGCCAGACCCTTTAATGTGACTGTTTTTAACATTGAACCATCCGGATCATATTTTTATGTCCTCAGATGTATTTTATAGACTATTAACGCTGTTGAATTGATGCGTTTTTCCACGAAGATTCTATGGTAATGGTATTGAAGTTGGGTGTGTAGTATAGATTCATTTAACTGATGACAGTACAACGCAGGAGAAATGCATGTTAAACACCAAATCATAAGCACAAAAAAAGTTAGAGTTCATAAAAAATAGCCACATTTGAAAAAAATCCTCACATATTTGTATTCATGTGTTTCTATTCTTTTTTATATAATGTAATTTTATAAAATACATTGCTGACGGTTCTGAGTTGTAATGTGCTAGGCTCCCGGGGCATCATATAATAATAATAATAATATAATAATAATAATAATAATAATCAATTGTTTTTTGTTTATGAAAAAAAACCAAAAAAAAAACAGCACATACTCTTATTCTAATCTGGAGTGCCTAGCTGGAGCTATAACCTATTGTGCATCTTTTAGATCAATGAGGAAAACCTTGGACAAAGAGGAACAACATGCAAACTCTACACAGAAAGGCCCCACGTGGTCCGGGAATCGAACCCACAACCATCTTGCTGTGAGGTAAGAACACTTAACTACATGACTCTAATCACATGTGATCGAATACAACAATTGTTCTAATGACTCTAATCACATGCAATTGAATACAACAGGACAGCGTATACAATTTCAAACTTGATTCTGTTTCAAAGTAAAACGCTTGTTGCTCAATAATGATTCTGAGACCAGAAGGATTTTTTGTGTTTTTATTGATTTATGTTTTATTTAAAATTATTCAGGTAAGGTTCAGCGTTGTCCAACTTTTTTCAGTATTGTTTCTTATGTTGGTATCAATTAGTATCTGGGTATCAATTTTTCCGACAACCCTAGTGGGACTCAAATCCTAATTTTGATCAAACTGATCCTTACTGCTTACCCTAAGATATCCCTGGTTGCATCCTTTTACATTTTTTGCCTCGTATGGCTTGCTAAATAAAACATTCCTTTGCATTACAAGTCAAACTGAGTGGTTGTCGAAACACAAGTCTACACATCCTGTAAGCTGCTGTCTATGATATGTCTGCATTAAACCCCTGCACACTTGGCACAAATGAAGGGCTTTCCAATCCCTCTTCCCTTTCTCGCCGTGTCTGTTTTCCTCCATTTCCTCAACGTCCACATTGGAATTATAAGTGAATGGGTAATAATAATAGGCACACCACAAACAGCAACGCACGGCTTTTCCTTAAAGGACAGGATAATGAGAGCGGCTATCTATTTGCTCAGTGTAATATGTGTGTGTGTCTGTCTCTCTCTCTCTTCTTTACTCTCCCTCTTTCTCTCTTTCTGCCGTGGTGAGAGGTGGGCCTGCGAGGGGGATTACGAGCTTAAAAATCATACGCTGCCTTGATTTTTCTCACTGTCATGTTTTAACCCCTTCCCCCCCTTCATTCCAGTAGAGTCGAGACAGAGACAGAAGTCACACGACAGGATCAATTGTTTTGGATAGATGTGTGGATAGATATGAGTCCCAAGTTGTATGGGGTTAAGGTTTACTAGTAATTTTGAGTAAATTTAGAGCTAAAAGTGAAGGTTATCTCTAACATCATGCATGTGTCAAGATTATGAGTTTGAGAACTAAGGACTAGAAATTAAAGTGCATTAAACTTTTAATCCTGCTACCACTATTACCTTGTTAACCTGCGTGATAATAGAAATAGTTACTGCTGTCATTGGAAGTATTCAAAAACTCGTTTTGCAAATATATATCACCAATTTAACAATCTGTATCGCTTGTAAATTGCCATCTGAAGTCAAAATCATATATTTTTATTTTTTTTCTATTAACCATTTGCTACTTACTACTTTGGGATATCTTTTTACTGGTTATCTGTCACTTTATTCTCTGGATATATGAATTGAGGTTTTTATACCTTAATCTGTTTCCAGGAGCCAAAAATATATTGGTCTAAAACTATTTCAGAATGGATTTGGAATAAATAACTACATTTGAAGTGGAAATAGATATCAAAAAATCCTGCAGCAAGACTTGTCCATGAACCGACTCATATTTCCATTCTACTTGAGGAACAGGAAGTGCCCTGGATTGGTGCTCATGCCTGTCAGTCTTAATCACAGATCACCAATATGCAGCAAAGGTAAATATGTCCATTAAGGGCCCCCGGGGGCGGGATTATAAGTGGCCAGCCGCCTATGAAATGCAGATTTGCCCATTCAGAATGCTGCACACACTGCCCTCCTGTGTGATATCAGCCATGAGTGCTCATTCTAATTATTTGGGCAAATGTACTAATTAGCTATCAGGTGCCCCCGCTCGCTCGCCCGCACCCCCGCCCTCACTTATCATCCTCCCCCGACATCTTTTGTATTCAAAATAGATTCCCGGCTTGGTTGGAATTTTTCCGGCCATCAGCAAATATTTACCAGTTCCATCTCATTATGTTCAGGGCTAAAATGCTGGCGGTGAATATCTTAAGGCCCCTGGTACGCGACCATCTAAACTTTGCCTTGACCTTTTGTTGCCGGCTGTCCGCACTGGCACTCTCTGTAGACACACTGTGTAGATGTAGCCGCATACACTTACACAGGCTCCTCGCACATTAACAAGTGCGTATGTCATCACAGCACACTTAAGAGCAAAACAAAGTGATGATTATGCATATGCACCTTCCTCCGCATGGTTACCCTCGCCGTCTCCCTGCCTTCTGCTCTGATCCTTCCATTAACTTACACACACGCCGCCTCCTGTATTTCTTTAACATATCCGATCAACAGAAGTGCTGACGGACCTCATTTCTTAGGCTTTGGCGATTAGCAACTCGCTCCCTGTCAATACAATAGTAATGAATGAGCCAGATAAATGTGATTTGGGGGCATAATCATTTTTTTGTGATAGTTTGATATTGCTGCTCTGCATTTTTGCTTAAAACGCAAAGTGATTAATCAATAATTAATTTTGAAGCAGGGGCACTGATAGAGGCAAAACGATGAAAACATTCGCCATAAATCTGCACTTTATTGCCGCTGCTATTGAAGGATCCAGAGTAACACCTCGTCATTCTCTGTAAGTATATAGGCTATGTTGTGCGCATTTTTTGTACGCTTTGCAAAATAGCTGAGCAAAAATATTCATGTGTCATATTTACGACCGAACGACTCTTTATGCAGCGAATATTTGTGTACTTATCAATTTTCTTTTAACTAGGAGCTCGTATTTGCAAAGTGTGGTGTAGTAAGTCAAGTGGGGCTGTGCAGTTAGAGTTCTGCAGTACAGTCCGCATAGACCCGATGGAACTTCTGTAGTGGTAGTAGTGGTGGTGTTTATCTGTATTAGTCTGGTTTTGCTCACATAACCATTTGTGTTGATCACAAAGACTAACAATGACCTAAAGTGTATCTGGTTAGAAGCCTTTTTTAGAAAGTTGCTTCATATTGTATCTATTGTGTTGTCAATATTGCTGCATTGCTATACTTTTACAATAATTGAGAAGAAGAAAATAAGCTATAAGTATATAACACAAGGTCATCTAACTGAAAGGAAATAAAAAAAAATGTAAATGATTTTTAGAATTTTGTCAGATTTCTCCTAAAGTCTTAATTTAGTCTGGGTTTAGCCTGTAAAGTTTTTTTTTTTTTGTTTTTTTTAAATGCTGGTATAGTATTAGTTTACACAGTGCGTCCAATTGAGATGAACAAACTAGTATATTATAATATTATAATAGCGTTATCACAATACAACACCTATGTATCCAAATCATTAACATGGTTCCTGACAAATAAATAAATAAATAAACAATATTTCTCTAGTTTCGATAATGGGATGTTACTAATTTGGTGTTTGTTGGTAACAGTCCAAAAACACTTTTTTAATGGTTACGTTGAAGATTTTTGTGGCGGTAGATTCTGTATGCTGTGCCTCAGACAAAGTGATTGTGTACAGTTCAGCAGGTCACGGAGTTGCACCTAATTTCCTTTTTTTTTTGGGATCTCTTTGGGATTTTGAGGAAGCATAACAATAGTTTCTTTCTTTTTAATCTTTTTTATGGTTGAAGTATTTTGTGGCCAGTGATTTCCTGTAATAAATATTCAACTTCAAAGCATTGTAACTGCTCTGTTTATACAACAGCAGCTTGTTCTGTAGCTTTTGTTATACTACATACAGTTTTGTACAGTAATAGCTTTACTGTATCTTAAAGGCGCTGTACCTTTAATATGAACAGTATGTTTTCCACATTTTAATGGTTTACTGTGATCTGAAGTTATTCTTCACTTACCTTATGCAGTCCTAGCATCCTCGTTATTTACTACGATGAGTTTGTAAATGCTTTTCACAACTGTCACAGGTCAAATCAGAGTTTTGCTATTGACAACTAGCATGCTAACCACATACTTCCTGAGAAGAAAACACGTTATAATTGGATGCAGGCAGTACATAGACCTAGTTTGACCTCAATAGCTGCTTACACAATATATATGTACTGCTCAAATATGTGATAAAAACAACAGGTACAGGCCCTTTAATCAGTAGCCAACATGATACTAGAGAAAAAGCAAATTCACAACATAAATCTTTCTTAAAAACTCAAAGTTGGTGCCTGCTAGCTAATATAGATCAGAGCCTGCTCATAATATCACATTCATATTCTCTGTACATTTGAATTCAATCTCTAAACTTTTAGAGCTCAAGAGGTCCTCACAAGGATTTTAAAAATCTTTGGTCAGGCCCAAGCTGCAGTTTCCCCTGTTTGTATTGATCTAAACAAACAACTGCACTTGTATTGTGTTGCATTGATTCACAAAGAATGAAAATAATTCCCTGAACGCCGAAGTAAAATGCCTTAAACATTGCATAGTTAAAGGATTAGCTCAGTTTTGTACATGTTGTTCTACCTCTGAATGCTTAATTTGGATTGCTGTAGAAGTATATAAGTAGCAGTATAGTACAATGTAATATAGAAAAGTTTGCATTGGTCCAAAGCTATTCCTCCCCTAGCTTATCCATTCTGAACATTCTAATTATTCACTGTGATGAGTTTATAAGTACTACTCAGTTTTCAGAGGCCAGAGCAGAGTTTTGCAGTCACAGTAATGCTATAAATAACTAACATGCTAAGTGTGCACTTCCTGGTTCTCGAAAAGTCAGTACAAAGGACTTAAAGCCATACAGTTAATATGGCATGTTTGTGAACCCAATCTCTGACAAATAGTGGTCAGGTTCAACATTTGTAGATCACAAGTTCAGACATTTCTTTCAAAAACAATTAATCTCCCATAGTTATATTCATGGGGTTTTAGTGAGGACCTTTTACCATTAGAAATATATACATTTTTTGAATTGCTTAACTGCTATGGTGAGCTTGAAACCCATTAATAGGCCCCTGCCCTCCCCCTGAAATGACGACAACGTGAACATGAACACAACCTATTCTATGGTTCTCAAAGTTTGCAATACAATTTTCCTAGATATAATATTTCTCTTACTACTACCACTACATTCTTTTTACTTTTTGACTATTTTTGCAAATACCCCTTTAAAATACACCAGCCTATCCATTTAACCACAGTCCTTTTGACTGCTTTCCAAATATCTCCTATTGATTGTACACCATCTTCTTTGCCTCTAGCTCTTTGCATCTCTCTCATTCTGCAAAATCACAAATCAGCTTTTCCTTCTCAAAATACTCCTCTACATCATCATTTCTCAACATATAGCTCTGTGTCCTCTCTGTGTGTACGTCTTTAAAGCCGACAATGGTGTGAATTTAAAGACAATGCCGAGTGCTTGCCAGTGCTTTGAAGCCACGCCAAGCCCCCATCGCTCCCAGAGGTATTTTCCATGGGCTCTTCCTACCACATTGTTAAACACTACCTCTGTACGCTTTTATAACACCATTGTTAGATTTTTATTTGTCTCCCCCCACCCCCTTGCGCTTGCTCGATCTCCGACGCTAGCAGCATGGTTGTGTTTGCATTGGCCTGTCCTTTCACCTGGAAGTGTCTAGGTGAGTATTTATAGTTCCTTAGACAGCAGACACGGAGACCCCAGACCAAACATCCTCTTCCTCTCTCTCAGAATGGCAGACAGGCGCTTCTTGAGTCTACTGGTAAAAGCTTAAAATATACCCACGCGTCATTATATTAGTGGGAACTTTTCAATGGTCGCTGTGACAAAAGATAAGGTTTAATTAAGGGTGATATTAGGATATGATTAAGCCAAGGGAATGAGTTTTTGCAAAAGACAGTGATCGAGTCAGATTGGATTTCAGGGCCTGAATACTTCTAATGACCAAAGTTTTTTTTATTTTATTTGAATTGTCTTAGTACATCTTTATCATTATTCTTTTCTATTCAATGCCAAGTCATGGACATAGGGACGCCTTATGCATCTATGGTTCAAAATGATACCTTAGCCCTACATTTTGGATAGAGTAAAATAATGGTATGATTGCAACTAATTCACCAAAAACCCTTTATAAAATGTATTTTTATTCTTATTATAAGGCATTTACATACATATGTCTAGATTGACCACTTGTTCCTCTTTTAGTTACCCTACAAAGACATTTTTATTTTTCACTAGTGCCGTCTAATTTGAATCAAACAAAATCGGGATGACATAAATATTTCTGGACTTAATTTGTAATGTATTGTGGCCAGTTTCTAGCTGTGTACTATACTTTATAAAAACAGAACATTACAAGGTTTTATTGTAGTTATTATGCATAAACTTAAAATGATCATCTTCACTTTTACTACAATTTTCTGTGGCCTGTTAAGTCAAAACAATTCAGTGTCATACCACAGTGTGAATATTTCCTATTTTTCTAGTTTATTTAGTAATGATTGTTGTGCATTCCCAATTAGTTGAATAGTTGCTTCAAAATGTAATTTATTCAATGAAATGCATCTGTGAATTAACTAAAATTAGAATTAACCCACATGGCCCTGACAAACTGATGCTGTAACTCGTAAAGGTCCTATATTACACACAATTTACACTTTTGAGCTTTGAGCCATGTTATAATGCTGTTACCTCTTCAAAAACATATCCAGAGTTGTGTCTACCTTGTGATGTCATCTAGTGGTATTTTTAAAGTTAACAACTACCTTTATTGCAGTAAACTGCAAATCAAATTCCAGGGGTGAAATTATCTAAATTATTTTAGTGAAGATGTATTTAGTTTAAAAACGCAGTGGAGCACTTCCTGTATTACCACATGACATCACAAGATGGAACAGTGTTTTCCGTTTGAGAGAAGATCTCATCCTAAATATGCAGGATTTGTGTGATAAACGTGTGAATTAAAGAAAAAGGAGAAGTCCAGGTTTTCAAATCATATTTATTTAACATGTTTAAATCTTCAGCTGACCAAAGTGCTTCACATTAAAGTCAACAAAAAACAAATATACAGATAAGACAATACAGAGGAAAGGAACAATAAAATAAGATATCATGTCTAGTTAGTATGAAATGCCAAGGAGAAAAGGTTTGTTTTTAGTCTAGTCTTAAGCTGCATTTCAAACCGAGAGGCTCTTTCATAATGTGGACACTGCCACAGAAAAGGCTCTCACCTCTGGTGTTGAGCCTGGCTTTGGCCACAGCCAGCAGGAGCTGGTCAGCTGACCTCAGGGCTCTGGGTGGAATATAGGGCTGTAGTAAGTCCCTCAAATAAAGAGGACCCATAGAGTGCAGACATTTAAATACATTGCACCTGATATGAAATGGGGAGCAAGTACATGTTGCACAGCACAAGCGAGATGCATTCTCGTTCTGGAGATTCTGTAAGCCCTGATCCAGCCCCCCCATACAGACAATTGCAATAATCCAAATGCAACGTTACAAATGCATGGATTGCTTTTTCAGAGTCTGCCTGTGGAAGGTAAGGGAGATAATAAGAGGACAGAGGACCAATCACATGCCCAAGCAATAGGCTTGTTTGGCCAAACACCACAATCTCAGTTTTGTTTTGATTTAAGATATATTTGAATGTCATCTGGAAAACAATGAAATGTGACATTGTGCCAAAAACGTCACCCAGGGGAAGCATGTACAGTGCGAAGAGGACCAGCGCTAATGTAGAACCTTGGGGCGCAGCATAGTCTAAAGGAGACAGAGGTGGAGTCCTGTCTTAGGTTCACAGTAAAACTCCTGTCTGACACACAAGATCGAAACCAGGATCGGGTGGGGTACCCTTAATGCCCACATCTGTGTCTGTGCAAGGATGCAGAAGGATACTGAGATCCACTGTGTCAAAGGCAGCTGATAACTTTAAAAGCAAAAGAGCTATGGATTTCTCAGAGGTATGTTTTTGTTTGAGGAAACATAACATAGATCAGAAAATAGCGTAATATAGGCCCTTTAAATATAAACACTATCATTTTCAAAGTAAATATTGTACCTTTTGCCATCGTACTCATATTTTACAATGTTGAACCTTACAAATCAGGTAGCCTCATAAAAGTGTCTACATGTATGGGACAGTATAGCTTTTGGATGAAGGTGCCTGGACCATCTGTTGTCACTTCCCAGCTGCAGCAGCGGTAGAAGGTGAAGTCTGTCCACATCCATCCTCTGGCCCCACATCACAGAGCAGCCTTTGGCCCGGACACTGGCCCTCTGTCACTGTGTGTGTCTCTCTTTCACTGTATATGTGTTTGTGTGTGAGGGGGAGAGGGGGAGAGAGAGGGAGATATGGAGATGTAGACTCAGATGGAGAGAGCGATGGGGACGGAGAGTGAGATAGAAAGAGAGACAGAAAGAGAGATGGAGAGAAGCACAAAAAGAAACAGAGAGATGGAAAGAGAGGGACTGGTTGCTATGGTCAAAACACTGCATATAAAATGTACACTATCACATGATAACATTTACTTGTCAAAACTCTCTGGAAACTTGCAGGAGCATATGAATATCAACCTTGTGTATTGCAGAAACGTCTATAATGCTTTTTTTCATATTGCTTACTTTGTTGGCAGGGGTAACAAGTCACTACATGGGGACATAGTTGTTAGCACTCTCACCTCACTGTAAGAAGGCCCCAGGTTAAATTCTGGGACTTTTTGGCTTTGGGAATAAATGTGTAGATTGTATTTTTACATTTTCACAACTTTATAGAGCACAGGAAAGGTGCAAAATTGTTCCACTTGAGAATCCCATAAACCAATTATTAAGAACACAGTGCAGGTTTTAGCTTGTTCACACTTCATTTGCACAGAAAGCAGAACTGCATTAGAGGAACTCTTTAGGTGACTGGGAGTAGCACTTCTGAATGTCTGAATAAAATGTTGTTCACTGTCCCATCCTTCACACTCTGCTCTTATGACAAAATACTATTTCTCATTGCTTGGTAAAGTTGGTGGTTCAAACTCAGCTCTCACAGGTTTATATTGATGTTGGGTCCTTGGGCAAAATACTTCACCAACCTTACCACCTTAAAGGCACTCTACCTGATTTTTATTGTCTTAAAATTGTGAAGAACAGAACTAGTTCATTTTAAACAGTTAGTCACTTATATTATTCATTCTGAGCATCCTAATTATTCACCATGACAAATTTATAAGCACTTTTCACAACTTTCAGAGACCAGAGCAGAAGTAGCATGCCAACTGCACACTTACTGATTCTCAAAAAAAAAAAAAGCTTAATAATTATAATTGCAGACAGTACACAGTGGACTTATTTTGACCTCAAGAGCTGCTTATACATATATATCTGTACTTGGACAAGATTTTGTTCTAATACATGGGGAAAAATCTGGTACAGGCCTTTAATTTTTGGAAATGATGTTGATGACACATGAAAGAACTCTCCTGGATGTCTGTGTTCTTGAGTCTTGGAGGAATTTTGGGAGCCCTTTGAAAGAATGGCACCAGAAAATGCTAATGCGCCGAGTGTGAGAGGCCTGGTCTGTCGGCTGGCCAGAGTGGCAGTGTTTTAATGATGCATCTGCTGGTGTCAAATGATTCTGGGCACATGGCAGAACCCAGGGCGGCTGGCCTCTTTGATGTCACACACACAGACATACAGCGGCGCTCGTGCACGTGAAGATGCTCCCGTGCACTCTCCCGTACAGCTCCACACCGGGCAGCGGTTCACTCGGGCCCCCTCTGGTGCTGTGGTGGCTGGTTTTAATGTCCCTGCCTAATGATCTGGCACACGTCGAAAGGTAAATGATAATTTGCTTTAAGTGGAGCCTTTAGGCGGAAAAGCCTGGTAGGGCTGAGCTGTCTCCTAGAAATGACTGTTTACCACAAGCAGCTCTCCACACATTCCATTTCAAATATGATTTCTTCATCTCTACACGCATGCATCTGTATGTCCCGTGTTTGGGAGATCCTCCATGAACATGTTTGAAGATGGTTCATTTGGATAGACTCTGACGGACAGTTGTGAGAATCACCAGATCGACAAAGTAGAAGAATGATTTTTGTACTGCAGGCTGTGAAAGCACATTTTGAACACCAGCCTTGTGGTGTGTCTTTGTAGGAGAAATCTGGGCACTTCCAATGATTTTCTCATCACTGAAGAGGGGACTCATTATCACTTTTGTATACTCTCTCCATTCCATGTCTTCATCAGGCTTTGTAAGCACAAAAAGTGCTAAAGCCGTTTTTTTGTTGCCTGATTCTCCGCACTTGTAAATCAGTCGAGAGTTACTTATGTGGCGTTCGAGTGGGGGAGAACTGCTGAAAGTAAATGTCTTAACACCACAACATGTTGGGAACGTGACAGCTTTCGGTCTTTTGCAAATAGAATTGATCACATTTCGGGTTGTGCCAGACGGATAAACTGTAAACAAAACGCCAGAATTCCTTTTTTGTCAGTATCTAGTCAAATACTTTCAACTCATCAAGCTCTTACAGTTCCTAAATGAGTTCCTAAAAAAACATCACGACTGGAGTGTTTATTTGCCGAGCGATTTCTCCATTTGAATGAACTCATCTCGAGACGTGACGGCAGCAGCCCGGAGCAGGAGCTGGGAGAAACAGGCAGGGAGTAGAGGAGGTGACGGTAAACATGAAAGAAAGGTGAGGAAAATACATGGCAGCTCGGTGAACCACAAAAGCTGTCGAGATCATAGACAACAAGACGTGGAAGGAGCACTTGACAGCAGATCTGTGCACGTGGCTCTGGGCGGATGTCCTGTGCTGTTTCCTTTAAGCGCGGTTGTTTTATCCTCCGCACGTGAAGCCATTTTTTGTTTTTCTCCATCCTTCTTCCTTCCAAATGTCGGAAAATCACTTCTCACCTCCGCACCTCTTTGGCTACCCTACAGTGCTTGCTCAGGTTCACCTCTTGACACATCCACACCTTCTGCCCCCAGCCCCTTCAACTTTGACAGCTATGCAAAAAGGAGTTTTTTTTCTGCTACTACTAAGATCTCTCCTATTTTTAAAGGGCTTGATATTTTCATGTATTTGAACAAATTTTAGGTCCGTTTTACTGTTTGCATCATATTGTCCAAGAATGAGGTAGCTGTATTAATGCTGTGATGCTTACATCTTTCATACAGTATCAGCATTGTGGGTTGCTGTATTGATATATCACCATGAGCATTTTTTGGTACATTTCACAAAATTAAATAAAATTTTTTAGCTTACTTAGAGACATTAACATTTATGTAATTCATGTGGCGTATGCATTGGTTTGATTTTAAATTATGAATATTTTATAAATGGAAAGAGTGAGTAGTGGTTTAAAAACAAAATACTATTATAAAATTGTGTCTTTCTGTAAATAATTATTGAACAGACTTTTATTTACCAGTCAATCTATATTCCCACCCTCAACTATGGTCATGAGCTTTGGGTAATGACCAAAAGGACAAGATCACGGATACAGGCGGCCGAAATCGGCTTCTTCCACAGGGTGGCTGGGCACTCCCTTAGAGATAGGGTGAGGAGCTGAGTCACACGGGAGGAGCTCGGAGAAGAGCCTTTGCTCCTCTACGTCAAGAGTAAACAGCTGAGGTGGCTCAGGCATCTGTTCCCCTCCTTAGGGAGGTGTTTCGGGCATGTCCCACCGGGAGGAAGCCCCGGGTAAGACCCAGGACCCGCTGGAGGGACTATGTCTCTCGGCTGGCCTAGGAAGGCCTTGGGGTCCCACCGGAGGAGCTGGAGGACGTGTCTGGGGTGAGGGAAGACTGTGAGTCCCTGCTTAGACTGCTGCCCCCGGGACCTGGCACGCCATAAGTGGGAGAAAACGGATGGATGGACATTTATTTTCTACTTCTGTTCTTCATCGAAGCACATTTTCAGGGCACATGTAAGATGGCAAACCACGGACATTTTGGCATTCTTATTTTTAAGAGTATACTAGTAATTTTCCTTTTGACCAAAAAGTTTGCACATGGATTTGAGCAGTCTGCATGTTCTGCATGCTTACAGCTCTGGCCCAATGGATGGATATGAGCATCTATAAGTAAACTAAAGACTATGAATAGCCCACAGTAAAAGCCTTGTTTGTAGTAATATCTAATATCCCATAATTTTAACAATCTAGTGAGATTTAGCGTTTAAGATTTAGCTAAGTATTTTAAGTGATTGTTACCATTAGCTTGTGAAATTACCCCTCTCTCAGCAACACAGAGGTCCATTCTATTGAACCATACCAGATCGCAGACATACTATGACAACCTTTGTGATTATTAGCCATAGTCCAGCTGCTCTGTGCACTTGCAGCTGCATTAGCCAGTCTGTTGCACTGAAGAAGCAGTTTCTTACAATCTGGCAATTTCTCACATTGTTCACAAACAAAACAAAAGTCTATTTGATTAATTTCCTAATCTATTAGTGTATATGTTGGTTTGCAAGTTTGGCTAAAGCCCACCTGCACATGGGAACTTGCACACAAAGCCCTTAACTCTAGATTTTTGTAGTAAGTTTGCATGGACCACCAAGACTTTTTGTCCCACATTTGCCATTACTCCTCACATCTATTGATATTTGGCAATAACATAATATTTAAGGGAAATCATTTGGGAAAAGTGATTGAGATGTATTATTATTATTATTATTATTATTATATATATGTATATATTATTGTATTATTTTTTAATCAAGTGGCATTATGCAAGTCCTCAAAATTTACAGAAGTTTAAAAAGGAATGAGTGAGCTGTGAGGGCTACAGTAAATGGGTAAGAGAATCTCCAAAATGGCACCTTGAGTGTTCCCAGTTGCAGTATTTCGTATCTCTCCAAAGTGGCTCATGTAAGAAACTATGGCAAAACGGTGAGAGGTGATCTAGTCGGAAAGAACACTGCCATTTGTGGGGCATTCCAACAAATAAGATGTGATTTCTCAACTTGGCAAAGCAATTGCATTTTAACTTTGTGAGTGACTTTGTGGCAGTAAACTTCAACTTCTGTCTGTAGAGTTCATCCTAAAGTTTAGATCACTACTATACTGTATTCTACATTTTCCTTTATGTGTCTGTACAAATATTTTTACCTTTTAATGGCTTTGTAATAGGGCTGGGCAGTGAACAAAAATGTATATATATTTATTTTTTGCTCACATTGGTTATTAGGGGGTTTGTTTGGTTTTACTGTTTTTTTTTTACTATTTTTAATAAAGCCAAATAAAATGGCTTTTAATATTAATTTCATGAACATACACAAGACACACTTGAATGCCACATAACAAACAAACACACACACAAACAAATGGAAGAAAAAAAAAAGTCAAAGTTCTGCTTCTAGCCACATTCTCTTACTGACAGAGGATTGGCTTTTAATTTAAAAAAGGCCCAAGCTGATCACTGACGATTAGAAATGACTGAATCTCAATCTTAATCAAAAATCGCACAGCCCCATCCAAAGTCCTAAATTTTAAGGCGCTGCAGGCTACCTATTTTTTTTTTTACTATGACATGTCTCAAAATATGAAAAAAGAATTAGTTCATTTGACTAAACTGTATGCAGTGGTTCAAACTTATTCCTTACTTTCCTAAAGCATTTCGAGCATTCTAATTATTCAATGTGATGAATTTATATGAGCTTTTCACAACTTTTTAGAGGCCAGAGCAGAGTTAGCTGTCCCAGTAATACTAACAATTACTTGCATGCTAACAGTGCACCGGCCTTACTTCCTGGTTAGTGGAAAATAAGTGGATTTCAGAATGCTGCCATAGTGAACAGTTTAAAATAAAATATATCTTTTGAATGTAAAATAGTCCTTAAAATGACGCAGATAATGGGAAGCTAAAACCCCTAAATAAAAACTATCTATAGGTCTACTGGTGAAACACAAATTTTACTGGACCTGAAAAATCAGGTCCAGCCCTTTTAAATTAAAACTACTAGTCTGTGCTTTAGTTAGTGTATCCAAGTTTATTGCACATCAATTCTATTTCAATTTCCATAACACCTATAACATAAAGATATCAGACCTTTTTGACGTATTCCTCTTGACTTCTCACATTTCGTAGGTGCTTTTGCTGACTATGCTGGAGGTTGCTGCGCTCCCAGACAGGAGATTGACAGAGAGTGTGGAGAAACACACCGGAGACTGACACTGGCAGAGACAGAGAGAGGTAGACACAAGATCAGACTGCACAGTTAGCATGTCACTCACTCATCTGATTCCAACCAAAGCAGCCCTGTCACCGCTAAACTCTTTCTCTCCGTCACCCTGGGAGCCTGTCAGTCACTGCCTGTCGAACCTACTCCGCACCAATGGCATAAACACTACGATTGCCTTTCTCAAAACCGTCTTGACAACACGTCTTTAGTAGCTCTCGACTTGTCTGACGTGCTTTTAAAGGCACTGTACCTGTTTTTTTATCACCTTCAACCTGTGAAAAACAGAACAATGTCATTTTAAACAGTTTCCACTGGTTATTCCTCACTTACCTTATGCATTCCCAGCATCGTAATTATTCACTGCGATGAGTTTATAAGCATGCTGTCACGCACTTCCTGATTATCAAACAAAGTACTTCAAATTAGATGCAGATACCACGTAGTGAACATATTTTGACCTCAATATATATGTACTGTGGTAAGACCATTCACTGTATAAAGAAGTGGAGTAAGGGAGTGTGACGTCACCCATAGCATTCGACTCCTGTCAAATGAAGCTCATAGGGTAGCAGTTATGGAGGCACATTTGGAGCATTGTTCCATAATTTTGGCCTCACGTATCATAGCAAACAAAAAAGCAATCCGGAGCAAGGCTGTTGAAAGTAATGCTCCTTACGGCTCACCTACTGGTTTTGTAGGGAGAATGCACTTAGCAATGCTGTCAATCAAACGTATTGCTAACGCTAGCAGGAGTGACCTTATGGAGAGAAGTCGCCTGTCTTGTCTGTTATTAATGTTCATATTTAGATTTTGGGACAAAACAGTATGGAAACGATAGGATTATGTAGAACGGGTTAATACAAACATTTTAAGACCAAAATGACGAGCCTGACACCAGCAGTTACAGAGAAAGGGGTGACAGTTTTCCAGTTGAAAGTGAATTAGAGCCAGAGTCGATGGAGCTGGAAGCACGGCCATGCTCACTTGTTATTAGAAATGCGGAGGCTATCGCGTTGAGCTATGTCCATTTATATATACAGTCTAAGGGCAAGACATATTTTGCTTAAATACATGGACAAAATTGGGTACAGGGCCTTAAATGATAGTGTTTAAATGTGATTTTGTAGGCATTAGCGGTACATCTGTTCGGTCGGAGTAGCCGCGGGGAAGAGGGAGGATTCCTATTTCTTCCTGTTAAAGGCGCAAAGATGGTGGCCCCAGGGGAGACTCCAGGCCTGGGGAAATGTCTGGATTGCTCTTAAGAAGCTGTTTCTCTGAGCTGTAATGGAGTGTGCTGCATGGTGAAGCACAGGGATAGTAGGAGAATGTTCACTTCTTGTTTAGTTAAGTGGGGAAAAACAGGAGATGAGAGGAGTACTGTATGTGCTTTGTAAAGGCCCATGTTCATATGTCATCTGATACATTTAAGTTGGGCATTTCACAAGCATTTTTCTAAGCTTGTTGAACCATCTTGATTTTATTTTTGTTGAATTCTAGTGTCCTCTCATGTAACCTACTTAAGTTTCATGACTTTTTTTTTTTTACATTAGTGGAGAGCTGCAAAAAAATCCCAAGTTATGTTTCAGATTCTTGGTTATTCTTGGTTAAGTTTAGGTGAGCCGATTTTTAAGAGGACCAAGGTTACGTATAATATTCATAATAAATGCACAGAAGTGTTTCCCTTGACTAAAGTTGCATTATGTAACTTTTCTAGTGGGGACATGGGGGAAATGTTACTGTCTTTTCCATTATATGACATCAAAATTATATGTCTTGCATTAATTAAATTTCATGCTATCTTTCTGTGAGCGAGCTCGTCTCTCCACAGACCTTAGTTGTTATTTGGCCTGTTGGCGCCAGCTGTTTGTCTTCATGGAGATATGTTTAAAGCCGTACTAGTGTTGTCACGATACTAAAATTTTAAACTCGATTTTGATACTAGCAAATAGATTCCATCCTCAGTACCGGTTCTGATACCACAATGATAATAAAAAAACACTCTTTATTTAGACAATAGTAATTTTCAACATTAAATCGTAGCACTTTCTTTTATGTTACCATCTGGCCTTATAGCTGTGTCTTTCTGCAGTCATCCAGGGAGATTCCACAGCGGTCCATGAGCGTATACTAGGCAATGTGGTCTTATACTTGTTCGGATACAGCGCAAGATCATTCTAAAGCTATTCAATTACCTTTTCAAATGAGTATCTAGTTTCATTACTAGTTTTAGTATTGATTTGTATCCGTTTTTTGACACTTTTGACAATCCTATGCCATATTTTGGTACATTCCAGGCAATGCGCAACATCTCAGTGGAGACAGAGAAGTTACACATGGTTCCTTTAATTAATTTCCTCTTTTATTTGTCGATGTTGCAGCAAGAGTTTAGACAAGTACTGTTTAAAACCTCAACCAAATCACACATGAAAGCAAAAAAAAAAAAAAAAATCAAATGTAGTGTTCAAATAGATTTCTTATACATTTCTGCTTCTGAGATCACCAATTGCAATTCCTCTGTCTGGACCATCCTGAGGTTTTAGTTATTTCTCAGTCGCTGCAAACATTTGGTGTGAAGTGAAAGTTGTTGATAAGCACTTCTGCGCGTGATAGATGTTTTGCTTGTTCCTCTGTGTTCCCAGTGTGGCCTCCGCCCAAGTCCATTTATTTAAAGACACTGGCCGATTCCAATTATGTCAGAGCGCCGTCCTTTGATTGGCTCTCTCCCCTTTCTTCGTCAGCCATCTTTGATTCCTGGTGCGGGCCCGCCTCCCCTCGCACACAGCTGCCTCCTCTCTTGTTGTTCTTGGCAGGGCATCCAAAAGTCCTCCAGCCTTTCCGCGGTCCCCTCCAAAAGCCAAGAGGGACATCAAAAGCAGTCACCCAGTCTTCCATGTCTGTGTTAGGACGGGGAGAGTGGAGAGAGGGAGATAGTGAGAGAAAGGGGGAGGAAGAGAGGGAGAAAGATGGAGAGAAAGGGAGAGAGAAAGGGCGAGGGAGGAAGAGATGGAAAAAAAAGGGGAAGAAGAGCTGGAAAGAGAGAAAGGAGGGGAGGAAGTGGGGGAAGAGAGAAAGAAAGGGGGAGGAAGAGGGAGAAAGAGAAAAAGGGGGAGGACGAGGGAGAATGAGAGGGGAGAGAACGGGGAGGAAAACAGACGGGAGGAGGAAGACAAAGTAAGAGAGAGAGGGGGATAAGAAAGAGGGAGGAAGAGGGAAAAAGGGAAAGAAAGGAGGAGGAAGAGGGAGAACAAGAGAAAAAGGAAGAGAAAGGGGGAGAAAGACAGTTAGGAAAGAGAAAAAGAGAGAGACATTGGAAAAGAAAAGGAGAGGACTTTGACTTTTAACAATACATTTATTTAATTTTAGAAAAGGGGAGGAAAAGAAAGAGAAAGGGGAAGGAAGAGAGGGGGAGGAAGAGAGAGGTAGGTGAGGGAGTGACGCCCCCTTTGGCTTCTTTTATGTAAAAACACAGCTAATGCCTGCTCTGTCTGCTACACCAAAAGCCTCAGGTTAAGTCTTCAATTCACTCATCGTCTTCCAAGCATCCACATTCCTCCTCTCGCATATATCCCTCTTTCCTCTCATTCCCTGCCATTCCGATCCATGCCGGGTTATTTTTTCCTTGTCAATCCAAATACACTGCAAAACTGTGTCTGAGATCATTTAAATAGCTGGAATTTTAAATGTTTTAAGTTTTTTTGTTAGTGTTAGTGTTTTGGTTTATTTCAGTGTATATGACAGATTTACATGCATGTTTTTTCTAAATATTACTTTGTTTGATGGGATAGTACCGCTGTATTATTTACACAAGGGGTAATTTGGGATGAAATTAAGAAAAAAAAAAACAGTTACTGAGCAAAAGCACTTTTTTTTCTGACAGTTCAAACATTCAGTTAAGAAAATAAAGGTTCTGTCACATATTTTTGTTTGTCACATAATAACTATTGTTGACCGTAAGGTTGCCAAGTAACAGTTGTGGGATCACCTCAACATACGTCACATCTGCTGGACATGTCCAACCAGTAAGTATAGAATAGTCACTATGGAAAACTGTGTACGATTTTGGCACAGACCTATATTGATCTTAATTAACCTCTCATATTTTAACTGAGGCCTAGATTCTTTTGAGGTTTTTTTTTTTTTAATTAACTGGTTTCAATGTAATTTATGTTTACTCTGCATTGTCAGTGGTTATTTTCTGTTTTAATTTTGAGTGTTTTTTTTGTTTCTCTTCAGCCTTTTTTTTTTTTGTAAAGAAATTACCTTAAATGCCTCAGAACATAACTAACACAAGCTAAACATTCTACTTTTATGCTTTATAAGCAAATCAATTTTAAGTCAAAACTACTCAGATAAAGATTAAAATTTCAAATTCAGTACAATCCAGGTTTAGTTTTTTTTTGCAGTGTATCAGTGTATGTCTTGAACAAACAGGTGGCGGCCGGACCCTGAATGTTGGTAGGGATTATATATTTAGCTGTGTCTTTTGTTGAAGAAGTAGCATTGGCTTTTTTCCATTCTTGTTTTTCCCCAGCATGATCGTCATTTACAAAGCACCTTTATTCCTCCAGCTGCGAGTCGTGCTCACCAGCAGATTACAGCACGCACCGACGAGATGCAGAGGAAATGAACAAGAATCTCACTTGTATTCTTCTAAGCTTTTGTGTTCTTAAGATGTTACTCTAATCTATTACCTAAATCTTTGCAATAAGACTCAAATTACTCAAACTGGAAATAGATTAATTTTACCTTTTGTAGACAAATATTTTCTGAAGAAATCTGGATATGAAAAAAGAAACTTGAATTTTCAGTTATGCTTTATTGTAGGGTCGTGCAAGTAACTTTGATCAATGCTTGGATCTTTTTAATGGAGAGGTCTACAGCAAATCCTCTGTTAGTAAAAGCTTGTGGTTTGGAGCAGACAGACTTTTTCTTTCTGTTAATAAGCAATTATTTAAAGCATGTATTATTTATGTTCAAGAAATTAATAGGGAAAGCCATTATATTTGTTTTTAATAAGACATAATTAAATATCATGAAAAATTGATTGATTGATCAATGTGAGGTAAAAAAAAAAAAAAAAAAAAAGATTTTGTAATAACATCCAGCCCTATTTTATTGTCACTTGGATGTGCTAGCATATTGACACATTTCCAAATAAGTGACACTATTGGTGAAGATAAGACAATACCCTAGGCCTATTATAGATTTATCACAGATTTAGTTGATTATTCAAATGACAAAACCAAATGAAATAAAATGAAACTATACGGAACCATTGTTTTTTCAATGGGTGCAAAGTTTACTGCTGAATGTGCTCTCTTCGTGGTCAATACTCAAACCTCATCTTTTATGCATTTTTAAAATCTTTATTAAACATTTTAATGAGAACAGACAGAGTGCATTAACCAGATATGACAATGAAGACAATTTAACTTAAACCTCTTGTATTTAAAAGTACCCATTTTTCCCCATGTATATGAGTAAAATTTGTCCCTTCCAGTACAGATATATTGTATAAGCAGCTGTTTAGGTTAAAATAATAATATCACTCTACTGTCTGCATCTAATTGTACAATGTTTTATTGTCCAATAATCAAGAAGTGTGCCTTAGCATGCTAGTTGTTTTTAGCTTTACTGTCATGGCAGTTCTGCTTTTAACATTTTTTACGACAGTAATAAGCAGGTACAGCACCTTTAATAGAATTTGACATAAGGCCCCAGCTACATCTGACATGTTCATTAGTGAGAAAAAAATCGGCAGAGAAATCATCTTATTTTTCAATGCCAGTCTGAAGCAGACATTTCTGTACACTGCCGGTCAAAGTTCAAAGGTCAGAGCTGTCCGTGTCCGATCTGCCGTCTGCATATGTCTGTACAACTGGGTGCAAACGTGCATTACTACTGTTGTGTTGTGGCCTCGGCAGCCCATTCTCGGTGATAATAGACCTGGCACCGAATCGGGCGAGGAAGGGGGCGGGGCCTGGATAGTCATGTGACTCTTGTGTACGTATGTGTGTGTGTGCGTGTTGCCGCGGTTACCAGGGAAATGGATGTGTTGGCCTCATCAGAGAGTCTCCAGCTGGTGGAGGGGCTTCGGAAGCGGAGCCTTGGCAGCGGCCCGGTCAGGGGGGAGTTTGCATCTGTGCTGCCTTGGCACGGGGCTGCGGCGTGCCCGTGCTGCGAGTGGATGGAGGTGGCTCTATGTGTGCGTGCGTGTTGATCTCGTGAGGGGTAAGGGGTGGGGTGGATGAGTGGGTGGTTTTTTTGGGGATGTTTTGATGGAAAGTGCAGAACCGTCACTCTTTTTTTTTACCTTTGAATCAGGGGAAAGTAACTGTCTAATTGTGTCTAATTTAGTAATGTATATGATCTTTATTTGTCTTTATCTTTATTTGTTGTATTGTGATTTTAATGTCTTACTTATTCTCTAAAGCACTTTGAATTGCTTAAGATATATTTTTTTTAATATTAAAAATGACTTACTACTTTTTGCCAAACAATGCCACTATATTAGTTCTAACCTGGGCCATGTCAGATTGATATGTGGAGCACTCTGAATTGAGTCCTACACATTTCTCAGTGTGGAATGGCTCTTACTGAGATCGATCGGGAAAAAGCAAAATGTTGTGACGAATACTTTAATCTGATTGGTCGAAGCGTCACAATAGTGGAACAAGCTTAAAAATCTTACTTTTGTTACTATTACTATCTACTATCTAGTTGAGAGAAAAGCAAAGACATCTTCCCTGTCCTCAAATGCACAAAGCACTTACCTTGTGCACAGTTTTCACAAACAAAATATTCTGTATTTTTGCTAAAATAGCCTATTTTAGCAAAAATACTGACTATTTTGTTTGGCAGACATGGTTGGCTGTGACATGGACAGGCAACTGATCGTGTGATTGAGAACCTGTACCTTTTTACTTTACTCTATTTTTAAACAGTTTGCACTGGTCAGAAGTTATTTCTCACTTACCTGAGCACCATAATTATTCAGCATGATGAGTTTATAAGCTCTTTTCACAACTCTGAGACGGGAATAGACTGTAAAGCTAACAACTAGCATGTTAATGCACTCTTCCTGATTATTGGACAATAAAACACTTTCTTATTAGATGCAGACAGCAAGCAGTGGACTCATTCTGACCTCAAGAGCTGCTTATACAATGTCTGTACTAAGGTTTGACACATTTTGCTCAAATACATAGAAAAAAAATCAGGTAGGTGCACGCCTTTTAAAGGACTAGTAATATGGTGGAAAATGTCAAAACTGGGCAGTAAAACATATGACTGATTGTAGTCTGGATTACACTTATACAACACTAAACAAAGGAGAGAGAGATGGAGAGAAAAAAATAATATTCAGAAGCAACATACGTAAAACCGATGTACATGTAATACAGTTTGAGAACCACTGCCTTAGACTATCAGAAAAATACCAGGGCAGTTGAGAATGTCCTGTTCTCAGCAGTATATACTCCATAATAATTGCTCAGTGTTTTTCCAAATATATTCTAGACATGAGCGGAACTGATAACTTGGCCAAGCTTCTGAATATGTTTTTGTGTAATCTGTACCTATAGATGTAGTGTGAGTTCAAAGTGGTGAAACAAATGAATGCAGATAGAATTGTATCTGAATGCAATCACATGAACATGACCAAAGCAGTGTTTTGTGGATATGCCATCAAAACTAACAAAATGATACTAATTACCACCATGTACATTCAGAATGCTCTCATACCGCGGCCCTTAAACAATTTTGTATGTTACAAAGCTCATCAACTTCAATGATTACATTCAGATAATACTGGTAGCATACATTTTTAGTATATGTCATTGTAATGGCTTATGTGTAGGATCACACACCAAGAAGTTATTCATTTGTGAATTTTATATAATTTGATTTCCCCCCCATTTCACATTTCACACATTTCACACAATGAAATGTGTCATTCCCCAGTACAGATATATTGTATAAGCAGCTTTTAAGGTCCACTCTGTTTTTTTAAGCGTTGTGAAAAGCGTTATGATCTCATTGTAGTGAATGATTAGGATGGCCGGAATGCATGAGGTAAGTGATGAATAATTTTTGAACAGAACTAGTTTGGTTTTTCATGTTTTTTAAGACAGTCCTTTAAGAAATCAGGTTTGACTGTAAAGGTGCACTATGTAGCTTTTTTGATGAAGGGTCCACTACCTACTTGTCTCCATGAAGATGTTATTGCTTTGCCTGGAATGTCCCAAAAGTGGCATTAAACTTATCTATCTTAGCTTTAGTAAAGTACAGGTGTTTAGAATTCTTAAATATACCTCAAACCCATGCGTTCTTATTGTGAGATCACCTTTTCACAGATCTGATCTCTAACTTGGCTCTAGTGGTGCCATTGTCTTGTTCATATGTAGGTGGATATGTCTGCAGGTGGCAAACCCGGATTTTTAGTCTTAAAACATTTGCAGTGGCCCAAAGTTATGCCTTCTGGACATCCTAATTATTCACCATGATGAGTTTATAAGCTTTTTTTTTACAACAAGAAAAGTTACAGTGGTTTAACCCATGATTATAAATTGCAATGTTCGTTTCACAAAAATACACTATTAGCATTACTGTAAGCTATCACTGTAAGCTATTTTTGTATCCTCATACTAGTCTTTACTGTAAATGCCATTTGCGAGTTCAAAATCACTGTTAATTTGATTATACTTTTGCTCATAGTTTCGTAGGATTGAGTATATTCGGCCTTTCAGACTTGCCACTATATAGTGAACATTGATATATGATTTAAGCTTTAGGTCTTGGTTTTGCCTTTCTCTCCCTTCTAAGTGTACTTGAAAACATGACATCACTCACATATAGTTCACTTCACTGGAAAGTCATGCCCTACCACTAAAGTGCAAGTTCTATTCTAATCCAATAGAAGGAGTGCTTGCCATAGATTTTTCGCTAACCCTTATCGTTCTGTATTCTGCTTTTAACTGGCACATCCCCTCCTCCCGGCCCCCCACCTCTCCTGTACCCCACCCTCATCGTATTTTCACCTCATTTTTCTCCTCGTTTTTTAGGCTTTCTATCACACCCATCTATCCTTCTCCCCCTCCACTCGTCCTCTCTACCTCTTTCTCCTTGAAACGTATGCCACTCAAGAATTAATTAGCAGCATCTACATATAGGGAAGCATGCAGTTGTTGGTATAGATTTTGGGCACAGAAATAAAAGATAAATTGCAATATAGAATGTGTTGAACTGTAGTGATTGTTTAACTCAAGGTTATATTCCATATTAATGGAATTGCATAAAAATAACAACTTAAATAGCTCTCATATTCCTGCTATACGATAATTTTAATCATAGAATCTGGTCTGCCACCTACCTCCATGGAGATGTTTTTGCTTTGGGATTACTCTTCTATCTCAATGGAAACAAGCAGGCGACACCACCAGGAGACACCAGAGGGACCTCTGCTCACTGTAAGATTTACATTTGTTTTCTTAAGCATTAAAAACACCAGTAATTTCATAAATCTAAGATATATACTGTATGTTATTTACTACATAGCATTCCTGGTCCAAAGATACCTCCACCGCAAAAGTTGCATGACACATCATAGTAAGGTACTACTCATTGACAAAAAATATAATAAAAAATCACAATAAAAAAATCTATGTTGGCAAAGAGCAAGAATAAAGTTCCCTGATAGCTGGTTAAGCACCGGAAATGTTCAATAGGAACACAGTATGCTAGCAGCAAACCACGGTTTAATAAGATATAGCACCAGTGCCCCCCATGTGTTGTAGTATTCCTTCCCTGTGATATGTGTAGTGATCATGGATCTCAGAAGTGATATCAGCACAGCAGTTAGCCCCTCTGTACAGCTCCACTCTGTGTTCCAATGGTGTGAATCATCTGGGGTGAAAGTAAAGCCATCAGGAAATGAGCCTCGACATGATGGGCTGACCTCTGACCTGTGGTTTCCCATGGCACCAGAGTGTGGGAGTGTGTATCGCCCCTGTATGCATGTGTGACTGTTTGAGATTTTGAACAGTTGGTTGTTTTCAGATCCATGATAGTTAAATCTGGCCATTTAGAGTATGGTAATGGCAATGTCTAATATCTCAAACCACAAAAATACAAACAAGAATGTTGCTTCCCCATCTCAATCAGACTTCCGACTAACCCACTCAAAGTTGTATTTTGAGTAATCCTTGCATGTGTGAGTAGTCTTTATTCTCCTTTATTCAGGATGCCATTGCTCCAAAAATTCCCATTTTCCCCCTATCTCTCATAGTGTCTATAAATGGGGCCATCAGTGCCATGTATGGTGATGTATACTACAAAGGGGCAGGCAGAAATCAGCGCCAAAGATTACAAAAGCTTTTAACCGCAGTTTCGGAACATAACAATGCCTATTTAAAGTTGTTGTTTTATAAAATTTGACAAAGTAATAGGAAATTATATTTTTCTGCTATTTGCCTTCTGAGGAGCCTTTTGCCTCCAGAGAGGGGTATGAACGGTTCTATAGTACTGGGTGGAATTGGTCCTTTGTGATGATGGATGTATGTCTGTTAAAGAGCCAATATTACAGTTTTTACTATGGTATGTAGTTTCCTTATCATAAACATACCTCGAGTTCTATTTTGTTTCATTCACACATTTAACACACAAATCTGTCATATTTAAGTTCTTCTCTCAAACAGAAAACACTCTCTTCCTCTTTGTGATGTCATGTGGTAATACAGGAAGTGCTCCACTGTGTTATTAAACTCCATACACCTTGATTGGAATTATTTGGATAATTTCAGCCCTGGAATTGCCAATCACTATTGAACTAAAGGTAAAAAGTAGCTGTTAACTTGAAAACTACCACTTGATGACATCAGAAAGTGGAACAGAGCATGAGAACATGTGTGAAAGAAACAAAACTCCAGGTATGTTTTTGTTGGATAAGAACATTATAACATGGCTTAAAGCTCAAAAGTCAATTTTGTGTAATATAGGACCTTTAAGTGACCATAATATCTGGGTATTTCAATGTATCCACTAACCTATTCAACTCCACTTCAACCATCTCAAGCTTCACTATGCACTACACAGTTCAAATGAAGAGCTAAGAAAGGCCATCAGACAGGCCACATTTGGGTTTTTCTGTGATCTCTATATGTACACACCATATCCTTCCCCTCCCTCCCCTCTTGTGCTCACCACTAATCACTGCGGCGCTGTGGATCAGGCATACTTTACATTCTCATACATTCTGGGTGTATTCAGCTGTCCCTTTGTGTTTCAGGGCTGGACGTGCGCCTAACGAGACCCAGGCGCTCGTAAAGTCACTGGCTCCATGTGATAAAGCCTGTGACGATAGCAGACTGTGGAAAAGATGAAGGAGGACCAGGGGAGAGGTGAGTGGACATCTACACCCTGTCCCCATAGATGGACTTTAAGAAGGGTTTTTCCTATATGTTGATTTAACCAATTTTCCAGTCAATGTAGTTTGTGCCAATCTTTTGCCTTTCTCTGTATTTCTATACAACTCAGGGAGATACAACTAGTAACCAGACTCATATCTTGTGTATTCTGAATCCCAGGCAAGCCAATCATGTCTTATAAAGTAAAATATATGGTTGTCAAAAGTACTGAAGATGGATAATCAATACTAAAAGTGGTCTTGAAAGTTTGAGTAAAATATCAGTAATATCAATAAAATACATAAAAAATCACATACAAATTTTGATCTTTCTAGAACACTCTTTCTAGTAAATAATCTTGCAATTTATCAGAACTAGTATAAGACCACATTGTAACATATAGAAAGTACTATTATTTTGTATTCAAAATGGAAATTGTTGAAAAACCTATTTCTAATAATAGGAAATCAGGTTTGAAATTCTACTATTGTGACAACATTAGTAGAATATATACATTCATACATTTAGAAGAACTATCACACAACCCAAATCATTACTTTATTCCTGATCATGGCTCAGTGTGTGAGGAAAGATCCCCAGGTGCTACACTGTTGCACCTGCTTCACCTGCTGCAGCTGCCCACCGCATTTCCCAATAAATATAATAATAGTCAAATAAGTCAAAGTATATTTTCATATTTTGTTTTTTGAAATCCTAGAAATTGTACAACCCGATTGCACTTTGAAAAGTTTGTCCAACTTGCAAAGTACAATATATAACTCAAGCAAACACTAAATTAGTACTTCAATATTTTCCTGTGCTGTCAAAATTTACTGTATAAAATCAAATATAATAAAAAATAAAATTACCAATATTCCATCCATTCTCTTTTGCATATTCGGGGCCAGGTTGCGGGATAGCATAGTCCTAGTCTCCCACACCCCAGACACTTCCTCCAGCTCCTCTGATAGGACCCCAAGGCCTTCCCAGGCCAACCGAGAAACATAGTCCCTCTAGTGTCACCACTATTTTGAAAACATATTTTTGTCTCTGTATACATTGGAGTAAACTTTAGTAATTTGTTATAATTAGGATCATATTCAAGTAACTGTTCAAAAGATATTCCCCAAAAGTAGAGCTGCCTGGTTTTATAAAAAAATGACATTTTTTGTATTGATATAGAGATTACATTTGCAATGCATGTTCAAAAAACAGGATTGTTTATTATGGAGGACATTTATTATGGAGGTCTATTAAATAAATAATTGTACCTTTTATGATTTTATAATTGTACATACTCAAATTGCGATTTCAATTTCCTTGCGATTTTGACTTAAAAGCCTGCAAAACCACTATGAGAATCTATTATAATTGTTCTCCCAAATACATTTCACTGCACCCTAAGTGTATGAGGAAAAACTATTATGATTACTATAACGGAAAGACAGTGACACCAGTGCTCCCCTCTCCCTGTCTGTTCAGAGGAGAGGGTCACATGTGTTTTGGACTCTGGATGGTGGTGGTGGAAACGCGCTGATAGCTTCACGGTGTCTGATAATGCTCTGAGCAGGACCACATTAAGCCATCCAAACGCACACATGTGTATTATGACATCCACAGAAGGGCCCTCCGCTCTGATCCCTGCTAAACGGCTAACCCTGTCTTCAGTGCTTTTATGCCTAGTGTGTGATCTAACATGCTCTCCCCAGTCATAAAAAGGATATTACTATTTCAAATAAAATGTGTTCTGTTTTGATATGTTTTAAACCCAAGGGTTGGTTAAAGTACACAGCATGAGTAAATGAAATTGTAATTATGTGCTTTTTATTTCGAACAATAATTCTTCTCGTGCCTGGGGGATTTTTACAAACAGGCTTGCAAAAAACAATTTACATATTTTATTATGTTATGCTCATGTATTTTGTTGTTTTCTTTAACTTTCTTATGCTCTCTTGGCAAATTCATGTTGTTCCAAATGTCACTCAAAATCTTTACATCAAGGAACTATTCATATTCATACCCCAATATAAGCAGACACTGGAAGTGTCAAGTGTCTTGCCCAATGATACAACAACAATATGATCTGGGAGGTGTGGGTATAGAATCTCCAATCTTTAGGTTAGCGGGCAGATTGTTCTTTCTATGCCAACTGAGCAACTTTTCTCCATTGTTTCACTGCCTCTACACGGAAAAGGTTTACATTTAGGGTATTACCAGATTGTGTTTGATTTAAAAATGAGTTAAGAGGATATGTTTGAATGGAGAATGTGACCAGTCAGGATGCTCCTTTTATGTCGACAGGAGATGCCAATTCCCAAATTACTTTTGTTTAATCTATCAGACTAATTAGTTTGTTTACCTTGACAAGTTTCAACTACTTGTCTGCAGTCATCCTCAGAAGAACCTCCCAAAATCTAGACACAACAGCTTCTATGCTCTCTTCCAGGGTCTGATGGTGCTTTTCATAATAAAGAAATTCATGGCACCAGTTGCAAGAACTTGTTCACTCAGTTCAGATGAGAGAGAATTTCCTTAGAGTAAAATGCCTTCATGGGATTAATGTTAATTAATTAAAACAATTAATTATGCTATAGGCCCCATACTCTCAGCAGGCTGCAAAAATACAGCTATTGTCAGCTTTGTCCGGAATTCAACTAAAGTTTCCCTAACTTTATACTTCCTTACTTTTTTGTTTTTATTTCACACACAGCTAACATTTGCCTAAACGCAGGCCTCTCACACATGACTCTTTGCTTTTTTATCTGTTCATGTCTGCCGTCCCTTTCCTCCATGTTGAACATCATGTTTGCCCGTCTCAGCTCTCAGCCTAATCCTTCTTATCTCCCCGAGCGACAACACGACACGACCATCTTTAAAGAAGACATCTCTCTCTCCCACCGCCACTCCTCTGACACAGCACATGTCTAGTCCTCTTTTGGAGATATCTATTTGTACAGAAGCACTTGGGAAAGTGAGATCTGGAATGAAAATTCAACCAGAAGACTGTATTTTTGTATTCGTTCTCACCTCCTGTCTCCTGTCATTGTCATTGTAAGCTAATTACAACTGCTACTCACAACCAATCATCTTCTCAAGCCATTCATGTAAATCCACATTTTCTTCCCTTCTTTTTGCCCCAAACCTTTTCTACCACATCTTTACTGCAGCAGCAGAACCATCAGTCCCTAGGCCTCCTCTTCATCAACAGCACCACTGTGGGGCAAAGGGCTACACAATTATGAAAAACAAATTAAATTCTGATCTTTCTAGGTAGTGCAGTTGGATTTATGCTGAGAATGCACTGTAAACCACAACCAGAATTGAACTGAGAAGCATAAGACTTGAGAGAAATATAAACATCTAGATCAACTACAACTAAATGACATACTTTTCAGAACATGCCAAGTCTTTTGTAATGCAAGACAATACATGTTTTAGTTTGCCAAGGAGATTATATTACCTAAGTAATTGTAGCCTTTGCTGTTTTGCAATTGTGAAAAATTGTAACTTTGTTTTAGTTGCATTTTTTCTGCTGCTTTTCAGTTGAGTCGTTACTTCCCTGTATCTACCATTATATCTCTCCCAGGTGACACAAGCTAATACCTGCCTAGATCTAAGCGCTAACCTTATCCATAAAAAAAACCCCCAAAAAAACAATTCATCACCCTTAACTCATTTGTCTGTGCCTTAGTCTGTGCCAATTGAAATGCATTTACTACAAAGTACTTGAGAAAATGATACACATTGTTGTCATTCCAAAGCTCTCCCCTGACATCAAACTCGGACTAAAGGTTGTCTGCACCTCTTGACATTAGATAAATGGGCCAGTCGGCTTGTACGCACCGCTGTACCAATTCTCCGATAGGTCTCCCTCGCTTTCTCTCCATCGGTTGCGATCTAATGATTCATAGGAATGCGCAGGGCCGTTGTCAGAAATCAATCATGTGCGTCAGGTGGTTGTAGCGATTGTTTGAGGAGCAGGCCATTAGAGATGGAGTGTGTTTGGAGCTGTGTTGTGAACCTAAGCGTCTCCAAAGGTCAGAGAGGGAGAGAGAGAAAGAGGGATGAGGAAAGAGGGAGAGATGGGTAGATTTGAGTGATTATAAAACAGGAAGCGATACGTTTAAAATTTATGCTCAAAAGTTTATTGGTGGTTTTCTAGAATGTAATAATGAGTCCCAAATGGGGGCAAGAACCAGTTTCCCCTATACCACTGTACTGAAATATCCAAAAGATGAATTTTCAAATGTTGGACAGTACAAAAATATTCTGCATTTTAAGAATATGCATTTTAGCGGTTTTAGATATTGTAGGCCTCATCATCTGAAAACCAGCATCAGTTTTCCATATGTTTTACACTCTTTGGAAATGTCAGCAGATCAATAGGTTTAGATACATTGGAGAAGCCGAAAGGGGCTAGGTCACTGACACCAAAGCATGTACTCGTGGTGTAAATTGAGTCAATAAATAGATTTCAAATACTTAACACTTCAAACATCAGATTTACTATTTGAATTAGTGATTTTCAGTGTAGCTGAAAGAAGGCCACACGTATTGGGTTCAGAAAAGGGACATTGACATCTTTAAATTAAAATTATGTAACCGTATAGATTCTCTTGTCTACACACACCTACACATTGAGTGTAATGTAAATGGTTTGCTCTGTTATGCAAAATGTAATGATATAATGTAATATAATTTAAAGGAATACTGTACTTTGTTTTCAAATGCTGTAACATTGAGGATTTTATTTAAATTTTACAAATGACAACACATTATTTATAGTTTGTTTTCATGCCTACTTGATAATTTCCACAAACCACATTTTAAAACAGTATCATCAAAACAATTGAATCGTAAAACTACATGGATTTACCTCTACAAGTTGAACAGATTTGGAATTTTTGCATCCGTCACATAGCTACCCCCGGCCGTGTCAGCTGCCCTTTGTTTAGCATGCATCCTTAAAGAGCTCACTGCAAAAATACGGAACCTGCGATTAATAATTCCCACGCAGCCGCTGACATCCATGCTTGATCTGAAATATGCATGTCTCTGAACAGAAACAAGACAGAGACCCAGAGATGAGGAGAAGGAGGGAGGGGGGCAAAAATAAAAAGGTTTTAGGTGTAAGGGGGGGTCTTTGTCATTGGGACCGGGTAGCTGTGAACCCTTTCGGAGCCCTGGTTGCATTCTGTTTTATGTGGCCCGTCTAATGAGGAATTCCACCTGTGATTTGCGCGGCGCAGTGGAAAGACAAAACCCTTGGACGTCAAATCTGCGAACACACGGATGCGTCAACTTTTTTCAAACGCTCCTGAGAATCCGAGTTGTAATTTAAAAAGTTGTTCCCGAATCCCACCTTCTTTTGAAAGTCGATGATTCGCGTAGGTGTGTGCGCGAGTGCCTTTTGAAGAATCGAAAAGAAATGTCCCCGTGCATTTGAGCTCTGGAACGACAATTGATGATTAGAAGGTTTTTTTTTATATTTCCAAGAGTTACAATCACAGCGCTGAGGTCACTGCCTTCAAACTTTACAGAAGCAAAACAATTGCTCATTTTTTTCGAACCTAGCTGACACTCGGATTCCGTTGAGTTTCGCCTTTCGAAGCCTTCATCCTTACCGTAAATCTGACCAATATAATTACGCACCCCGGTGTCACCACTTTGGACTTTTCTGGGTCGCTGCGCAGGAAAAACAAGGGAATGCATCGCGGTTGAAGTTGTTTTTAAGGTGGCTTAGTAATTGGCGGTGTGCTGGAGACCTCTTCTCCTGCTTCTTCCTGTGTCTGAAAACACTCCCATCACTTCATAGGAAAGATTGAAATCAGCAGCTCTAACATACAGCTCCACTGATGAATAGCTTTAAGAACGTGAAGAGAAAGCCACCGCATTTTCCTAATAATAAAAAAGTTAAAACTGCATTGTCGGAGCTATCCAAGCGAAGGCCGGAATCTCATCATTTGCGGAATATGATTACTAAACAAAGCACATGATAAATACACAGCCACACAATTATGTTATTTCCATTGGCTGCTAGTTTATATTCTTAATGCTACTTTAATTTATTTTTTTGTTTGTTTATTCATTCCAGTCTCCTCATTTTTTGGTGGTGCTTTCCCTCCTCGCTACAAGGGGGGATAGAAAGAAAAGTAGGGCGCTCACTTTGCAATTACCACTCAACTTCTTTATAAGGCAACGGAATTATTTTCTTTTAAAAACAAACAAACGGGAAAAAAGCGACTTTCAACCGGGGGAAGAATATTTAATTGTTTTTTGATTACTTAGGAATGGGCCATGGGAATAGGCCTTTGTAAATATTTAAAGAGATCCAGCGTGATGCCATATTTCCATTCTGCCATTAACGGCTTTAAATGATTGTTATTGTCATTCCGGTTTGACATTCAGATGGAGAAACTATTTGCTATAAATAGGGTGGAAATGGAACATAAGAAGTAGCTATAGAATTCCAGTATACTATGCCATAAAAACTCAATTTTGGCAAATAATGCATGGCCATATGGATCTTCACCAATCTGTTCAAAGCATGTCCATATTTTCATTAGAAATGTGCTGCTGTCCAATGGCATATTTTCCTGCATATACTATAATGTACAGTGAATACAAAGGAAAAATATGGTAGTTATGTGCAACTAGAGAATTATAAATGAGTCTCTGTAAGTGATTTTACATTGGGAACAGTGATTCTCCGATCATACCCACAAGTTAGTGTAACTCTATAATAAGACAAACTTTATTTTTTATAAAAAGAGGGAAGGATGCTCGCAGAATAGAATATATGGACATATAATCTAAAAATTGTACTTTCATAAAACTAAAATTGTACAAACATCATTGAAATTGAAATTGTTGAATTGGAAAAACCTCTCTGTCTGTACCTTGCATTTTATATACTTGCATTATGTCCTTAGGCAAGCTAAATCGTCCACTTGGAGTTGTGATTAGTGTTAATATAGTTAATACATTATTTGTTTATATTATACAATCTGTTATTGCAAAAAGACAACATCATATCACCTAATATCCATGTCTATATATAATGTCTAGGTCTTGGAAGCCAATAAGAAGGTTCTTGGTTAGAACTCTTATCTTCCAGCAAGCAGGTCCCTGGTGAGATACCACGAAGGCTTTTATGTGTGGAGCGTTTTTTCTTTTAGTCTCATGAACCAAGAACATGCCCTACAGTCCACACTACATATCAATTATCCAGGTTGGACCAAGTTCCTGACCCAAGATCTTGAAAACAGTTCCTTATTAATGCTTGATCACTCCTCCTAACATAAGAAAGATGGCTCAAATGCACACATTTTCCCTTTATAATGGCATTAATGGTGCACAATGTAACTTTTCTAATGAAGAGTCCGTCACCTGCTTGTCTTCATGGGTATGCTTTTGCTTTGCCATTATGTTCCAAAGTTTAGCACCATGCTAAGTTACAGGTCAAATGTGTGGACTACCCCACTCACAGTAAGAATGCATGTTTTTCGAGGTGTTTTTGAGCAGTAAACTCCACCATATTAAATGCCATACGCAGGAACATTCCAGGCAAGTCTATTACATCTCTATGTACACAAGCAGGTTGCGGATTCCCCACCAGAAAAGTTACACAGTGCACCCTTAATAAAACACAAAAAATGTCTAAGTTGCTGTGCATTTCAACGTCCATCCAACAGGTGGAACCCGTGAACAGCTGGCCTCATAACAGAAGGCTGCCACTCACTGATTATAATTTATGATCATTGCTATTATAGGTGGGGTGTGCGCAGACAGTTACAGTAATAATTATCTGGACTAAAGTGTTTCCTAGGCAACAGGCATGCCCCCCTCGGACCCTCCACCCCCATATGGCGCGGGTGAGCATGTGTGTGAGCGGGCGCATCTCTTGACATGGTGAAATGAGAGAGGGATGGGGCCCGTGTACTGCAGAGATGTTAGCTCATAGCCACAGTGGCAGAGTGGCTAGGCACTGCTCTCTCCAAAAGCCACTACATTGGTTGTCGGGTTTATTATCAGGTAATAGCGGGCACATTTGAAATGAATCTTTTGTATGTGTGTAGTGTAAATATTGTTTTCTGAGCCATAATGCACAAATGTTCTCAAGGCAATAAGTGTCACATTTATAGAGTTCAATATCTTAAAGGCGCAGTATCTGATTTTTACAGTTTGACTCTTAAAAATGTGAAAATCAGAAATAGTTTGTTTTAAATGATTTGCAGTGGTCCAGAGTTATTCCTCACACTTGCATTACAATCATCCTAATTAGCCACTGTGATGAGTTTAAGAGGTTTTCACAACTTTCAGAGGTGAGAGCAGAGATTACCATGACAATGACAAGTCAGCAACAATTAGCATGCTACCAGCGCACTTCCTGATCATCAGATAATTTAAAAAAATAATTAAATAAATACAATTTTTACCTCAAAATATAATAAATTTGTACTGTGGAAAGAATTTTGCCCCAAAAAAATCAGGTACAGGCTCTTGGTGCATTATGTAACTTTTATGGTGGAATGTCTCTGACCTGCTTGACTCCATTAGGATGTTATTGCTTTGCCTGAAATGTTCCACAGTATGGCATTAACCTATCTGCATGGAGACAAGCAGGTGAACTCCCACTCACAGTAAGAGTGCATGTTTTTTAAGGTAGCTTAATGCCATTTTGTGGAACTTTCTAAACCAAGTTAATTTCCTTTTATCACCTATTTTCGTTTTTTGTGTTCTTTTAATAACATAACATTGATCAGAAGCTGGCTGTAAATTATTTTGACCTAATCTAAAAGCATTGATCACATTTTTAGTTTTATCACTACCTCAATGATTAACATTTAAAAGACAGAGTTTATGACCTGTGTGTTGTGCCGATCCATTTACAGCACCATATTTTCTGTGGTATAGGTTTTTTGTCATGCGTTTGCTGGTATGAGTCAAAATCAGTCAATACAAAAGATGTTGATCAGTATACTGTATAACATATTCAGAGCTGACTACCAACTACTAATTTACAAATCATTTTATTCAATATGTTTTTTACAACACAGCGTCACCATGAGCTTCCACATATGGCATAAAACATCTCTATCTCCATGAAGAATGTCCCAAAGTATGGTTTTAACTTTCTGTTTGATGGAATCATGCAAGTGACGTGCCACCTCTAGAAAGTTACTGTACCTTTAACTATAGCTTAATTAACCCCAATACAGTATAAATAAAGACTATCAAGGCTAAATAATAAGGTAGTTATTATTAAGTGTGGAGGACTGAAGATGAGCTGCCCAGTCTTAGGGTACATCCACATTTGCACATAGACCATATCAAAATTGGGACAAAACTGGGATTTGAGAATTTGGAACTTATCCAGGACTAGACCAGGACAAAACCAAGCATTTAACAGGACCAAACCAGGTCTACCATCTGGACTAGACTCTGTTCAAACCAGGACCCAACAAGGACAAATGTGAACAAACCCCTTAACTTTGACTTCTGAACCTAGTTGTGGATGAGTAGAATGGAAAATCTTAACCTCAACAAACTAGACACTCCATCCTTCTTTTCACATATGTGGATAAATCTAGCCTGAAAATGGCAAATTAGACATTGCTTGTACAGTTTGGTGGCTGAACCATCGGAAGGCACAGAGCAGACACTTTTTGCTGTTGAGTGGGTGGTGTGGCAGTGAGCAGTGACCCTGGAGACCGTGGCATATTAGGAGAGGGTGCCAGATCGGAGCTGGGCCCGGTGGTGCTAGTGGTACTGGTGGTGGTGTCTTCTTCAGGGCATCTTCTCTGCACCAGGGACAGCCTCCCACATGCTCCCCCGGCCCCCGGAGGAATCGCGCAAATGCCACTGGCTCCATGTTCATGTTTTGACTATGCTCTGGGAGATATTTCACCCATGCAAGTCAATTATCTGATTTAAATGCATGTAGTATGTCGTCAAAATGCAGAGAGAGTTAACTGTGTATTCTTAAAGTGGGGGTGGTCCAATATGGATTTTTTGAGATGATATACAATATTTGGCATGCTGTTGTGGTCGATATTTGCCTATACCAATATTTTGCAAGGCCCACAAATATCTCGAGTTTAAGTAAAGATCACAAATTCAATTTTCAGTTTTGTAACAAATAATTTATTTAGTGTAAATATACAGCCGTATTTTTCCTTTTTTGTTGCTTACATTCTCTTCTTTTTCCTTTATTACTCATGAGCCAGTGCGTTAGATTTGTCTTTTTTGAAAAGAGGGCAATCTCCGAATTGCCCCCAGCGAAGAGGCTGGGGTATCACTGGGAAAATCGGGAAACATCTTCTTTTTTTTTTTTTTTTTTTTTTCAAATATTGGCTGATACAAAACCCTTCAGTATCAACCAATACCAATATTGCAACCCTAGTTTGGAGCTTTCAGTTGTAGACATAGTGTCAACTAGTATTGTGCCTATGACTTTTACAGTGTTTTTCAGTTTCTGATTTAGTGACCAAAGGAAGTGAGCACCAAAAGAAGACCCCTACAGAAAGAACATGCATCTCTACAAAGGAAGGTGTATTGTTTGGTTTTGGAATGATATTGGAAACATATCCAAGTACAACATTACAGTGAGGATTAGATTGCAATTTATTTTTCAAAACCAACATTTTTGTTTCATTCAATTTTAACACTGTGCAAAGATTATTAAAAAGGCCTCTTTCTTCAGACGTTACATGTAGTCTTATAACTGTAATCCCCCAGTTGTCCAGGTAGGTTCCATAGTGGTCCATGGGAGTATACTAGTCTAGTGGTTTTATAATTGTTCTGATACAGCTTAAGATTGAAAGCTATTCGGAAAGGTTCATTTCTGTCCTGTGAGAGTGAGGTTTTTTTTTAGCATTGACACATGCTCAATTGAGTATCTAGTTTCTGTAATAATTTAAGTATCATTTAGTGATTGACTTTTGACAACTCTAGGCACAAGTATCACATGCATTTCAGAATTTGTTTGAACTATACTACTGTTATCAAGTTTTGTACAGAGTTAGACCCCATGGGAGCACGGATATTTAGTTGTTTACATGTTCTTAATAAGTGAACAGGATTGATCACTTTCAAAACCGGAAAGAATAGTGCGCTAGTCTAAAGACATTAACTTTCTTCAAATAACAGTGCCTTTATAGCATTCATTACCACACTGAATATTTAATGGTTGTTGCACTGTATACGTCTCTCACACTGAAAAATAGAACATTGTGTTAAGTCGAAACAAGAACGGTGGCAGTATAAAGCTAGTGATAAACAGGGATCTGACAATGACAGATAATAGGAACAAATGAAGACAAGGTGAGAGCAATTTATTAAAAATGATCCACCATGATACAAAGACCTAAATCAAACACTCGCTGTCAAACCAAAATAAATTAGCAAGAACAATATGATGAAAGTTAACCTAATTTTTAAGGCGCCATCATTTGTTTCATTTAATATCTCCCTGACGTGTTTTGTCATTAGTAAATAAAGACACAGTCGGATGGATGACCTTTCGCAGCGATCTCTTAATGTTTGATTTTAAAAAGCTGATATTTAAAACGTTGCCAGATTAGATAAATACTATGTTAATAAGACTGCGAGCTGGATTGGGATCACCATGCATGCCCCGGCCACGTGCCCAGACTTTGGCATCAGGGTGAGGGGCTCCGGGGGGCTGCGCAGTCCCATGAGCAGATTGTGGGTAACTGGTAGTGGTTGGCATTAGCTCCGGCAGCAGGGGTGAATTAGAAAACAGGATCGGTGGCACGGCTCGGCCCTCAGGCAGCGCGGGGTTAATTCCGCCTGGCCATGCCCTCCTCCTTTCTCTCTCTCTCTCTCTCTCCCTCTCTCTCTCCTGAATTCTTATTGTATCCCCATTCACGCAATTCTTCACCCCCTCCTTTTGTGTTTGTGTGTGGTGGAGGGGGGAGGGGGTACTAATTGATAGCTACTAATCGATAGATACTAATCGATACTAAAACTAATATCAAAACTAGATACTTATTTGAGCAAGAATTTATACAAAAAAAAAAAAAAAAATCACATTAATAGGACAAAATTTCAGCTTTCCTAAACAGTTTTAATATGCATTTGAGCTTTATCAGAATGGATACAAGACCTCATGGTAAGGGTACAATTATTTTGTGTTTAAATTTCATGATATCAAATGAAGGCTCCTTCTTGAACCGCCACTTTGGTGGAGGGGTTTAAGAAACTGAATGATCCTGTAAGCTATGTTGTCGGGAACTTCAAGCTCCTGGTAAAGTCACCCATGGCAAACGGGCCCTACGGAATGGGTCAGACTACGAGCGGTTCAGAAGCTCTTTATGATGAGATCTACAACAAGACCAGTTACATCGCCTGGATTGTGTCCAGCTGAACAGAGCCCAGAGGAGTGTCGAAGGCGGGAGCCTTGATGACTGGATCTCTGAACATGGAAACTGGCTCTGGGGACATGGAACATCACTTTGATATAGTCCTAGATATAGTCAGCCTCACCTTCATGTGCAGCTTGGGCTCTGGAACCCAACTCCTCTTAAGGAGTTGGACTCTCCATTTCTCTAGTGTTGCCCGTGGGGAGAGGCGGCAGGCTGGTGTGGGTTTGCTTATTCCCCCACAGCTGCCACAGGTTGGAGATCACCCCAGCATCTTCTGTTCATATTCTGGACTTCTCTGCCTCTCCAGTCACAGTTTGTCCATGATAAACACCATGTTCAAGCACAAGGGTGTCCATTAAGGCACATTGCTCCAGGAAATCCTAGACTGGAGATCGCTGTTCGACTTTGTCGTTGTGTCATCTGACATTTGACCGTGTGTCTTAGACAGGTGAAGAGAGGGGCAGAGCTGTCAACCAATCACCACCTGTTGGTGAGTTGGATTTACTGGCAGGGGAGGAAACTGGACAGACCAGACCCAAGCATATCTATAGGGACTGTTGGGAACGCCGGGTGGAGCTCTCTGTAAGCAAGGTCTTCAACTCACACCTCTAGGAGAGCTTCTCCCAGATCCCAAAGGAGGCTCTATTGTCGGTGCAGCCACTCGTAGACGTGGTCATAAGGTCTGTGGTGCTTGTTACAGTGGCAACCCCGAACCTGGTGGTGGACACAGAAGTAAGGGATGCTGTCAGGCCGAATGAGAGGTCCTATCAAGTCTTTTGGCTTGTGGGCCTAGTTTGATGCAGCTTGTGCAGTTGCAGAGGCAAAAACTCTAGGTTGGCAGGAGGTCAACCACAAATTCTAGCAAACCGCCTCACGAGGGGGAAGCAGTGCTTCACCAACACTGTTTACAGGGTGTATGGAGTTAACCTCCACTGGGGATATTGTTGGGCAGTGAAAGGAATTCTTTGAGGATCAATCCTAGTCTGCCTTCTGAGGAGGAAGCACTGAGGACTCTGATGTGGTTGAAGTCACTGAGGTGGTTGCAAGTTCCTCTGTGGCAAGGCTCCGTTTATGGGATTGTCTTGGCCTCTTTATCATCCTGTGGAGGTCTGGGACAGTACCTCTGGATTGCCAGACCGGGGTGGTGGTCCCTCTGTTTAAGAAGGCAGACCAGATGGTGTGTTCTAAATACAGGAGAATCACACTTCTCAGCCTCCCTGGTAAGGTTTATTTCAGGGTACTATAGAGGAGAATCCAACCGATAATCAAACCTCAGATTCAGGAGGTGTAGTGTGGCTTTCATCACGGTTGCAGAACAATGGACCAGCTCCATACCCTCCATTGGGTGCTCAAGGTTCATGGGAGTTTGCCCAACTAGTCCACATGTGCTTTGTGGATTTGGAGAAGGCATTCAACCGTGCCCCTCATGATGCCATTTTGGTGGAGCTCCAGAAGTATGCAGTCCAGGTTCGCTGTATGATCTGAGTGGGAGCTGTGTTCGCATTACCGGCAGTAACTCAGACCTGTTCCCAGTGCATGTTGGACTCTGACAGGGCTGTCCTATGTCACTGGTTCTGTTCATTGCTGTTTGGAGTAGATGATGTCCTGATGGCTTCTTCGACCCAGGAACATGCACTGGGGCAGTTTGGGCTCTGATGAGTAACTCTTCTAAATCCAAGGCCATGGTTCTCGACCGGAAAAAGGTGGCTTATCCCCTTCAAGATGGAGGGTCCCTGCCTGAAGTGGAGTTCAAATATCTTGCATCACTGCAGGCTGCACCTGGACTGTTGTGGTAAAGAAGGGGCAGAGTCGAAAGCCAAAGCTTTCTATTTACCAGTCAATCGATGTTCCTACTCTCTCCTATGGCCATGAGCTTTGGAGAGTAAGTGGTTGAGTTTGAGGGTGGCTGGGCGCTCCCTTAGAGATGATATGGCAAAAGAGAGGAAAAAAGTTTGACCTTCTTGTAATAACGGATCATATTTATGATCTTTTCTTTTTTTCTCATTAAAAATTATTTCAATTCAAATTTCATAAACATAAACCAGACAGACTTCCAAAAATCTAGAATAATTAACAAAAAAAATTGTCTTAAAGAGGAGGTGTTTTACTTTTATGGAATATTAACTGCTAACACGTAACATATTTAGATCGTTATGTCACCTTTTATTGTTTTGAAAATGCTATATTTGTTAAAAACAACATATTAACATGTGGTATTAGTTTCACTTTTGTTTTTGATGCTCTCCTGTTCTTTTGCTCACCACATTAAGTCAATCTCCCTTCAGAGCAGGATTTCAGGTTTGTGAAGTTGTTGTGTAAAGTTTTGCATCATGTTTTTGTATATTTATGGAGAAATAATATTCGAGAGCATGGATGATGTAGGCTTCGACAGAATCTTACAGCTAACTGTAAGGAGAGTTTGAATAGGGCCCAGGAGAGATCGCTAAATCGCTAAAACATGTATGGATGATATCTAAAACCTCTTCAGGCATGTTTTTAATGTGGGAATGTTATAACAGTAGAAAGCTAGTACAAAGACCCAAGATGTTTTTTGATGATTTTGAAATTATTTGATTAAATTGTCTAAAAATGTTTTATTAACTGTATGTAATTTACTGGTTGGATCATAGAGATAGTTTTGAGAGCTTTTGCTAATTCCATGCTTGCTTTTAGTCAACTAATCAATGCACAGGGCATGTCTCTAGTTTTAGATTACGGGCCTAGAATATAGCTAATAATCATACTAGAGTCATCTTCAAAATTATCCTTCAAAATGGTATACAAACTACTCTAAAAACTATTTGGACTGCTTGATGAAGAGCTGTTTGTTTTTGCATTTTGGATAAATAATATTACCTGTCTGATCTGGCAATGCAAATCATCCGCTCAGGTGACTAATGCTGCTGCGATTAAATCAAATTAGCTTGTGCCTGTAAACCGCAAGATTTGTACAAGATCTGCTATATTTACTGCGACAAAACTTGCTCTTTAACTCATTTTAGCGGCTTTATTTAGTATTCTCTACATTCCCCAAATTAATTTAGACTTTTTGTGAAATATTATCTAGTGGGTGCTTAATTGCCTACACCAAACATGTGCAACACCAACTGAGAAACACTTGACCTAGCTAGCAGATTATGTAGGCTAGCGAACAGGGTAGCATCAATCTTCTCGCACGTTAAGAATTGCTAAGTTTTTCCTTGCACTGGGTGCGTGTAATTGTAAATATCTCTTATTCTTTACATGTTCTTCATAGATCTGCTCCTGCCATTGTGTTGATTCACAGATTATCCTTGAAGTAATACAAAACAGTTTTGTATAATAAAAGTTCAAACATTAAGAAATGTTGCCAATGGCTAGTGAATAGTCTTATTACACCATTTTATAGACCCAACCAAGATGTTGGATACTGATACCCAATCCAGCATAGCTTTCTGGTTTGGCACAAATATTCAGTATGCTTCCTATGGTGCATTTTAAGGTTAATTTTTGAAAACACATATAATGGTGTGTGTATGTGTGTATACATGTATGTATGTGTGTGTATATATGTGTATATGTGTGTATATATATATATATATATATATATATATATATATATATATATATATATATATATATATATATACACACATACACACACATACACACACACACACACACACACACACACACACACACACATTTACATACATATCTTATTAGACTTTCCACATACATATACATCCTTTTAAAGTTTGGATTAAAGTATCTGAACAGTTGAGCACCAGAAGAGAAACACCTAGCTAGCAGATAATGTAAGATAGCAAATCAATCTTCTCGCAAGTTAAGAATTGCAAACTTTTTCCTTGTATTGCGCATGTGTAATTGTAAATAACTTTTTTTTTTACCTGTTCTGTGTAGATCTGCTCCCACAAGCTAGCATGCTCCTTGTTTGCCATCATTGTGTTTTTTGATTCGCGGATGTGTCTGTGCCTTTAAGAGAGCAGTGTGCTTGCTACTCCGGGTCTAATGTCATTACTCTGTACAAACTTGGTGTGACAGAGGCAGGAGGCGCCCACAGATTGATGACATTTTATTGTTATTGCGGCTCCACTATTAACTGTTCTCCACTCCGGTTTGCGCTGCTCAGGGCTCCTACCTAGAGATACAAGGAGGGAGAGAGAGCGAAAACACAAAAACAGCAAATTGAACACATCGGCGCTCTGATACATAGAAAAATGATTAATTTAAGTATAAAATTGCTATTTTGATGTTGATTTTTTCCCCCCTTCCCCCGGTTTCGCTGCTATCATGTCAGGGATGCAGCATACATCACATGGCAACCACAGAAATATTTAATTTGTGTAGCAGTGTTTGCCTATATAAATGGCCCTTGTTTTAACAGCAGATGCTCGGTTTTAAACAGCGCACAGTCGGCTATTAAGATGCAATGACATAATTAAGTCTAAGGCATGCACTATTGTGTGATTAAAATGGCTACAAGAAATGGATTAGAATTGGGAGCCTAGAATTTGATTTGGAAAAATAATAAAACTATTGACTAGATTTGTGTGTTTGGTAAAATGGTTTTTATGTCTAGCTGCCGTCATTATTCATACAATGCGGTACATTCAAATATATACAGGGATTAACAAAAACATGGCAGCACTTAAAATAATCTGCCGTAATCTTATTTCCTTGCGCAGTGCCGCATTATGAATGAAAAGAACCATTTTAGCTGTTAAAAAGGAGACAATGGTTAGTATCCCGGACAAGCCCCCAAATTGCTGTTTTCAGCAAATTTCAGCATACAACAAGAGGATATAGTGTTAGATATGCAAAATATATTTTTATTTTATTGTGATATTGTAAATAAAGCATAATACCCCAATTGAGCCTCAAGACAAGTGATATTCACATAATACATTTTAACAAAAGGGGTCCTGGTTTGAGCGACTATAACAATACTAACGGATATTAAGGGATCTATTGAAACCTTATCCGTTGGAGAAATATAGATATTCTTATATATGTATAATATATATGTATATGTATATAATATGTATATATGTATATATATATATATATACACATATATATGTATACACATATAATATACATATATACATATGTAATAAATGCATATCTACCTAGGGATTTTTATATGATATAAACTTTTTACAGTTATTGTGAGGGATCACAATTGGTAGATTATTCACAATTATTGACACTATATACATTACAACTTCTCTAGTATGTGAGCAAGCAGCTTTAAAAAGATAAAGCAGCAGATATATATATGTATATATATATATATATATATATATATATATATATATATATATATATATATGTATATGTGTATATGTGTGTATATATGTATGTATATATGTATGTATATGTGTGTGCGTGTGTGTGTATATATATATATATATATATATATATATATATGTATGTATGTGTGTGTGTATATGTGTGTATATATATATATATATATATATATATATATATATAGACATACACATATACACATACACATGATAATCATTACATTCCAATTGACGAATGTCCATGTCTCTGCCTTATGAACTAGCTTATTGGACTCCAAGTCATACACTAATATTTGACAGTGGTAGGGTTGTCACAAGAGGCAAAAATCAGATACTAATCAATTCTAAAATCTTAATCTTAATACTCATTTGAGTATGAATTTTAAAGTCACATTCACAGGACAGAACTAAACCTAGAATGATCCGGAGGTGTATCAGAACAAGTATAAGACCACATAGACCAGTACAGGCACAGAGACTAATATGTAACATACCTGGACGACTGCAGGATTACATAGACAACATTGCATGGTAATATAAAATAAAGTACTATTATTTAATCACATTCTATTGTCTAGAGTGCTTTTAATTATCACTGTAGTATTGTAATCAGTATTAAGCATCGAGTCTATTCATTACTATCGAGATCGAGTTTGAAATTTTTATATATAGTATTGTGACATTACACTGGTACGGGACACAAGTGCTTCACTGAATTAAAGTGTGTGGGAAAAATTGGATGATCAGATGACCAAAAGGGGTAAAAGGAGGAAGAAAAAATGAAGTAAATTGATGGGACAAAGTTGAAAGTCTTTTATTTTGGACGCACTTCAACTGTGTTAGTTCTTTAGGGTTTACATGCTAATATGAGACTACTGCGTTCTAACTTTAACATCTTGCATCCAACCATTCCTGACACAGGTAAACAATACAATTTCCTTAGTACATTTTACCCGTTTCTGATTAAAAAACATTGCAACTATTTACTCGGATAGCTTTGTCGCTCGCCATCTATTCATCTTCTCTTGTTCATTTGCTGCACACTCACCACGTCCAACCCTCTCCAGCCTCAGTGCACATTGACCCTATTCATGTAATTACAGCAAGGTTAATTCGCACTCTGTGGATCAACAAAGGTGGGAGTGATGAAGAAGAGGGGCGCACAAAGAAATGAGCAAGAGGAAGTGGAGAATCATGAGTCAAATAGAGGACAACACAACATACCAATTTACACCAAATCTCCAGTATCTCGCAGACAGCTTGTGTGCAGACGAATAAAAGTTACAATTTCCTCATAAGGTTGTTTATTGCACTTGAGCTTCGTTTAAAGAAAACTCATCCGCACTTAAACCCTGTTAAAGATGGGGTCTTCTTAATAGGAGGCACAGTAAAGTACAAAGCAAGGCGACAAGAAGCTTTTAAAGTTGAGAGCAATCTGTTGTGTTTATTCTATTAAAAACTAGTGCATGTCTTTGTATTTTTTACCAAGGAGACATAAGCCGTTTGCACACACGAGGAGTCGCAAAATATTGTCATTATGAAAACACAAGTTGCTTGAAGCCACAATAACCCAATTTTGCTGTTTTGATCACTAACCTCAAAAATTAAAACGGTTTTTACTTTTACTAGGGATGCTCCAATCAAGCTGTTTTGATTGCAATATTGCTACTTTAGCTTTTAATATGGTGAAATTTGTTTTTCTTTTATTTCTGTGTATGACAAAACTGATTCAAATGTTTAAAACAGATGATTATCCATCAAGTAACTACAGAACACCTCTGTGTAATAGAAGTTCAAAAATTATGACATAATCTCGGTAGTAGTAGAATATTGGCTCGATCCACCACTCTTTTCGTGATTTTTTTTTTTGTCTCGATTTCTCAGTATATGTTAGATGGAACAGTAATTTTTGGGTCAGTATTTATCATTGGTACTTTTTCTTGGTACTAATCAGGAATATTTTGTTATTTTTCCTGTTCTAAGATTAGATTTGAGCTGTAGAGGATTGAATAAATAACTTCTATGACTCATTTTATTTTTTTTTAAATAACTACCAAAGTGTTTCATTCTGCTATTTTTATTTATTGCATGTCACAATAATTGTACTTTTAAAATAGTTTTGAGGATAATGTATCAGTGGCATAAATTTGTTTCAATATTATCATTTATCATCTATATTTTTTTCAGCGATGTCTTCATTGGAAATTAGTTTTGTGACTGTCCTATTGTCACCAAAACCTGATATCAGTTGATATTGCCACGTTTATACAGTTCTCGTCTACCTTCAAGGTACTTTACAGAAAGGGACCCTTTCCCCATTCACACACACTGCACTGGGCAAGGGGAGTTAAGTGTCATGCCCAAGGGACACAATGGCAGTATTCATCTGTGGGAGCTGGTGTTGGAGCTGTCAACCTGTGGGCGGGGGATCTGACCGCTTACCAACGATGTTAATGTCGGGAGTGGGATTTCGAACCTCTGACCTTTGGATCAGTGGACTAGCACCAACTGAGCTACTGCCACCCAAGTTTTCTAAATCAAAAAAAAAAAATCTTAATTTGAAAAACTTGAATACATATACAAACAGAAACCATGCACACTTAACACACTCTAACCTTCAACCTGTTTGCTGTAAAAGATTGCTTACCACCCTTCAATGATCTTATTAGGCGTTCCACATTCATCCTTTTACTCTTTGAATCAAATTATCTAAACAATAGAACAATCTTTTTATTCCAACACAATCTTGACACAGAGTTTATGGATTGTATTTATCCATAATACAAATCTCAGATCAAGAACTGAAACGCAGCATTAATCTTTCATAATCTCATTGCCTTGTCCAGTGGAACAGTGGGCATGAAGAGACGCGTTTGGGTGTTAAAACGGACAAAAAGAGATGATCCCAAACAAGCCCCAAATAAGTCCACTGCAAATGTCATTCAGGGGCTTAAAACTTCCAATATGCGCTCAGTGTTCATCTTTATAAATTGTTTGCATAGGTTGCGTTAATGTTCTAGCGTTTGATCATGTCATAATCTCAGATGGGGGGAAAGGGACTATTTAACTCTGTGTGAGACTGACTGTTTTTGAAAGAAATGTGTGAAATAAAAATCCATAAACATTGAGTCTACACAATCATTTGTTAGGGATTGGGTCTACAAACTTTCCATATGAATCTCATGGTATTAAGTCCTTTCAACTGAAAAAAAAAAGACTTTATTTATACTGACATAGAAGAGGTTCAGGTTGAGGTTGCCATTTTTTTTTTTCCCATCTTGATTACAGTACATTACAGAGATATTAACCATAAACCAGGACAACAAATCTTTTATTTCGCAGTTAAACCACAATTCTACCATATAATTCTGGCCTGTCCTTCAGTTCAATTTAAAATTTGTCACATGCACCCCAACTATTGACTGCAAAAAGTAAACTCTCAACATTTTTGGCTATTTGATAATTTTCATGTTTTCTGAATAGTCTATGTAAATTGGACAAACTATAATGTCGGAAGTATGTGCGCTACTCTACAGCTACCACCAGAGTGCACCTGCCATGTTCCATCATCCCCTCTTTAACCGCCTGAGTGGCATTGTTGCCGTGGCATCTGGTTGCCACTGCCACCCGCAGACTGGCACCGATCCACCAGACTGATCAGGATTGGCACACGCTGATGACATCATCATTGTTCATCAGTGAGCAGTGCTGTTACAGTGTGTGCTGCATCTTTGACCTGGCAGTAGGGGTTTCCTTCGCTGTAATGCAGGGGCTAAACGCTGTGATGAGCCCACTGTGACCTGCAGTCAATCATGAACAGGCAAAACAATGGGCTGGGTAGTTCTTGTTCTTGTCATTGAAAGATTAGCAGATTCACATTTGTATACATTTCTGTAGACAGCTGGGAGTTGACTAGAAACCAAAAACTAATATTGTATGATTAAAACTAAAAGTGGATCTGAACTTAAATTACATAACTTAAATTGTAGAACCAAAAATGTACTGAAATTGTAGGATTCAATTTCAAAATTTTGCTTTAAATATTCAATTGTAACCAATAATCCATTACATTTGCAAAGTTCAGTTTCAGTTTTAGCATTTAATTTTCAATCATATATTACAGAATTTAAATTTCTTGTAGCACAGATATCAGACCATTGAAATTAAATTAGAAAATCCTAAATTCTCCTTGCTGTGAGACAGGAAAGTTGCATATATTGGATTGTTTTTGTGAATCTGAAGTCATTGCCTATCTATAGTGGAACAAAACACTTACAAATGAAGTTATTTCCAACTTATTCCAAACGATGTCATACATATGAAAAACATGACTGCTCCCGTTCTTATCAGGTAGTGCTAAAACCAAACATTCCTACAGATTTGATCAATTTGTACATTACCCTTTCTTTCACAAAGTGGGAAATGATATCGACTTGAGGATGGTCTAAACATCCATTGCCGCCTTTAGTGATATACACATACACACATAAATAGTGTATACAGAAAAAGATATTGCATGAGCCAATGTAAACACTCTTACATTTTCTTATTTCTCAGTGTAAATATATTTTCACCCATTGCTGTTGTACTATTTTACTGCACACCACACTTCTGCACACAGCACTTTTAGAGCAATACATTCACACATTCGAACACATTAGTTGCCATAGGCTGACTTTTGGCTTACTCTGTGTCAGACTTCACTTCTAACGCCGTGCTCTTAAGGCCTAAACCTAGCACTTGGATAAGTTTAGTTAATTGGGTTGTTAGCCTGGCCAGGTGCACAGTAGGTCCATTCTACCTCACACATACATTACTGTGAAGTTAATGCCAACACAGGTGTTTCATCCCAGCACCTGCATTTCATTATGGACGACTTGTTTAAGATTCATTAAACTTCTTATTTATCCTCCTTAAAAAAGATGGTGGTTTGTCTTCTTTCCTTGGGTTAAGTTGCCCTAGCATCGTATTTTCAACCTTGTCTCCTCCTGTCAGGCCAAGATTACATTTTAAAATGTGCCTTTAAATGTGATAGTTGAGATATTGCACAAAAGTAAATGGACCATACAACGAACCACAAAAGGACAGAGACATCAGTTTATATACTCTTGCATGGCAGATTAAACTTGATTTTTCTGTTTTTGAGGTAATTATTTATTTATTTATTTTTTAATAGTTTGAATTATAGATGATATACACAATGTTCTAATTAATCTACAAAACTACAGTTGGGATATCTCACACATCTAACCTGGAGTTTTCTTTACTACATGTTTACTCATTCTCCAAACTTCTTTCAATTTCAATATGTCATCAAATACAGGCTTATTGCCATCTGATGGTGCTTTTTGTAACTACATGTGAGGGGACTGGAGGTATTCAGTCTGCATATGACTGATTTTAAGTTTTTTTCCAAAAGAAATGCCAAGGTCAAGGTATAGCCCAAACAAACAGACAAAAAAAAAAAAAAAAAAAAAAAAACCCCAAAAACAAAAACAGCTCTTAGGGTCAAAAGGAGACCACTGTTTATCTTTGGCAAACCAGGAAGTAGTTCTGTTTTTCACGTGTTCAAGATTGTAAAAATACGGTACCGTGCCTTTAAACAAAAGGCTCTGACACATCTTTGGATGGCACACATATATATAGTCACAAGCCAATCTACGCAAATTCATCAAGCAATTTATCCATTGCTCGCTTGTCAATCTATACTGTCCCTCTTCAACATTCAGCAAGCACTACACCATCTTGTCTGCAGAATTCAACACCCTATTGTCAATGTCACTTGATTTGTAAACCACTATTCCCACATTTTTTTCCCAAGGTGCATTCCATTTATTCCTATTACGGTCATTATTTATACCCAGTAGCGCACGGTTGGCAGGAGCGGCGTAAGCTAGTCGCGTTGAAATTGTTGTTGGCCGTTCGTCAGATTCGCCTAATGGTGATGACCACAAATTTATGGCTCTTGAGTCTTTGCAGATGATGATAAACAGAGCAGCCGATGGCTCACTTTGCACTTGTCCAATCTGTGTAAATTCAAGCGCAATCTGTGGACTTCTCTGAGAACGAGCGTGTCATCCCGTTTCCAAAGTTTGTGTGACTCACTGGATCAAGTATGGCGGAATTTGAGAGCAACTAGCCAACTATTCCTCCATTTGGCATCTTGTCATTGATCAGCTATCTGAGCTACTGTTCCTCTCTGGTTTAAAGATAACTATCTTCATGCCAGATTTTTATTTTTCTTATCTTTTTATATCTTTGCTTCATACACTCAAATATACAAGGGCTTAATGAATCACATGCTTAAAGAGCTGGCCAAGAGTCAAGACCGCTAATGGTGCAAAGTATAGCAGCCCTATCTTATAATTTCAATGCTGATTTCAATTTGTCATTACATTTTTGGACTCGAATAAATGACCAAAACAAGTTATTTATGTTTCTTTTATTCAATTAAATTGACAACATACTTTTTGCCACAAGAAACAGAAAAGTATCAGAGCGATTATCCAATGATCTGGAATCACTATTATTTGTTGAAAAACAGCTATATGGGTTAAAGTTTTTGGTGATTGCTGAGACTAGTCTTAATTTTCAATCTTAAAATATTTGTGGTTTCATACTTTTCATAATCAATTTCTTATTGTGCAATTTACTATATACTAAACCAGTGGTGCAGGCGGGAAGGGGGTTTGGCTCCAAATTCACCCCTGTAACTCATAGCCTGATGAGTTTCATTTTACTGGAGCTGAACGCCATGGGTGATGTCGCACTCCCTTAATCCACTTCTTTATACAATCTATGGTCTCCATAGAGATAAATAGGTTTAGTGGCATATTTTGGAACATTCAAGTCAAAGTTACAACAACTTCATGGTTTGGGACCCTCCACCAGCAAAGTTACATAGTGCAGTTTTGTTTGTCATTATATTACAGTATAGACCTACTTTTGCAGCAGTTACAACTTCACAAATTCATTTCCAGAGCTTGAAATCATAACAAATGTTTTTTTTCTGTAAATCACAGCCAATTTGCACAGGAATCCACAAATGTTAACCCTATTATTGTCTGAATTTTGTTTTTGGGAAGCAGACAAAAGCTTGATTTTCCATGCTCAGTTCTGTCAGACATGCACAATCCTCTCATCTGCCACACACATGACCTGCCCCATATCTCCCTATCTCCTTCACGCGCTTTGTCTTCAAATAGTATAACAACACTTTACATCAATATTCCACCACCTTAATTTGTACTTTTCAACAAATACTTCAAATCTTTACATCTGTCCCAACCTTATCTCTGGCTATATTCTTCCTTGCGACGCCGCAACAAGCCAATTTCCTCACAGGGATCATTAAAGTCTGATCTTATCTAATCAAATTTGGGTTTATTTGCTGTGGAAAATGCGAAAAGTTTGTCGCCGCACCTCTGAGCGCTTGTGCACAGAATTAGCAGTGAGTTTTCATTCATCCTCCCATCTCTGGATAATTCTGTCCTGTCCACTTTTTCTAACCGTCAACCTTGCGCGTATAACTGTCGGGTGGCTAATCCTACAAGGGCTCCTGTATGAATGATGCGGAAAAGTTACAAAGTTTGCGATTGTGGACAACGCGCGGGTTTTCAGTGGGAAAGAGAGAGACGGATGGACAGAAGGGGGCGAGAGGCGATGCGGACTAAGTGACGGTAGAGGCCAGGGACGGAGTTGATGGGATTTTAGAAATCTATGAGGCTGATGATGAATGTTTGAAATAGGTTTGTCTGCCCATTGAAAAGCCATTTGTTTTCATTAGCTCCCAATGCTAGGGTGGCTCTGCCGAGGGGAGGGAGGGGAAGAGGGAGAAGGGTGGGGGTGTTATGCCGGGGATGGTCATTATGGGATGTATGATGCCAGCTAAAGGAATTAGCTCACAGCTGCAGTGGTCCTTGAACCCGGGTTTTGATGGATTTTGGTGCAGAGTAAAGTTATGTGGATCGGGAAGTAGCATTTGTTTGGCATATAAGCAATGGGAAGAGAAAGATGTATGATTGTAGTGTTGACCTTGCATTGTAATTTTATTTATTTATTTATTAACTTTGATTGCGCCAAGCTCACAGACAAGGTTCACCAATAATGCGTCTGTAGGCTTATTAAGTGGGTGGGTTTTCTTTTTGATTTGAGGTTGTATGTAAGGAGCCTATCTGGTCAAAGTTAGTACTCATGGAGCATCACAATTGTATCTCTGTTGAGAATAAACACATAACGCATGTGCTAGGTACTGTGTTTGAGTCTTTGAGCAAGCCATTTCACCCACATTGGTCACTCCAGTCCCAGAATGAGGTGGGTTGCTGGAAGAACTGGAAGGGCACCAGTTTATTTTTCACTTACCTCTCTCCATGTGTGGCCGCTAAAAAATTCACCTTGCTCCATGATTTCAACTCCTTCCAAATAATCTTCTCTACAAAAACCATTTAAATACAAGATTAATCACTCTAGCGAGTAGCAGATTTTTTTTCCCCATTTGTACCAAAATGGCTACAAGACGCCTAATCCTATGTGCATCGCTGGTTGATCTGAGCAATCACGTCTAGAATACCGGAGTGTAAAGATTACCAAGATGAACTGAAACATGCATAAATCACTCTACAACTTCAGTGGGGTAAATGAGAAGAAGGGGAAACAGCTATAACACAATTAAAAGGTTAAACAAGTAGATTTTGCGTAATGGGTTTGTTTTAAAGTATTTTGACATAACTAAAATTTGTACTTGAGCGATTTCCCCATAGACAGCAAATTATCCAGCTCCGAAACATGAACCAGTGAATGTTCTCTCCACTGGCTCTTGGCTGCTCCTGGTGAGAGTGGTCATTGCTGACAGTGGGAAAGACTGTGGTTTGAACCAAATGCCAAATAAATAGAACAAGTGTCATTTTTATTCTCTATTGACCTGCCTTGTGTTAAACCAAGTCAGATCCTTCTCCAACCCACGTGCAGTCAGGGCCTAAACATACAGTGATGTGAACCACAGAGCTTCCATTACACTTCTATCCAGTGAAAAAGAGATGGTCAATAATCCACTCTAAAGACACCACTTTTCTGTCTTTTCTCAATTCTTTATTAAGTTTAAAAGCGTTAGAAGCTGCCATATTTCTGAGCAAACTAAAGCCGTGCTGCAACTTTGTTTTGCCAAGAACAAAGACCAAAATGAAAGCACATTTTTCCATTTTGGTTATGGCACTGAAAAACTAGTGTCCTCACTGTAAGCAGTCTCGCATCTACACAAACCTGACTTATACTTGGCCTGGAGGAGGGCCTCCTCTTGCTTGTTTCCATGGAAATTGAGTTCCTTTGGATTTAATCTTTCACAGTATGGTATAAAATTTATCCATCTCCATGGCTTCCTGCCCTGCCTAATAGAGCTCTATCCACTGTCTTATAGTATGTTGTTGTTTGAAGGCTGAGTGAAATATTTTCTAAAATGAACGAGAAAATGTGTGTTCTGGTGAGATTTATTGAAATATATAAATCTCCCCTGTAAAATGTAATAAAATGACTTGTGGGTCATTGTATTCAAATTGCCTATAAACTCTTATGTTGGATACAATTTGGATATTCCTTACTGAACAAACGAGTATCCATCATAATGCAGATCTCCCCCACACCTCCACCTCTGTTAGCATTTCTTATAAGATATCCGGATCTATACAGCGGGAATGTGAACAGCTGTGGATTGGCCTTTTTCCTGTGCGAAAGGCTGTGCTCATGTGGTGCTGAGAGTGGCCAGAATCAATACCAGAGAAAAATAGGAAAATGACATGGCTCTCTCCAGATGAAAGATCTAATCTCCAATATCCATTTACAGCTCAGGGCCTGGCTCTAAAGCAGCACACCGCCTGCATCCTGGTTACAGTAAGAACAGCCTTCTCGTGGACCATCACTGTACGAGTGCATTCTCCCACTCTGTAGGCTTTACAACATCAGACTTAAAACGCTTTAGTCGATGTTGTTTTAGATGCTCCACTCCCTGTTCATATTTTCCTCATAAAACAAGACTTCTCTTTCTATTTAATGTCCATACGCTGTACTGCAGTCCCTTAACCTGGACCAAAAGTGGACTACATTGTTTCCTCTGTTGTTCTAAATAGGGATAGGACAATAAATAATAATACATTTTATCGCGATAAAAGAGAAGACAATAATTGTTCGTGGGACATTTTATATAATCGTGATAATAAAACAAAGATAATCGTCATTGTATCACCAAAAATGCAGAAAAAAAACTACTTTTCCATGATGATCTTTTGTTCATTGTTGTTTTAACTTCCACTGTTGTAAATATGGAACTTATTCATAATATTAAAATTATAATTATTCATATCCATATAATTTTTAAACTGTCAGCAACTTTAATCATTATTGTGATATAACCGTTAGTTACAATTATGTTGGCCATGATAATCGTGACACCAAATTTCACTATTGTCCCATTCCTAGTGCTAAACACAGAATTATCAAAAGGGGGACAAAATGAACTCATTATCCTAACAACAACTAGCATGCTAACAGCGCACCAGCATTACTTCCTGGTTTGCAGAATAAAACACTACAATTACATGCAGACAACACACAGTGGTCTCATTTATACCCTATAGTACCCTATAGACCTGCTTGTACAATATATCGTGTTCTACCGTAAAACTAATACTATTACTTTATTACATGTAAAAACAGACCCAAGGTGTATTTTTAAATAGTCATTTCTCTTGATCTTTGGCTGTGTTTTTTAATTCTTCTGCTGTTCTTGCACTTCAAAATGTCTCATCTAATCATCTCTCGTTATTTATATTAATTGGTCAAATGCAGAGGACAAATTTACATATTGAGACAATAAAGTTAAAGTTAAACTTAAATTTTAACCTTAAATTTTATCTTCAGTCTCACAATTTTTTGCCACAGCAGGACAATAATCTTCCTTCCCAGCCTCTCCTCCATCTTCTCATCTTCACAAATAGTATCCAGGCTTTTTTATATCAATTTTAGTATACCATCCTTGTTGTATTGCTGAACTATACAAGGTCTAAATGCCAAAATGTACAACTAATTGCAATCTAAATTCTGCATAAAGTGTCTGAGACAGTTTTTAAGCCTGATACTCTTCTTTATGGTACCATTTCCATTGATCTAGCCTGTTTGTTAGGAACACCATAGGCAACCAAATCTATGATCTTCTGTACCTTGAATAGGTTGTGACAGTTTACTACCAGCCAACTTTCAAAATTGAGCAATGCATGGGATCTTGTTGATTAATTACATAATTCCCTTTCCCCCTAAATTTATATTCCATAAACCTTAAATTCAACATCTTTGAGTGTATGCACACCAAATACCCTTTACATTCAGTGCCTTCACTCCTTCTCCATAGAGCGAGCCATGCTTCCTGTGACTACATTTGACACAAAGTCAGACTTAGCTTTCACTGGTGACAATTTAATCCCCCCAATATCATACTTAAACTATTCCATTTTCATTTTTATAGCACGCCATTACCGCCCCCCACTCCCTCACCCACCCTCCTTCCCTCTCATCTGAACATTAAAGTTGAATATTGGCGCGCAGAAAGCTAGCCGGGTCGCATTAACAAACACTGACATGCATGTATTAAAACCATACTGCGTTAGAGGCCAGGACTTATGGCGTCTTCTCTTTCCCTTCATCCTTCCGTCTGAAGCCAGCGGTTCCTTTGTAGTTCCTGTCTTCGCTTATCGGGCTCGGCATATAGCACTCGCCGCTGCCACTGTCCCTGCCATTCTCCACTTTTGTGTCTGCTAATGAACTCTGACCAAAATTAGACATACTCTTCAACCCGCAGACTGTGTGAGCCCCCTCAATGACTGCTTTGTGGAGAGTGTGTGAGAGAGTGTCAAAGAAGCGGAGAGCGTTTTGTAGGAGACATGAGGAATTTAAGCTTGGATCCACCCTCAGGCCATGGATGGGGCTGTAGTGCGCTGGTGTGAGCTTTCTCAGCGCACACTTAGATTTGGTCCCAGCCTGGAGATTCCATGACAGCATTAACACGACCTTGACATATCTGTAACTTCATAAGATAATATAAAGGTTGAAGTTAAAAGTGGCATAAAAGACAATTATTAATATTATTTCATTTGAAAATCACACCTATGACTTGTGTGAGCAGTGCAGTTAAAGACACGATATGCAACTTTAAAGCCAAAAATAGACTAAGCACGAAAAAAGTTAAGTAAAAGCATGGATTATTGTTTTATTATTATTGTAATTTGGACATTTTAAATCCCAATATTCTTCTAAAATGTCTTAATAAATAAACCAGTCTATTTTTTATTTTGGTTTTATTGCACTAAAAAACTTGGGAAAAACATGCGTACTTACTGTGAGCGGGCTTGAATCTCCACAAACCTCACTCTTACTTGTCCTCTTGTCTCCATGGAAATCTTCCTAAGTATGGTTTTAACTTTCCATAGACTATTATACCTAGTATATCTTGCCCACAGATGCAACAGCATATGTGCAAGATTTAAACCAACAGCACTCCACTAATCCCACTGCATCACTGTGGGGCCTGTCTGACCACAGTTTTAGTTTCTTCATCTTTTGTTTCATACACTTTGTTCGGAGTATCCCAATCACAAGAATGAGAAGATATTTTGGCAATCCAACTGAAACTGGCTAAAATTGGTCTTTGTGTTGTTTTAGATAAGTATCAGTTTAAATCAGCTCTTTTTTTGCGCCGCATTTTGAGATAAAGTAATCTACGTGATATCTTCAAAGCAAAATATATTGCCTTACCTCTACTTTGTGTAATGCGAACTGCGGAGATTAAAATGTTTCCACTTCAGACATTAGTCAGAACTTAACTTAAATTTGATTGTGTAATGATACTTTTAAACACACTTAGTATTGCAATAAGAACATGCAGAACAGTACTTTCAGTATCAAACAACAATTGGAATGGTGCATCTTTTACATTTGGCCCCAACCTACACCAAACCTCCTCTAGTATTGATTCAGCCACCACTCCACTTACTCCTTTATTGTCTAATTAATTTCCATTCTTTTGCCGCATCATTTCCACCCCACCGGCCCGCTGCTACAGCCCAGTGCCGGGCCTCACCTCTGGCATGTGTGTGTGCGTGGGCTGGCCTGCGGGGGGAGCCAGGGAGGAGGGCCGCGGAGCTGGAGGATTATAAATCAAGGTAAACGGTGCCTGTTTAACCCCCGCTATGATGTCATTTCCAACCGGGCTGCGACATGCTGGCTGCCTCTCCGCACTTGTGCTTAGACGTGCATATTTTTTTTTTTTTTTTACCTATGCCACACACACGCGCAGCCCACCTCCCCAGTGCTAGACGAGGTTGTTAAAGCAGATAAAGGAATAAAAGGCGGTGGTGAGGGGGGAGTGCAGACAACTTGCTAAGACTACTGCGAGACCCCGCTAATGCCTCCCCTGGCACACTTCAGACGGCTCTCATTAGATATTTATGTTTGTGGATGTAGCCGGACGTGTCAGCTGGGAGTATTATAAAGCGTGCGTGCATTGCTTATTTTCCACTCTTATATTGTGTGGATACAGTAAGGGCTGGTGGATATTGCTACGGCGGATCTTCACCTGTCAGTCAAAATCTCTGAAGGAATACATGTACTTTGTTTACAGAAATGTGAAAATGAAAGATACTATCGTGGTGTTTTTTATTGATAAACCGGGATGTTAGATATACTTTTATCTGCAGTGTTTTATGAGATCAAAATTTGATAAGAAAAACCAATATGAAAAGGTTTTATCAGTATGTTAAGGGAATGTCTCAAGAGTTGAGGAATAGAACTATTTGAAAATACTAATATGAATACTAGTGGACATGCCTTATGAAATATCTAGATTCCCTCTAAGCCAGTTCTTTACTTCCAGTCTGTACCACGGGGGAAAGGGAATGATTTCACACACACCACAGAAAACCTGCAACCACAGTTCTGTGCAACCATGTCGACACGTGGGGAAAATTATCCACTCAAATTCCCAACCTCCCTGGAATTTTAATGAAGGCAGGAGATGAAGACTGTGAGTTCCACAAAATTCCTCTACATATGCCTGTCTGTCTTCCTTTGGAGATGGTTTCCTGCCTCTCCTGATAGGTTGCCCCAGTGGCATTGGAGGATGGGTCAAATTCAGAGGAAAAATGTCCCTATTGAGATAATAAAGTACCTTAACTAGACCTACAACACAAAGAATCAAACTTGAAACCTCCATGTGATGTTTATGGACTAATCCCAATAGCTTGTGTCCATCATAACATTCTAAACTCTATGATTTTAAATCAACTTTCAAGTCAGGTCAAAATTCTATGGTGGGATTTGCTGTTTTACTGCCGTACTTAACTGTTTACTGTTTGTTGACCTGGTTTATGGTTAATATCCCTGTACTGGGCTTGTCAACAAGAAATAAAAAACTGCAGAAAGTTTAACACCTTCTCTGTCAGTATAAATAAACAAAAATGCATTTTTTTTTCAAAATTGCTTCTGAAAAGTGTTGCCATTATTAACCCTAAACCCCAAAGACATGATTGTTGTCAGTTGACAGGAATTTAAGCCATTGGACAAGTTTGCAGGGTCAAAAAAATGATAGGGTTCAACATTTAATTATCATAAATGTGTAGATTTCTTTCAAAAACAGTGAAGTCTCTTTCCTCCAACTGAAATTATGACATCCTCAAATTCTTGAATGTGAATGCAATATAGTGAAGCAGTGGCCCGGCGTAATGCCACTTGTCTTCACGTATATCACTATGTAAGCATGACCTCCGCTGTGTCTGCTGTGCACTTAACACCACATCGTCGGACCTGTCAATCAAACGGCGACACGCGGCTCTCACTGGTGTGTGTGTGAACGAGGTGTGGACTGCCTGACAGGTTAATGTGAATAAGGTCTTTATCTGTTTTACTGCTACACCGCGTACAACCCCACCTACCCCACCAACCCCACCTGTGCAGTCAGTGCAGAGCAGAAGGGGAGGAGGGCAGGGAGAGCATGGAGAAGTGAATGGTGTGTCTTGAGCTGCTTTAAAGGGAGATTGATGTAAGTTGAAGATGGCGTGTGCTTCGCCTGCAGGTCAGTGACATTTAAAGCACCATAGAGGCTTAAAGAAGGGGGGCGAGTGTGAGTGTGTGTGTGTGTGTGTGTGTGTGTGTGTGTGTGTGTGTGTGTGTGTGTGTGTGTGTGTGTGTGTGTGTGTGTGTGTGTGTGTGTGTGTGTGTGTGTGTGTGTGTGTGTGTGTGTGTGTGTGCATGTGCGCGTGTGTAAATGAGTGGGTGTGCATTTATCACATTGTGGGGACCAAAATCTGTATACACGTCATGGGGACCTACCTTTCTTGTGGTGCCAAAAATCACGTCCCTGTACATTCTTTATTATTATTTGATCAATGGCAACTGTGTCTTAAAGATTTTGACAAAAACAGAACTAGCTCATTTTAAAAGGTTTGCAGTGATTCAAAATGATTCCTCACTTACCTTATACGTTCTGAACATCCACATTTTTCAGTGCGATGCGTTTACAAGCACTGTTCACAACTTTCAGAGAGCAGTGCATTCAGGGACTTTTGTCGAACAACAATTGGCATGCTAATGTGCACTTCCTGATTATCGGATAATAAAAGGCGTTAATAATTAGATGGAGATAGCATGCAGTGGGCATTTTTTTATCTCAAGAGCTGCTTATAGAATATATCTGTACTGGGGCAAGACATATTTTGCTCAAATACATGCAAAATAAGGTGTAGGGTCTAAAAGTATATAGGTCAAAATATAGGTCAGATATGGGTTAAAATAGGTTAAGGTTAGGATTTAGGTTAGGCAAGTGGTGACTGTGGCTAATGTTAGGATCAGTCTTCAGGAAATGAATGCAAGTCAATTTAATGTCCCCAAGAAGCATGGAAACCCAACATCCGTGTGCATACGTGTACCTGGCAGACCTCTGGAGGCTGGGGCCCACCCTGTTACTGCTCTGGCACGCTCCGATAAGGCTGAGGATGGTAATTAGTCTAAGGTTAGAATGAACAACTAAAGAGCTATAGCCTGTGGGAATAGAAAAATAATATCAACCCGCTATAAATATCTGATATTAAAGGAAATGTATAAGTTGTAATTAATTTACTTAAACATAGTGTGACACTGATTCAAAAGAAACAATCATAATGTCGGCAAACAAGGATTGTATATATTTTTTATTCAGACAATTTCTCATTGTGTGTCTTGGTCATTATAGATCTAGCGTTCAGTATAGTGATGCTACAATGGACTATGTCTGTGCTGACAATTTTGTATTTTTTTTTTATTATTTTGTGGTTTCCGAACATGACTCGCACAAAATTAGATAGTTGTTTGCTATTAAACAAAATAACAAAATATAATATTGTATTATTATATAAGAGAAATTTAAATTATTCTCTTACCACCATTTCTGCAGAATCAGAGCCCAAAGCATTGATTCTGCAGAAATCTGTGATGTTTTTCAGTCTTTTTTCCTCGTAAGCAGCCACATTTGTTTTGATACGAATAGGCCATACATGTCCCTGATTGGCTAATCCACCTGTCAATTAACCTTGCACAGCAAGATGGATTCTCACGATATTATTTGATATTTGTGAGTTCACAAACTCATGAGAATCCATCATGGCGTGCTCCCGCTGGTGGGATAAGGCCTGACAGGTGGTTGGTACACCAATCACAGAGCAGCACTGAGGTTTGTGCAGAAACAAAAAGGTGAAGCATGCAAGTGAACCAAAACAAAAATGGCGATGCTATTTTAGTGTCAATAAGGACTATTCTATTGTGAATGCTTTGTGCATTTGTGTACAGGGAAGATGTCTGTGCTTTCAGATTCAAACAAGTCATGACGTTCTGTGTTGTCTGATTGCTTATAGTAAGAGCCATTCCAGTTTGATAATGTGTAGATCTCACTTCAGGGTGACACACTTTTCAGTCTGTCGTGAGCCAGGTTACCTGTCAATCACATCTATTAGAACCTGGACAGGCTGAGTGACCAGACTCACATGTTCCTAAAGTATTGGATAAGTGTGTTTTCTGGATCCCAAACAACATTTTAACCTCGGAATTGTCATAGGATTGGTCAAACAATTGACATCAAATAAAGATTTGCCACAGACTATTAAAAACCGCCAAGCAAACAAAAACAAGACTTACTCCACAGCTGCTTAGTGTACACAAATTGAAGATGCTTTTGTTAGCACACATTTCTGTATGATTTAGGACATGCAAGTAAAACTGTTCCAATCATCAACCATGTATTTCCACTGGGTTTCGTCATAGTGAACAACTTACCCCACCTGCTGCTAAAGCTGTAAACATGCTCAGAATATGTATGGCATCAAATATATCCTATAATGTAAAGTACTAAAAACTACACACCCTTTAGAAAGGGCTACTTTTCATACGCCCTGCTGCAATTAGTATAATTTTGGTTGCAATCCATCAATTAGTCTTTTCCCCTCAGATGAAGGAGAGGTTGTGTTAAAAGCCTGAGATTTACAGTAAAACCTGCCGCACACAGACTCCTTGAGAGAGCTCCACTGTTGCACAGGTAAAGTAGGCTACTGGCCCAAAATATCACAAATCGTTTTGGCCATTACTGAAAACGCAGCTGTTTAGTTCTGTGAAATTTAGAGCAATTGGAAACACTATTTTTAAATCATTGTTCTACTTCACAAATACTTTCATGTTTATTGCACCTTAAAGCTACTATCTCTAAGCTGGCACACTATCAGACAGCATTAATGTAGAAAGCACCTAGTGGTGTTATGAGAATACAACAGGGCCAGGTCAGCCAGTTTAACAAATGATAGCTTTAAAGGAAACCTATTCAAAATCATATTTATGAATTTCTATTGCATTGGTTTTCACTTATCATTAACTTGGAATTAATTAATGTGTTTTAGTAATCCTGTATTGTGCATTTGAGGTTTGAATGCTTTGAAAATATCTCCTACCTCTGCCCATGACTATGTATTTCCAAATTTTATTTTTGATAGTCATGACACGCGCTGTCATGCACAAACTTGTGTATCAAAAATAAAACAAAACATTAAAATCTGCTATAATACAGTGTCAATATAAAAAGCCAGGGCTAGCAAGCAAAAATCAGTTCTTCAGTTTTCAACAAAATCTATGCACTCATTTCTTTCAATAAGTAATAAAAAAAAAAAAATTACAATCAACAACATATAAAATCATGATCTAAACAAGTAATAGTTTATGCATAAATACCATAAAAACATAACATATAATCTTCAAATTAAAATAATATAATTCAATGACGATTTTTGTCAAATCAGAGTTCCCATGTAAACACTATAACTTTTCTTAATTCTTTGTCGTTAATTTAGTCTTGAGGGTCATAATTGTGATTTATCCGAAGAAGAATCTGCTACCAGTGTTGTGGCGATACTTAGTGCGTGATTTAGGATGTAGCCCGGACCACATATCTTATTAAAGGCCCCACTTGTGCTGGGTAATAGTAGAAGGATATGCAGGCTTGTTGCCAGGGTCCAAAATTAACACTCGGCTGGCTCTGGACGCCAGTAAAATTTGTCTTTGGCAGATAAATCAATAAAGGTCACTTCATCCAGCAAGACCAAGTGCAGTCAGACTTATTTTTTATCTTTTAGTAAGCATCATAGTCTGTAGGAACTTATTTGATAGTTAAAGCGGAACTTCAAATAAATTGTATTTGAATATATATGTCTAAAATGTGTTGTTTTGGGGTGAATACAATAGGCTATCTGCTGGAATTTGTTGATATACTCAAGACCAAACCAGATCAAGAATGTAGTGGACTTTATGTACTATGAATGACAAAGTATTAAGTGACAAAGTTGTTACTATCCTAAATAAATTGAGATATAAAGACACAGCTATTGTTTCTTTGGGAACACTTAATTTCACACTACACTTGATACATTGTGACAGTTTCTTGCCGCTGTACAGCAAAATTGTATTGATCAGTTTGAGGGTTAGTCTTTTAGCAGTACCAAAGTGCACTGCCCTGATGGTCCAATTAGTTTTTAAGTGATGCATGCATGTTGGGGTAAATTTCATTGTCCTGCGTTTGGGGCACCCTTGCTCTAAAAATTCCCATTTTCACCTACTCTCATGCACACTCTCTATACTTACTTTATTTTGTTTTTTGTGTAACGTAGGTTTCAACGGTGTCCCATAGCCACACATGTTTAAAAAAGCAAACTATTTGCCATGGCCATTAACATGGTCCTAGGCTTACCGGCAAGATGAATTCTCGCGATATTTGTGAGTTCACAAATTGTTGAGAATCTGGCTGTAGCATTTGCATGTGATGTGCGGAAACTGACCAGTCACAGGACAGTATTGTGGTTTGGGTGGAAGCCAGCTCCAAGCAAACCAAAACAAACTTGAAGACACTGACACACACTTTGACTTATTTTAGCGAAAATATTATTTTATTAGTGAAAATGTACAGTAATATACATTTCTTTCAGCTAGATTTAACAAAACTTTGGCCATCGCAAACTGATTTGTAGAACTCAGTTCAGAGGGCTACACATCAATCTGGCGAGACCAGGGTTAGCATGGTCCAGTAGTACAGCACTTAAGTGTGATGATGTTTACCGTGACATACCAGAAACTGGCAGGCAGAAATCAGTGCAGAAATCAGTTTTGAGCCAGAGGTCAACAAACCCCTTTAACTTATTTAAAATAAACAAAATATAAAATAGAAATCTAAGTCTGCGATTGATTGTTTTAAACTATTTTATATTATTGACTATGTAACTTCTACTGTGTAATTTTTTATTGTTAGTCAGGGACTGCAGATGGAAATTAGCTGTTTAGCTATAATCTGGTGCAGATCATCTCTGTTTTTATGAGCATAATGTCTCTGTACATTGTCCCTTCAAATAAAGACTAAACTATTATAAGTGTATAGCAGATAAAAGCATAATGGGTCTTTAAATTTCAGTAACAGTGGTTAATCCCAGTTTAACATTTCTAAGCATGCAGCTACTGTATAACCGCCCGTGAATGACATTATCCAGGGCTCCCTATCCAGGAGTACGGATCTAAAATAAATAAACTGTAACGACCACCATTCTTTTCAAACACTCTTTACATTAAACACCACTTTAGTCCAACAGCACTTCCCATTCCTCCACTCGCAGCCTGCAGCCTCACCGCACTGAGCGCCTGTGAAAGTTGTCTAGTGCCCTGGTATTTTTGGCCGGGGTTAAATTTGGCATGATGTTTTCTTGACAGGGAGATTAGACGGAAGACAGATGGATTAGAAGGAAACGGAAGCGGTGTAAAAACGTACACTGTGGCTCACCCGCGCGCATTCCCCCAACTTTCCCCAAAGAAAGCCCGCACGCCGCACTATTTATTTGGTTGTCTTTCAATCTTAATCTCAGTCATTCTGTCTCCCAGCAGTTGGATATTCGCTCGGATCCGCCAGGGGCACGCCACACGCACACGCTCCCCTATACGGACAGCGCGTTCCCTGGGTTCGTCTTGATGAATGGTCCTAGTTGAAATTATTTTACGGAGATCTCATTTAGGGGCCCTTGAAGAAGAGATGGCGCTTGTTTATTCATTTCGCATTTGCGCCAGGGCTTCAATATCTCCATGCCTGCGAAGAATGCGCCCGTACACTCCTCCTCTTCCTGACGCACGGCTAAGAAAAGACAGGAAAAGAGAGTGGAAAAAAGCAATTTACACAATGTACATAAAAAGATGCACTCCGAGTTTGATAACCTGCATAAATTATGGAGGATAATTAAATATTATACCAAGGAGAGACAATGGTAGGAGAAGGGACAAGGAGAGTGAACCATTTGGAAAAAAAAAAACAAAAAAAAACCTTGGCCGCTACACTTGGATCTCATAATTGTTTTTATTGATTATTTCTTAAGGTGAAATGGCTTTAAGATAGATAAGAAAGAAGCTAGTCAGGTGAGCGAAGGGCACCAGACCAGTCAAATTACTATGAAAAAAATAACACATCTTTTTGGCATTGTTGGATGGCTTCACTGGTGGTGGCCCATATAAATTAAATGGAATATTAAAAATTTAAATTGTTCGGCAAAGGGTAGGCGTGGAAGCCGTCTCTGGCGAGCACACAATTGACCCAAAAATATATTCAAATTAGCATAGCGCATAGAGCAGTACGCGAGGTGGGGGTGTTAGCAACTTTATGTGTGGTGCGTTGATTCATTGTGCGCTAGCTTTCTGTTAGCGGAAAAGACAAAGAGGGAAGTGAGAGAGAGGGGACGAGACTTAGTGTGGCAGCTGTCAGTACTCTCCAGACAAGGCCCCACTCACACTCTTATGAGGAAACATGAACAATTGGATTTAACAAAGAGAGAAGGCAAGAAATCATGTGGTATAATGGCACTAAGGAATGTTATGTACAATGGTATTACACAATGCAATTTATCTGCTATGAAGTAGCTAGAGTAACAGTGTATTTTGTCCTACTAAAAGACTCATTGAACGCAAATGTGCACTATGCAACTTTTTCTGCTTGTGTCCATAGATATGGATGTGTTCAATTACAGGTGTTTTATTTTTTCCCAAAATACGTTGAAAAACATGCTTGCTTACTAGGGGTGTGCTAAAATATCGATACACCGATATGTATCGATATTATTAAAATCGATACGGTATCGATTCTTTGTTTCCTAGTATCGATATCGATATTCCCCCCAGACGTTACTCTTTACGGGTGAAGAGAAGCGAGAAGCAAGAGAAACGAAAATGTCAGAAAAAATGTTTCAACTGCCTTCCTCCCTCTAGTTAGAAACATGCATTAATCAAAAAGCACTTCATTGTGTTTTTTAATCTTCAATAAATGGAAGATAAATGCACCATTTAATTTTTTTTTTTGTTTTGTTTTGTTTTTTGTGAAAATTGGGTTGACCATTTAAGTAAGGTTGAAGGCCTTTATTTTTTTTCTGAATCGTATCGTATCGATTTGAAATATATCGTATCGAATCGTATCGATATGGCACTGTATTGAGATACGTATCGTGGACTGTGTATCGAGGTACATATCGTATCGGCAGCTCCTTGGTGATACCCAGCCCTATTGCTTACTGTGAATGGGGTCGCCTCTCCACAGATCTGACCTGTAACCTGGTGGCGTCAGCTGCTGAAGATAGAAATTGAATCCTACACTTTGGAACATTCCAGACAAAGCAATATCATCTCTATGAAGACAAGCCAGTGGCAAATTCCCGGCTAGAAGAGTTACATAATGCACCTTTATAGTTGCGTGTAGAGATCGTTTGAGCAGTGGTTATCTGGACACTGTTTTTGCGATGCTTCAGCTCCCATCGCAAAATCATTTTCAATTGAGGTTGAAGTACTTGTCTTGAGTTGAGGCTTTGAAGCTGTCTTGATTGAAAGGGGGGGGGCTTGGGAAATGGTCAGTCGGATGGGTCCTTCATGGTGAGGGTGTAGTTGATGAGAAACGTAGAGAATGTGTTTAGCAGATGTCTAGTAGATCTGGATCTATTTAAAAAAAAACTGAGGGTATAAATAGCTTAGACCTGCCTTGAGTTGAGTTGGATTAGTGGCCACTCATTGGTACTGCAGTGAAAAAATCGCTCCTACCCAGAAAGCATTTTTTTTTTTCCATAAAGCGCAACATAAATCACAAATGTCTTTTGTTTGGCTGATGGGGCACTTACAACTTTCAGAGAGGTCAGATTTTTTGTCAGTTTTACCTATTTTCTGATCATATTTTTTTTTCTCATCGTAAAAGTTTTCTTTAGTTGTCTTAAAAATTTCTTTTTAACTGTTAACTTTAGCAGCGTTGGTTCTAATTGGTCAGAATTGTCTCGTGGTATGTGAGACTGCACTCCTCACCTTCCTTGCTTGCTTGTGTTTGCGTAGGAGAAGAACACTACAGCGCGTGGTCGATGGGCAGAGGAGCCACCAGATGTAGCTAGCCGCTAAAGGCTAATCTAGAGACATGCGTCATTGAGCTCGGCCCATTCACTTGAATTTGCAGACATGTTTAGGACCTGGGACTTGGTCAGTGGGCCAACAAACATTTTTTAGCAAGCAGGTCGGCCAATCGTCTTAATGACGACGATGAACCATTTGATCCAGGCTTTACTTGTACTTTTACTGTTTATGATCAGTTAAAATCACATCCACTGCCAATTCAGCTGAACTGTAAGTAGACTGGCTGACCTGCCCCTGTTGTATTCTCACATATCACCACTAAATGCTATCTACCTTGCTGCAGTCTGATGGTGTGCCAGCTTTTGCCTAACAGAAGAACACCAGAGAGCACATGTGAAGCTGAACAAAGGCCAGGTGAGGCGAGGGGGAACAGGTTTCAGATCTGCCATCTACTTGTGAAAAAAACACATAAACTTGCAGACTGGAACTTTAGGGAGACACTGATGTAGATAGCAAACAAGAAAATATGTCAGATATAACCAACTAAAAGAAGTGTTTAAGCAATGAAAGTAAAAAAAAGCCACTGTAGTTGTTTAAACAGCCTTCACTATAGACATGCCATCATTGCTACTGACAGTTTTACTAATACTTCACTTTTGCATGTAGAAAATCTCATGTTTTGTTTAACTTAGGTAATTCCAGTGTTGCAGATCTGACATCTTTTTAATAATGGCATTTAAAGAGCACATTAAAATGCTGCTGACAGTTGGCAGTAATAGATGCGAACGCTCGCAGATGGGGCGGTGCAGGACTGGGTGGTGGGTGAGGGGGGGCATCTCTGTGGCGACTAAACTTGAATCTTTAGCATTTCAAGTCAAAAAACACACTTATCTAACGACCACTCAATCTCTGTCTCTCCTTCTCTGTCTCTCTCTACCCCCGCTATTGTTTATTCAAATTTCAGCAACGGGGTACTTTTTCCAGTTCAGCACCTTCCGCCACTTTTTTGCGAGAGCACAGCATTACGCCGGCGTTATTATGCAATTCATCACCAATAATAGATTTGTTTACGGGGGCCCTCGTCTCTCTGTGCGCGCTCCCTCTCTCTGCTGCATTTTCAAAAATAATAATAATAATAATACATAGTGTATAATGACGGTAATGGTACGGGGGGCTTTGATAATAGATGTGCGGGGAGGAGGGATAAGGGAGCCTTGATCAGCACGGGTCTCAGCTCAATTGTCTTCAAAGAGCTGTTTAATGTAGAATAGGCGTCAGGGGAGATTGTGTTGAAACCAAGGAAAAAGGTGGGTGTTATGGATAAGAGAAATGAACGCGCCGGTGGGACTGTTATGCGCACATGTTAGCTAGGAGAGCATACTCAAATGCGGAAATAAGCTAACGCTAACCAACCAACCACCCACCGGCGCGTCTCTCCTCCGAGGCCTCCGTCCTGTAAATGTGTTAAAACTCTCCCCTGGTCTTTGGCTTGGGCTGAATAAATCTGTGATTTTAGCAGTTTAAACTAAGGGTTTTTCTAGCATGGTTTGCTCCACCTCCTCCTGGGGTTTAGCTGCGATAGTGGGATACAAGAGGACGGATATAGCAGGCTAAGTGTGCGTATGTGTGTATGTGTGTATGTGTGTGTGGGGGGAGATGTAGGTGAAAATGTTTTATTACCTTGCTCCAGGAAAAGTACACTCCGGCGTAATACTTACTTCTTCATATTTAAGCAATAACGGAATAGTCAGGAACTGGGCTGGAGTTTCATTACGAGATCCTGATTCACATTGGAGATCAATCATCCCAAGCTATATTTTACATCTCTGCTTTTCTGATTTTACTGCCAGCGTTTTTTCTCATTTATTTAATTCATGTGCTGAAGTTAGTGAATTATGTTTTATAGAGTGTGGAATGTTAGGACCAAAAATATGGAGATCATAAGGTAACAAAGGTGCACTTTTAGATGGACTTTTCAGGCCAGTTCCTTGGATGCATTTAAATACAATACAATTTTGAACATATCATTCTCGGGTAATTCAGGTATTTTGTTTCTTCATACATTATTTAGCATTTAGCATGCTCAATAGCCTACTTTAAAACTTTTTTTTTTCCTCACTTAAAGGTGCACTAAGTAACTTTTCTGGTGAAGGGTCCACCTCCTGCTTGTCTCCACGGAGATATTATTGCTTTACCTGGAATGTTCCTCAGTATGGCGTTAAACACTCTTTTTACATGCATTAATTTATCTCTTCTTTCAAACAGAAAACTCCACCTTGTGATATCATGTGACAATACAGGAAATGCTCCATTGTGTTTTTAAACTCCAAGAACTTCATTAGAATCATTTGGATAATTTCAGCCTTGGAATTGCCAATCTCTATTGAACAAAAGGTAAAAGGATGCTGTTAACTTCATGACATCACTAGGTGGAACAGCATTTTGAGTTTAGAAGATACATACAAACAAAGCCTAATAATCCAGTACTGCTGAAACATGTGTGAATGAAACTAAACAAATTCCAGGTATGTTTTTGACGAGGTAACACCATTTTTCATTTGGCATGCATGAAAGTGAATTTTGTGTAATATAACAACTTTAAGTAATCCACATATAGTTTCATGAGGGAACATTTTTGACAAAAGATGTTAGTATTTGTGAATGAGTATTGTATATTCCTTGTATGTACTCCCACTCAAATGTAAAAAGGGGGAAAAAAAAGGAAATGTAAAAGTTAAATACTAACCAGCATTGTTACTATAGATACAATATTACAGTTTTCAGTCACTTTTCATCCACACAATCACATGAACTCAGAATTATTGTAATAAGGTCCTTGATAAAGTATTGGTTTAGTCATTAATCACAGAAGTACATGCAGCTGCACAGACTGGAGCACTGCTGAAGTCGCTGGCATCTATCACACAGCAGTGCAGTGGATATGGGGGAAAACTGAATTTTAAATGATTACCATGTATCTGGTTGTATTTTCCTTGTACCTTGTAGGTTACATTTACTTCACTACAATTCTAAAAAAAAAAAAACAGACTCAAAGGCTCTTTACTTTGGTGCAAGAGATTTTTGAGCCTTTTATATTGCTAAAAGCCTTGAGTTTGCTGTTGTGAGCTGGCTTTGATATGTTAGGAGTTGTTAACAAAACCTGCTGTTAGACTGACTTTTTCTCGCTTGTGTTTAGAGTTACAATATGGCCTAATTAAAATCCTGTTTCTAATTAAGTCATTCAAACCAAACATATCTTTTGTCTTTTGGGACTGAACGGGATAAGACCAAAATGCAATTTCTGTCTTGTCTTTAAAAGTAGCCTATTCTGTCTTACGTTTATTTGAACCTGTTAAATCATTCATAACTTTTAAGAAGGTCAGTTTTTTAAGGTCTGCATATAATTATAAAGGGCTTTACTGTCGGATAATCAGGAAGTGCACATTAGCATTAGTGATGTCAAAACTCTGGCCTCTGGAAGTTGTGGAAAGTGCTTATAAGGTCATCGTGGTGAATAATTAGGATGCTCTGAATATATAAGTTAAGTGAAGAATAACTCTGGACCACTGCAAACTGTTTAAAATTACCTACTTCATGAATGAATGAATGAATACTTGCATTTAAGCAATAATTCTTTTAAGCAACTTGTACTTGTATAGGAGTAATATTTTACTTTTACTGATGGAATGCAGTACAGACCACCTCTGCAGTGTATTGTACAATGCAAGCAAATTAAATAATATCTTAAATGTAGCCTGCAACAAATGAAGATGAAAACAAGTATAAACTGAAGGCTTAAACATGTAATTTTGCAGCAACCCCAAAACTACTTTATATGTGCTATCTGCTATAGTACACTTCACCATTCTTAAAAGTAATAGATGACAAATTGAGCATTAAGCAGCGTTGGTAATGAGCAGCCTAAACAGTTGGAGATATGTTAATTGAGCACCTCCTTATAGAGCAGCAGTGATGTGGCTCATTTGGCTGTGTTCCTGGGCTGTAAGGATGTGTAAGGTGCATATGTCAGTGTTTGCCAACATTTTAAATATTCACTAAAAGAGCGCTGGCAAAGACACCACCGGATCTGTCACTTTGCCTTATGGCTCTGTGCTCTTTGTGGCAATTAGCTGTTCAATAATTCAGTTTGGGATTAAAAAAACAGGAGAAAAAAACTTTATTTTCAGTGACAGTTAGTTCTGGTCTCATCTGCCTTATCGCTTTGCTGCTATCCTTCCGCTGTACAGCCAGGGGTAACTTCAATTTAGCAAAATTAGGGAAAAATGTATGTATATCATTTTTTGGAAAACAAAAACAAATCAAGTTAAGGGGATCATAAGGAGGAGCATTTAGCTTGATACTGAGCTATAATGCTATAGTTGAGACTTCTGTGGCCAATTGGAATGACATGTTTAATAATGTGAAAAATGAACTGGCTACCTTATGGTTGGTGGGAGATTGCTCAATCCACTGTTGGATTGCCCCAACAAATAAATGATGTAAGTTAATTTTAACTGTTCTGGTGAAGAATCTGTCACCTGCCTATCTGTATGGAGGTGTACTTGGTCTCGAATGTTCCACAGTATAGCATTAAACTTGTCTATCTCCATGGAGACAAGCAGGTGACATCACCAGGCCAAGTTACAGGTCAGATCTGTGGAAAGGTGAGCCCGCTCGCAGTAAGAATGCATGTTTTTCAAGGTATTTTTCAGCAATATGAACTGTAATTGAATAGATACAGTACTTTGAAGTCTAATGCCATAGTGTGGAACATTCCAGGGAAAGCAAGGACATAGAGGCAAACTGATGGTCTACCCTCCACCATAAAAGTTACATAGTGCACCTTTAATTCAGTCATATTCAATATCCTTTCAATATTCTATCTAACCTTTCAATTTGTATGTTTAAATCATGACATCAGTAACATACGTGGAATTGAAATTGATTCTTTTAACATGGGATTTTCAACGCAGAAATTGTGCACATATCTTCTGGTAAAATCTATACGTCAAATGTCTTGAATTTTTAGTGCACAATTACCCACATTATTTACTGGTGCAAAAGTGATGCATTAGTGTTTTGCATTCTACAGCTATGAACACATCTATTTTAAACTTTACAATGTTCTAAATGTAAATTCTCAGACCTCAAAATCAACTGTAACAGAAAGTCAAAGTATTTTACCTTTTCCATGTCACCCATTTTGTCCCTCTCTCATTACAGTTTACCAGTTGTTCTGCCATTGTCTGTCCCCCACACAACCCAACCCCTCCCATACAAATGAAGGACACAGCTCTGGAGGAGGACAGGTGCGGTCCTGCCGGATGACATGTGATGGAGAATTACCCATCCTCACTGCGCCCATATGTGCCCAGGTGTGTCTGCCACCCTCCCCCTTTCCCCCTTCTGCCCCCTGCCCCCACCCACACACCCCCCATGCCACTATAATCAATTTAACAGGATCGTTTCATCATCAAATATCCAAATGATGATTGCTTACTTTACCTAATCTCCTAATACGGGCGACCTCTAAATGCGTGGAGGGTAAATCGTTGCATGTGCTCTTGCTTAGCTTGTTTTATTTTAGTTAAAACACTGGGGAATGCTAACGCGCCGCAAAATGCCTCTTGTAATCAGACTTTCTTTATGTGCGTGTTAGCGTGTGCACGAGGTGTTTTTTTTTTTTTTTTTTTTTTTTTTTCGTTTGTGATTGGCGTTGAATGCAAAGTGACTGTCAGTGATCCTCATGAATGCCCAAGTAGCTCATTGACTGTGAACTGGCTCTTGTTAGCAGTTGGGTAAGCAGGAATAGAAATATAAGCACTTAGGCTATTTATTCATGCCGACTGCTCAGCGCTGGCTTTTTGAAGGTAAAGAGGGCTCTTTTTTATGTGTGCTGAAGAGAGGAGCGGAGAATGAGAGAGGGAAATAGTCCAGAAAGAGACAGTGCAGTAAGTGGTGAAGTGAAGTGTGTTTTTGTAGTTTAATCGGAAAAAGTACCTTGGGTTATACACATAAAATTTTGTTTTCATGGTTTGGGGACAGAAATATAACACCCACAACAAAAGCAAAAATAAATACATAAATACACTACCAGTCAAAAAGACACACTTTCATTTTCAAGACTCAAAATAACTCATAACTTAAAATAAATAATCAAACATTGCACACTTGGCATTCCTTGAACCTGACTTGGCACACCTCTGCAAAACCATTTCAGGTGATTTTGTCATGAAGCTCATTGAGAGAAGACCAAGGTTTTACAGAACTGTTGACAAAGCAAAGGGTGGCTGAAGTTATTTCACATTTGGTTTATCAATTATCATGATTATTCAGATCACAGTTAAATCCTAAAAATACAAAAAAAACTGTAATTTCTATTCCATATATTGTCTATGTACATTAATTTTGTATTATATTAACTTACTACTACTACTTTAGCATTTTAAAAGTTTGATTTTTTAAACCAAGTCTGAGGAATGGCCTACAGAAACAGAAATGTATGCTATGGCTCACCTAAAAAGACGTGGCATGGTGGCAGAGTGGTTAGCATCCCTGAGCTGGTTGTGGGTTGGATCCTCGGGCCATTCAAATATTTTTTTCTAAGTGGAGTTGTGTGTGGTGTGTTTTTTTGTTTTTTTTTTTTTTTTTTTATTTTTTTTTTTCAAAAATGCAAAACAATATGCGTAAGTTAGTGATGAATGAACCCAGGTCCCATCGCTGACACTACTGCTTGGACTTTTTGTATACAGTCTTTTTCTGTGGGTGTATTGACTATATAGATATGATACTCTGTGTTTCTTGGATATGCATGTACATTTATTGATTTTGATAGGATTACTTGCCAAACTGTTAGTGGTTTGGCATGTAATCGTCAATCATCAAACATTCAGATGCAATTGCGTTTAGTGTCAGTTTTTCCAGAAACTGTAGTTCTCAGTGTGTTATTGTTTGCAGATTTCAAGACTGGAATAGTACTGGAATGTTTGTTTGTAGATTTTTTTTTTCTTTGTCATCTTTGTTAGACCTTTCTTTTAATCAGTGCCTCTTGGAAACCTGTCAGGAGCAGTGCAGCACCTGGAGACTCGTCTACTGATCTTAAGCCAGAATCTTTGGTCAGGATTACCTAGCTAGAGGATTAGCCTAGTGTGCATACTAGGGTTGATGGGGGGAATCTGAGCACCTGAAGGAAAGCGATCCCGACACAGGGAAAAAATGCAAACTCCACACAGAAACATATAATCAAAACCAGGGCCTTCTTGTGGTGAGGTAAAAGTGCTAAGCTCCTGGCCACCTTGCCACTAGGTTTTTAATTATAATATGCATCTAACTACTCATACCTTATTCGGCTTGCTAAAAAAAACATTCCTTTCTCATAAACATTACATTTTTAAGAAAATTAGATGAAAAACAAAAAGCAGTTTGAGCCTGGTGCACAGTGCATGTTGTTCTTTACGGTGTTGCACCACCCGCACGCCTGTAAAGCACATGGGTTATTTTAATCAGAGGCATATGTGCATAAACATTTCTCCTTGGCACTGTAATCACCATCATTACAGGCCACACTTAGCTTGGGTTCTGATTTGGACCAGTGACAAGTTACTTTTTTAAGCTCTCTGCAAACAAACACTAACCAATACTTTGTGTCCAAAATGATCCTCAACTGATTCAGCCTGTTAACCTGTGTCTCAATTATGATAATAGTAATATTTTTTTTCTAAAAGGTGGCTTTAGCCCTGAGGTGGGTGCTGCCGTTCAGCTGCTGTGACATCTCTCTCCAGTAGAGTTGAGTGAGTGAGTGAGAGAGAGAGGTGGGGGGAACGACATGGAGAGAATGAGGCTCATGTACTGTACATGTGTGACTGTCGGTGGCTTCTTTTTGTCTAAGTGAGTTCGCCGGGTGAAGTGGGTTATAGCGCAGAGAAAGAGAATGAGAATCCTTTTATGCATTATCAAATGTTTCCCTTTAGAAATTCAACACTCTTTTCAATATTGAGTCTAAAGAGAATGTGCTCAAGACTTTACCCTGCGCCAGAATTAGTCGGAGGACCATTTTTAGTCATAAATTATGCACTGAAACAAAGACACTCTCTTTTTTTGTTCTGGCGCTGAACAGGCCTGTGCAAACGCCTTTTAAAAATCTTTAAAATTGTCCATTCAAGTCAAAGTTACTGAGTGTAGCAAAAATGTCAAAGACATAAAGTCGGAGGAAGATTGAATAAAATAATGCGGGGGGACAGATTAGTCATGGAGTTGAGCCCACACGCTCTTTCAGCCGGTGCACAATGCCACGTTTTATAAGCGGCGCCCATCTCCACAAAGGCTGCGTTCAATATATCGAGGATGATACATGGTCAGACGTGTAATCTCTCTTTGATTCTCTGCTCTCATTCATCCCACAACCTTTTCAGGCCTGACACTGATGAGCTACTGGGCTCCATCACCACCACACAGCAGCGGCAGGCCACATATGTGTCTATTTCTGCACACGCTAATAATGCTATAGTCATGTCTGTAGACCCATACACGCTAATAATGCTACAGTTATGTCTATAGACCCACACACACTAATAATGCTACAGTTATATCTATAGACCCGCGCACACTAATAATGCTAGAGTTATACCTATAGACCCGCACATGCTAATAATGCTATAGTCATGTCTAGAGACCCGCACACGCTAATAATGCTATAGTCATGTCTAGAGACCTGCACATGCTAATAATGCTATAGTCATGTCTAGAGACCCGCACACGCTAATAATGCTATAGTCATGTCTATAGACCCGCACACACTAATAATGCTGCAGTTATGTCTATAGACCCGCACACACTAATAATGCTAGAGTTATACCTACAGACCCGCACATGCTAATGATGCTAGAGTTATACCTACAGACCCGCACATGCTAATAATGCTACAGTCATGTCTAGCCTACCGACCACGCATAATGCTATAGTCATGTCTATAGACCCGCACACACTAATAATGCTACAGTTATGTCTATAGACCCGCACACACTAATAATGCTACAGTTATGTCTATAGACCTGACATGCTAATGATGCTACAGTTATGTATATAGACCCCTGACATGCTAATGATGCTACAGTTATGTGTATAGACCCTGACATGCTAATGATGCTACAGTTATGTGTATAGACCCTGACATGCTAATGATGCTACACTTATGTGTATAGACCCTGACATGCTAATGATGCTACAGTTATGTGTATAGACCCTGACATGCTAATGATGCTACACTTATGTGTATAGACCCTGACATGCTAATGATGCTACACTTATGTGTATAGACCCTGACATGCTAATGATGCTACACTTATGTTTAGACCCTGATATGCTACTGATGCTACAGTTATGTGTATAGACAGCTGTCTATAGGCCTACACACAGTGATGAAAATGTATTAAGTTACAGAGTACTGAATACCCAAATTAAAATGTGTTTTGTAATGTATTCCGTTACATGGGCTACTCAAAACTGTATTCTGAATACTTTTACACATACTTTTACACATGATACAACATTACTAACAACTTTATTTTTGACATTTGCACTGTTTGTTATGCATTCATTTATGTCTAATTAGAGATGAAAAATCACACATGCATGCACTGCAAGAGCTGTGTTTTCTTATTTTTCTTGCTAAGATTGTGCAGTTCATAGCCAAAATGGCATGATGAAAGGATCACCATGTTTCCTTTTAATTTAGGACAGTAACTGTTTTTTCAATACCATAAAATGAAAGTTTAGAAAATTAGAATTACATTTTAGAATGCATATTTCAGTACATGTATTCAGTTACAACACTGCCTGCCCATGCTAATAATACTACAGTTATGTCTACAGGCCCGCACATGCTAATAATGCTTTGTCGACAGTCCCGCATATGCTAACAATGCTATAGTCATGTTTATAGACCTGCACATGCTAATAATGCTACACTCATGCTCATAATGCTATAACAAAAGCAATAGGCAAACATACTGACCATTACTAACTTAAGATCTGGAGATGGGTCCCTGGGCACTGCACCTAACAGGTTGTTGAATCAGCATCAGAGGGTGAATCAAATGCAGAGTTTCCCTATGGGGGCAATAAAGTATACCTACCTTAACCAATTTAACCTGCAATTCAACAACACTTGTTACATACATGTGCTAATCATGCAACATAAACATCCTTGCACATGCTAGTAATGCTAAACATATTTATAGACTTGAACATGCTAATAATGCCACACAAAATAGTATCACACTCTCTAATAAAGCTTCACACATGTCTACAGCCATGCAGAATCTCTAATAACCCTGATTCATGGTGCCCCCTCCCCGCTCCCAAAGACCACACTTGCCGGCCTTAAGAGTTCATTACAGCCACAGTGAGTGCTGGTGTCTCTATTGGTGCTCCACAGTCTCTCAGCACAGTTATTGACCAGAGCGTTCAGGTGCTACACAGACCGCTATTGTTGTCAGATAATGGCACACAGTGTGATGTTAGCAGCGAGGGTAAGGACGCCCAGCTCCAGAATTATAAACGATATTGAATTTCTCATATTGTGAAAATGTTACGGTCGCCTTCCTTGCCCAAATAGCAGTGAATTGCCCAAAGATCTACCTGTGGGTGATTTGCGTTTCATCACTTGTATGTCATGGAATGTACCTGCTGTTTTTTATAAGTCTGTCTTTCATACATCATTGGTGCTGCAGTCCGATGTTAAGTAGACTATGTCCCTAACCCATTTCTATTCTATTATTAAAGCCTATCAAAATCATCAAGGTGCAATAACTTTTCTGGAGGGTCCACAACTTGCCTGCCTCAATGGAGATGTTAAATTGTTTTGCCAGGAATGCTTGTTTTCATGGAAATAGATATGTTTATAGCCAAATACAATATAAAATGCACATAACAAGTAAAAAAAACATAAAAAGCTAAATAAAAGTAAAATATGGTTGTGTAATTTTAAAGCTGCATTAACCGATTTTCAAACCACAAAAGGAGAAAGTATTTAAATCTAACTACTTCCTACCTCTCAGAAACCCTTTGGCACAGTGTTAATATTTACATGCATTAATTTATGGACATGTGTTCAGCTTTTTAGATGGCGAGGTGAAACTGGGATGGACCGTCAAACTGCAGTCAACTACTACTTACGGCTGTTATGGCTTTACAGTCAATTAAATACTTTATCATTAGATACAGCAGTGCACGACTTTTTACTTTTTTGAGCTTAACCATGTTATACTCTTATCCGCTCATCCAAAACATACCTGGAGTTGTATTTTGCGTCCTTCATGCTTGTATTAGTAATCCATGAATCCCACTTTCTCTCTGAATGCTTAAAATTGCCCAAATTGTTGCATCACAGGTAAACATCCTATGCTGCTTTCAAGCCCATTAGCCATCTTCAGACAAACTGTGTTCACTCCAGTTTTACCGTAGCAGTCACGTTTTCTGAGAGGTTTATTTGTGCATTTTTCCATTGTTCATTCCCGTTATTGGCAGCAGAGGGAGCTCCGATGCCGAAATGCCTCAGTAGAAATGGAGGTGAATTTTTAGTGTGTTTAGTGTGTTTTCCAAATGTAGACATTATATTAAGTTAAAAAATGTGAAATACTATCCTGTACCAAAAGCATATATAAAAGGGAAATAAAGCCACATTATATTATATGTTCTTTAAAACCGTCAAAAAATCTCCCCAAAGCTTGTGTAGTCATTGAAAACAGAATATACATTAAGCTGACTAGGCAAAACACTTGCCTTGTCTGCCCTATATTTTATAGTGCCCTAGTATATGTGGCTTTATACTTTCTCTATACAAACCAAACCGAGCTCTTTACATCCACCAATGAAATAAGCAGAAATCCCAAACTAAATGAAAGTCTTTTAGCATTAGTACTTCAAATTCACAACAAATAAACGCCTAACAGACACACACACTCCCTCGGCCTCTTAGACACATGTACGCTCCTTCTCCGCACAGCCATTTACCACCCGCGAGCTATTCATTTTTACAAATTCTATAACCTCTTAGAATTTCTTTATGTGAGGAAGATTGCTGCCCGGACTCAGATTCATTATAGTGATTGAATGTGCTTCAATAGAAAACTTAAGCAGAGAAGGAGGAGGAGGGTGAGGGGAAGAGCAGAGGAACCTAAAGGCAACGAGACAATGAGGCCAATAGACACGGAGTGAGCAGTCTGACAGTGGCAGGTTAGGGCACACACGCTCATCTTTGCTGTAGACAATGTATCTTATATGGCTTTGAAAGAAGTGTGCAGTGAAATTGAAAAGAACTGTTTATGGAACCTAATTATTTAAAGTTTAATGCTTGGTTGTCAGTTGAATAGAAAATTGTATTAGTTTTTACCTTTTATCTAGTTACCTGGATATTCTTAAAATAAAGGTGCACTATACCTTTTGTAGTGAAGGGTGCGCTACGTGATTGCAACCACAGATGTTATTGCTTTGTTATAAATGGTCACACAAAGGGCATCATTTTTAATTTTATATTTATTTATAGTGGCTGTTTTCCATAATGGAAAAAAAAAAAAAAAAAAATCTGGTTGGCTACCAAGTCTGAAAATTGCGATGTGTCAATGCATTCAGTTTCATAAACACTTTTTTTTTAAATTTATTTATTGATGTTTAAAATGCACATGAGTGGGTGGATGTAATGCAATAGGTTGTTATGATGTCTATTTTGAAAATCAAGAGTGGTTGTTGTTCTCACTTTACAGATGATGATCTTAGAACTGTTTCCAAGACTGAATAGGGTATTTCTGGGGCATACATGTTCCCCCCACATCTGCACTGGTTTCCCTACACTTCCTAAACGTGTCGATCAGGTCGGTCCAGATAGCGTATAATAACCGTTGCAATACTCCTTCTGATCTTTTGTTCACAATTTTGTTATGTATAATGACTAATAAAGTGCTATAGGAGTTTACATTGACCCAAAAAATCTACCCTGACCTCCCTGTTGGTCATGTAATAATATATTTTTTAATTCTATTTAACTAAGGGGTTCTATCACTGTTATTTGAATAACACATAAGAGATGACATTATTATCAGTATTGTTATTATTGGTTTATTTGGTTGGGGCAGTGCATGTTAATGAAGATATGCACATATACACACAGTTGTATACATGCCAGATTGTAGCTATGGGCTATTTTCCATCCGTTGTCCCACATTCACTCTTGCAAACACACTCTCATTCATATACGAGTGTACATGGACACTAGAAGCATGGTGTTTAAAGTGTCTTGCCCAGAGACACAAGGGCAGATGTCCTAAGAGCCACTCCTGCCCCACTGCGGCACCTGCTATTCAAGTGGTCTCCCATCTAAGCACTAACCAGGCCCATCCCTGCTTACTTTCGAAATCAGACAAGATCAGGGTAGTACGGCCTCATGTGGTATCGACTTTGGGTCATACTCAGATGAATAATCAAAAATCTATTTAAATATCTGCTAATAGATTTACTGTTGGTTCTGGAGCGTATATTCTACAAAATGTAAGCAATCATGCAGTTTGTCAAATACCAGTTTCCTTATGTTCCTAAAGATTGTGGAATTTGGCTTGCTGCGTTTTATTGTATATTTGCATTGTTTTGGCAAGTGTCGGACTCCAGCAGCTGATGAAGTTAAGAGAATCTGAGGATTAAGACTGTGAAACGTGTAATGGCTGCGTTCTGTAATGAGACTTTGTTTAGAATGGCGTACATACATAATTAGTGCACACATATAATTTGGCATTTCTCCGACTCCGTCTTTGCCTTTCGATCGATCTCTGTCTCTCTGGCGCCATCCCTCCCTCTCTCCTCTCTTTCCTTTTTTACACCAGTAGCACCTGGACCTCCACTATTCATCATGCGGATGACTCGGAACATGAATTAGTTTTCTTTTTTTTTTACCACAGAAGATGAGAGGGCCAGATGGCATAAAATTAAAAAAAGGGTTTTGGAAATAAAAAAGTAGGAGGGATGAAGGAAGGAGAAAGTGACATATTTTCGACTTTTGGCTCATATATTGTTTTGAGGGCTCTTGCTTTGTGATGTCATTTGACGCACAATAGCTATGTTTGTTCCACGGAAACACCTACACTGACATAGATTAGTCTATTTTGATATAATAAAATTAATCTGGCAGAGCAGGAATGACATCTTTTCTGTCCTGAGTGTCTATTAAATGCCCCTTAATACTATATGCCACAATAAATAAATACAATAATAAAAAGAAATAAATAAAAAGAAACAAAGTCCAACATATTGTATTTTATTTAATTATTTTAAATTGAGTAAAAATAAAAGAAGAATTTAAGTTTGTAATAATTTGAATTCTTAAATGACTCCTATTTTAAGAATTTCCGAGAACTGGAAGTACAAAGTGACATAAGTTTTGGCTCATTACTGTTTTAATGTTCTTTGCTACCCATGGACTGTTGTAGAAGTAACAATTCCAAACAATGCATTCCATCTTTTCAATGGTCCTACAAATGGCGTCCATGGCAGGAAAATGTCAATCAAAACAGTTTAAATTTCTTCCATGCCCTCCTTTTCGGATTGATATCATTTGTATCCCATAAATACCCCTTTTCAAATAACTCTTTAACAAGAACTACATACACCAATGTATAAGTCGAACCGTAACCCCCACTAAAAAGGCATATACTGGAAGAAGAACATGACATAATTTCAACTTTTGTCTCATATTGTTTGGAGGTTCCTTGCTCGGTCTTATCATTGGGGGCACATGCTAGCTCAGGATTAAGGCCCCGGGATTTTTTACGCTATTACGCTCCATATTGGCGCTTTTCACACAACCGCCATTGTCATTTCTTCATAGTTCAAACAGGAAAATGGTGAAAGTCTAATTAGTGGGTGTAATTGCGGCAGGATGAAGCGCTGCCAATCGGACTTGTAGAGGTGGAGTGGTCTTTTCATGGTGGCCTGCCCGTGTCTGTCTCTTATCAGGAGCTTGTAGAGACTGTTCCTTTTATTTCAATAACACAAAAAAGGCTGGACTCGAATAGGCCATGAGGTCAGGCTAGAGTTGTTAGAAGAAGCAATTGGGGAAGTGGGTTGTTTGCAGTGGTGTAGTTCTGATGATGTAGGGGTTGGCAAAATTGGAGTTGGAGTAATATTTTTGCATTATGTGTTTTATAGTGTAAAATTTAACTATTGCAATAAAAAACCCACAAACATAAAATTTTATGTTACAAAATTCTTAATGAGAAGCAACTCAAAACATGTCTACTCCCCACAGTGGTTAAAAACTACAATTAGCTTCCAAGTTGATATCATAACACAGAATAATATGTATAATGCATAAATATATCAGTTACATTTGATAAACTTATTGAAGTAATATTACTTGTAGAACTACAGGGTGCAGTTTAAAATGTGTAAAAACTAAAAACCTCAGTCAAAAACACTTCAAAAGCTGCCTTAGGATTTAATTTCAATAACTTTGCCTTAAAATTTCTGGAAATACTTACCATTATAGTTATTCTTATGCTGAACAACTTGCGTACATCAGTGTTGAAAGTTCCAATCCAGCCCCTGACTGTTTGCCCAATGTGTCCAGGTGCTCTTTCCCCCTTTTCTAATCATACATATTGTTATAGGCACTATAGGCACTGTGGTTTGTGCACTGGTGTCTCCAACGTCTATGGTTAGAGGTATCCACTCCAAAACCGCTCATTATATTCAACCATAGATAGATACATACATAAATCAGAAGATTCTTCCATTGATGGTGAACTCAGTCAGTCAGTACAAAGCAGGGCAGAATAGTTGCCTAAAACTAGAACAAAAGGGGGAAAAAAATGATTAGTGAGTCCAGTTAGTATACATAGTTTTGTGTGAACCATTGTTTGTCTGTATACGATCATCCACCAGCAGTAGTCCTCTCCCTCTCCCCTCTCCCCTGCCTGTTCCAGCCCACTCCCGCTAAGCTCTCGGTGCATCTGCTGTTTGTTTGCTTAGCTACTGTATTTGTCCTTATCTGCATCCCGAATAAAAAACAGGTTCTCTTTTCATTATCCCCTTGTATCAAGCCGAGCGCAAACAGCCAAGTCTGCTCGCCGATAACACGCTGCCTTTGTGCCGTAATGGAGACACGCTCTGCGGAGAGTTACCGCGGATACGACGGTAAACACGCCACACAGGAAACTCCAACTTCTACTTGATCATTATCACTTCACAAGCACTTACTATTATTATACCCAGGCCCCTTCCCTTCATACCGAGAGCTATTTGCATATCGTGTTGGGGAATAACTGTGATTTGATCATGTTTGATTCTTTGAAGAGTTAAAGTGAAACAAACATGGTTATTTTATGCACAAAAGATGTGTCTGAAGTAACAAAGGCGATATAGTCAGCTGTGATATGGGTGTCACATTAGGTAAATTGTAAGAGATTTTGAAGCGGCAATATCTGATTTAAATGCGTTTTCATGCACTGTTGTCTGGTTCTATATTATGAAACTCTTTGTAAAGTACAGCAAGCGAGCAATGAAGCAGTGTAAAAGAGGTCAAGCATTTTAAGGCTAATTTTGAGGAAGATGAATAAACTTTAAAGGACATATTATGCATTATTAGCGTTGATATATTGGCCTTCAAACATGCTCTTGCTTTGGCATTCTATGTTTTAAAACGCAATATCATGCCTATGCTTATAAAACACATATGTAATCCCCTTACTTGGATTTTGGATTGGATTTTGTGTTGGCGTTCCATGTACTGGCAGCAGTAGAAATAAACCATAGAAAAAAACAAGAAGTTGCCATTCAAGCAACATGACTGGCATGCTAATATAAGCAAAAATGAACACAATTTGACGGCAAGAAGTTGACGTAATAATTTGAGTGCTCTCCTTGGAATTTAATACCAGCTAGACAGAATATTTTGGTGTTTTATTGTTCTTTTCCTATATATCGTGTTGTCTAGATATGTTGTTTTTTTTTTTTTTGACTTTTAATGTGAAGCGCTTTGGTCAGCTGAAGTTGTTTCTAAAAGTGCTATATAAATAAACTTGAATTTAGAAAAATATAAGTGAAGTGATTTCTGAGGCGAAGGACAAGACAGACTCTTGAACAGGTTTAATGAATCAAGCGTAAAAGAAGTAAAATACATCACCAGGTATGTTATGTTGATGAGAAAACTGTTATACCATTGTTAAAAGGCCAAAAAGTCAAAATCTAGCACACTATGTCTCAGACACATTTTCTGGATCACCACTGGATGACATCACGCGGTGGGACCAAGCTGTCTGAGCCTTTGAGTGGTGGACAGTGTAAATATGAAGACTTATTCCAACATTATGTAATACAAAAGACAATTCAAGTTTTTTTTTTGTTTTTTTTTTTTTTTAAGGAACAATATTATAACCAGAGGCAGGTAGTCTTCAGTTATATATTTACTTGAGTAACTTTTTACAGAAATTATACTTTTCAGAGTGCTTTTGTAGCAGCATACTTTGACTCCTCCTTGTGTAATATTTTAATTGAAGTAACAGTACTCTTGAGTGAAAGTTTAGATAACTCTCCCCATTGTGAGTAAGTCAAGTGCCAAAAGCTTTATACAACAATATTAAATGATTTGAACATTTGCAGTTCTTGTACCTCTCCTTTAGATATATTGTGTTTTTCTCATTGTTGTGTCCACTGTTGTATCCTTTAGCAGATGGCAGATTGTGCATTATTTAATGTTTTGTCCTTCTAATTGCATTAACTTCTAATTAGAAATCAGATGCTACCGTTAGCTACAGACAGTTCCTCTTTAAGTTATTTTTTCCCAAATACTTTTTTACTCTTGAGTAATTTCTTGGAGCCCTATTTTGTACTTCTACTTGAGTAATATTATTTTGAAGTAATGTTACCTACTCTACCCACCTCTGTTTATAACATGGACAACAGCTCAAAAAAGCCAATGACAGATGCCCTTTAAACCCCATGTTGTAGCTGTACTCAGACCTTGCTCTCTGCCTCGTGTTAACTGTACCTGTCCTCCCCCGCTCTCTGCTCTGCTGTCCAGCCCACAGGTGGAACAGTGCAGCGGTGTCACGGGGGGCCGCTGTCACGCTATCCGTCATGGTTACGAGGTCCGCGCTTCCCGCCACGTTAACTCCCCGACCTCTGCGCGCGCTCTCATTACGGGCCCTGATGAGTGTGTGATTCATATAGAGTCTGCTGTCAGCCGCCTGTCACTCACCGCGAGCTGACGAGAACGCAGACGATGGTTTTATTTTGGGAGCAGATGCAAATAAAGCGAGTGGCTGAGGGATTCAAGAGCAGAGAGAAAAAAAAAGACTGAAAACATGAAGGAAAGGATTGTGTGTGTTCGCTGCACACCAAAGGGGGTTAAGACGAGGTTTGGTTAGCGAAGACAAGCCAACAGAGACACCGTGCGCTAAATCTAAAAACTTCTCCGGCATTGTTTAGAATCCTTAACAAGAGGGACTACAACAACATCATTTGGATTTCCCCCTCCTCTCCTTTCTTTCCGTGTACCCAAGCACATAAATAGCTATCTTAACAACTTGATGCTATTTTGAATGGAGCTGCATCTCCCAGTGGATTTTCATGAGTGAGGCAATTTGCCGGCGAACAGGTGCATTTTTTATGCTTTCATACAATTAAAAGAGAATCCACCTTCCCTCTCCCATCCCGGATTTCACAGGCGCCCTCTTTTCAAGCGCAGGTTGAATTGATTTAGTTTGTCTAATTAAACTCAGAATAAGATGTTAATTACCTAACAAGGTCACCTCTCTCTACTACCAAATTTACCAATGGTATCTCTTCTTCAACGGTATTTTCTTCAAGGATTCAAAGAGAGAGGAAGAATGGTGTTAATTGCCTATATGCACTGTCCCATTTTTGGAATTTCAACGCCTTTTCCCCCCAGAACTTTCTTTTTCTCCTGGTTCTTTTTAAGCTTTGACAAAATGGGAATTCTTTGTGCTATTGTTACAGTCTGTCTCCCCTCTATTCCGAACTGATGCGTCAACTCATCACAATATGGCCTTTGTCTGCATTTACCAAATTTCACATACTTACAGCAGACAGAGACAAAACTGAAATTAAAATTGATCTTTTTTTTTTTAAATCACAGTAATTTCAATTGGTTCAATCTACACTGACTGAAATTCTCAATAAAGTAACAGATATTTATTTGAATCGCATATATCATTTGAGATGAATTGTCCACTGGTTGCAAAACAGGACTGGACACTATAATGATAATTGCAGGACTGGGCAAATTGGTTCACCAACTCATATTTTGAGCTAGGACCTCCTGACCACGAACCTAGTTTAAAATCTAGAGAAGGCTCCCTGAACATTGAACTGTGGTTGCTTACTACTCATGACAAATTGCCCAGCTCATTGAAATTCAAACACACAGGGACCTAAAGGACTGTCCTGTGTAACTTTTTTGGTGAGTTTATCTCCTGCTGATCTTCATGGAGATGTTTTTTACTTTGCTACTAAAACTAATATTTCTTCATTGTACACACTGATAATAAATAAAAAAAAACAAACAAAATATACATTTACTTAATGCCTCAATTTCACCTCCATTACAAAAACACATTTTGATTTGACATTTGTTCTTACTTTGGCACATCCAAAAATATAAAATGTAAATATCAAAAATGAATGCTTTGGTCTCTGTGAAAGGACCCATTCCTGTGATTCTAAAGATACACTATGTAACTTTTTTTGTGAGTTCATCTCCTACTGTTCTCTATGGAGATATTTCTGCTTTGCCTCGAATATTCCACAGGATGTTATTGAACTTAGTATTTTGCATTTATTCAATTGGTATTTTTATCGCAAAAAAACACTTGCAATAATATGATCTACTTTCCACTGTCATCTGGGCCAACTCTCCACAGATCTGATCTGTAACTTGGCATTGTGGCGTCGCTTGCTTGTCTCCATGGAGATAGGTAAGTTTAATGCTATACTATGGAAATTTATACACATAGGGATAGCTCTACTGAGACGAGCAAGTGGCAGACCTACCTTTAATCTAACTTACGATATAAAAATACTATTTAAAACTTAGGCAAACAGATGACTATTCATAAATAATTACAAAATATTACCACCAAAACATTTTATTTTGAGGTAAGGTAGTGCATTGAAGCTCCTGGTTGATTTGCTGTTTGTTTGATTGGGGTGGACAGCCATGCTTAAGGCTAATTAGTCCCTGATTTAAGAACTAGTGCCGCATTAGTCACATTAGCTTGTCACAGCGTTTTGAAACATGAGCCGAAGATTTAAAGAGAGTTGCGTCCAGTGACAGTAGCGCACCAAAGCGGGCCCTAATCAATTCTTTCACTTAAGTTTGTGTCATATTTTTTTGAGTTCGGGCTAGTAGGGCGGTGGTTTGCGCCTGTCGCACATCCCATTAGAGTAATCATGGAATCAATACACCTCGTCCTAAATGAGGTGTGTCCTGCAGCCTCTTACATCAACATGACAACAGCTCCAGACTGAAACGTGCCGTGTCTAAGGGCCCAAGATGCCAGAAAAATAGATTACAGTTTTCTTGAGATATAGCATGAGATATTTAGCAAGAGACATGAGGCGATGCGTGAAAGTTTTACTCATTTACATTTATTTGAGTAATTTAAAATAAAACTGTACTTCTCAGTGTAGTTTTCAGACACCATACTTTTACTCATACTTTAGTATTATATTTCTCTATAACTGTTCTAGAGAGTTTAAAAGTTTGTAGCATTGGTTGCGGTTAGATGTGCACTCAAAATATGATTAATATGAGGTTTTTGACTTAGTATGAAGACTGATTAAAAGCCTAAAGTCTGCTCTGTTAGAATTTAGCAACAGCGAGCCTCTATCCACTGTTTTCTTCCTGCATCTGTGAAGTGATGGCAGGATTAAACCTTTGTTGACAGACTGGTATTGTTGCTTTTAGCCAATGCCGATATCACTCAATGAGATGAATATTGACTGATACTGATACGGCCCAGTATATCAGTGCATTACTAGTAGCTACCATTGTTTTGAGCTTGGTGGAAACTGATACGCTCCCGAGAACAAGAGCAATGCAAGACTTTATTATCAAAACTAATATTTCTCCAATGTACACACTGATAATAATAATAAAAAAAAAAACAATCAATTTACTTAATGCCTCAATTTCACCCTCATTATTAAAACACATCTTGGTTTGACATTCGTTCTTACTTTGGCACATTCAAAAATATAAAAGGTATATATCAAAAATGAAAAGTTTGGTCTCTTGGAAATGAAAATTACAAATTGTAAATAGACACCAAAGTTTTCCCAGAAGTTAATCAATTTATATGTTCCATCAGAGCAATACCTGCAGAGCTGTGAATGTGTGTGTGATTGCCTAAATGAGCCTTATTGTATAGTGCATTGTATGGCAATCAGGTCCAGGGCCTTGTGTAACTGGAGGTCATTTACCATTCACTCACCTCATTAGCTTAACATACAACTCTGCACAGCTACTCCTATGTGTGACTTGCTCTATAGATCTGATCAGAGGATGCGCAAGCCAGGATTTAACGTTACATTATGCAACTTTTCTGGTATAGGGTCTGCTGCCTGATTCTCTCCAAAGATTTGTTATTTTATTTATTTGAAAAAGGACATTGCACAGTAATCAACATTATACGATGTGTCAGAGTTAGCTGATTTGAGCTCATTTACATCGGTAGTGCCTTTGCCAGATGTGAGAAAGGCAGTCTAAAAAATACAAGCAAAATAAAAAAATAACAAGGTATACAATTAAATAACAGGCAGATGCAAATATATACAGTCAGTGCTAAAATCTATGTTTCCACAAGACACTTTTTTGCAAGATAGAAGATGTGTTATTAATTTGCCTGGAATGTTCCACAGTATGGTATTTTTGCAATAAAAACACATTTAGTTAAGTAAATGCAGTATTAGTGTAATACTGTAAAACATTCTAGGCAAAGCATCTCCATCAGACAAGCAGAGAAGGACCCCCTAACAAAAAAGCTACATAGTGCACCTTTATAGAATCAGGAAATCTTTTAATACAGTCCTCTCAGCTGAGATAGTATACAGTGGTTTAATTGTGGTTTGAATGAAAGAATGTAACCGGAAGACACATGAATGACCTCCTAACATTAGCCAGATGTTTTAGGCAGGTTTTAACACATTTCAGGTAGACTACCATAACATCTTCCGAATATTGTGATGAGAATCTTCTAAAATAGATCTATTCCATGGTAATTTACAGTGTTCCTGTGTTGTTAACCTCCTTTACTTTAGTCATGTCCTTGCTTCTTGCCTTGTCTTGTCCTTTGAGAAAACATGAGACTTGGAGGATGAATATGGGCCCTCAAAAGTTTGCTTCCACCACATTCATTGCCCACAGCTTTTGTAAAATGCTCTTAAACGTTGATGGCAGATAAGATTGTGCTAGTTAAATGAGACTAAAATAGAGATAATAAAGAAAGATGGTTAAATACAAAAGTGGATGGAGATAACAAGAGTTCACACGCAGGCCTTATAGTTTGGGAAAACAGTAGCTGGGGTGTTTTAAGTAAACTTTGTAGCTGATTGTCCTTTTTCTTTTGTAATGAATTATTTACAAAGTTCTGGGGAAGTGGTGAATTATAAAAGGGATCATCATTAGTTTAATCAAAGTTGCATTTCAATTGATCCATGCATGTTTGAGCAATCCTGTAAGCTTCTGTGCAGTGAAATATTCTCTTTCACCAACCTCCTATCTCTGCCCACTTTTGTGTACTTACTGTGATCATTACAGTCAAATCAGACAACGGATCATACATGTAGGGTTAAAAAATGCTGCATTTTTTTTTTCTTTTTTTTCCCTTTTTTGTTTCTTTTGAAAAACACTTGGACCGCTAAAAAATTGCTGCTTTCTACAGTGAAATTCTGCAGTTTCTGCATATACCTTTTGTTCTTCTGTCTGGAAAGCTGGCATATTATCAGACAGCAGCAGTCCATAGCATAGCTGTTCTTCTGTCTGGCCAAAGCTGGCATATTATCAGACAGCAGTAGTGTAGATAGCATCTAGTGGTGTTATGTGAGAATACAACAGGGCCTAGCTGGCTTGCTATTCTGGCTGTAGAATATATGACAAATTGCTAAGATGTAATTTACATACATCTGGAGAGACTTTTTGCAGTTCATGTAACTTTGTAGGCATGGTTCATCTAAGTAACTGGTAAAGGTTCCAGGAACTCTATTCAACTGCTGTGTGTGAAAATGCCTATTGTCCTATATGTGTTCCTGTATATTTTTTTGAAAATACAATCTATAATCACAAAATGGCTGTGCTTTTACTTTATTTTCTTTACACTGATCCTGGGTAGCGCCCTGCACACCCTGCATCTTCACCATCTCCCTCTTGCCTGCCTGTCGCTCAATGTATTGTGTGAACAGAGAGAGGAACAGAATGACAATTATCTAAAACACAATTAAAAAGGTGTTAATCTGATTATTTGGACTGGATAAAGCAGTGGCGTGACATTGAAAGGTGCTTAGTAACACGCCCGCATTCAGCACACACGCTTGCTTGTGCTGATCAGTGCTTTGCTCTTTTTATATGAGACAGAGTGTCTTAGAATCCTGGAAAACAGCTGTGATACTGTCATTATTTTTTATTCATTTTAATTAAAATGTGTCTAAATGTATTTGATTCACAGCATATCATTCTGTATATTTTTAAATGTTCAAAGTTAATGTGCTTGCTTGATATATATTATATAATGTATAATTACATATTAATTATATATTAACAGTATTTAACAGCTAAATACTGGGGCTTTTCCTTGAAGACCCCCCCCCTTGGTCAGAACTACCTTAGCTAGAGGATTTTACCTATAGTGCATAATTTGGGTTTTGGGTTAGAAACTGGAGCACGTGGAGGAAACCCACCCAGACACAGGGAGAAAAATGCAAACTCCACACAGAAAGGCCCAGATAACAAATTGTATGTTTGATGACATGACCTTCTTCTAGCCAAACCTCTGACGACCCCCTATAACATCTGGCACTCTCCAGGTTAAATACAACGACTCAGTAGTCAACAGCATAGAAAATGGCCCAAATGTTGAAGACACATGCTTAGCTCTTCTTTGATTCTCATCTACATTTTCCTCTCAGTTTGTTGGCACTGTTAACTAATAGTTAGGTATGTTTTATAGTTGCTCAGAAAGACTCCAATCTGTGACGTAGATTCAGTTGTCATTTAAGACTATATTACGCAAAATATACTCTTGTGAACTGTAAGCCAGGTTATAATGCTGTTACCTAATCAAAAACATTGATTTCATTCACACATGTTTGAATAATTCTGCATTATTAAACTTTCTACATCTCCAACGCTCAAAATGCTCTGTTCCACCTTGTAATGTCGTAGTTGAAGTTTTCAACTTGGCAGCTACCTTTTACCTTTTCTTCAGTAGAGATGGGCAATTCCAGGACTTAAATATTGTAGTGAAGGTGTATGGAGTTTAAAAACACAGTGGAGTATGTATGTATGAGTAATATTGTATTACTACATGACATGAAAAGGTGGTGTTTTCTGTTTGAGAGAAGAATTCAACATAAATATGCAGGGTTTGTGTGTTGAACATGTGTGAATGAAACAAAATACAACTCCAATGATGTTTTTGATGAGGAAACATTATAACATAGATCAGAAAATAGTGTAATAATGACCCTTTAAAATCGTCACACATTACTTCAGGTATGCATGATGTAACTTTTCTGGTTGAGGGTCCATCACCTGCTTGTCTCCATGTATATTTTAATACTGTGGAATTTCTCAGGCAAAGCAATAATCTCTTTAGAGACGAGTAGATGATGGATTTTCCACTAGAAAAGTTCCATAGTGTTATTACACTGTCCTGCATTTGAGTGAGAACATTTGACAAACTAATGACAAAAATCATAATTTGAAAGTTGAGAGTAATTATGTTTAGTTTTCAGTGACTACTTAGATATCACATAAACACTCTTCCCCTGATGTGTTCAATTCCTCTTCTCTTCCCTTTATCTCTCCACCCTCTCTCATTCCTCTTTTTTTTTCTTTCCTACCCCCCCCCCCCCCCCCCCCCCTCTGACCCCCCTGTTGTATTTATGGCTGTATTTACTTGTGCTGAAAAGCCAGTCTAGTTCATTTGCTAGTCGGCTGGGCAGAGCAGGGCCCTATTCTTATGCTTTTATTAACATCATGGAGTGCACAACAACAGCCACAGAATCTATTATTCATTAAGTGTAACCAATATAAAATTTAAAACAGTCCAGGCTTTTTGTGTGGAATTATGTGGGGTCAGCATCATTTTCTGCCTATTACTAATATCTATATCATCTTTGCCTTAGTCAGCTCTATTTAAATATGCAATCATTTACAGCTTTTGACGATATGTGTGTGCGCACCCAATTTCCAATATTCCACTAGAACACTTTTTATGCTGACATCAATGGCAAGCTATTAAAGACAGTATTTCATTATTGGTTCCTCTTCCCCAGTGGTTATTTACAATCCCATATATACTAAGCACTGATATTAAAGGAGACCATTTTAATGAGGTGCTATCTGCCATGGCAATATGTCTTTCTCCGAATGAGATTGTGTTTAAAGATTTTATCAAGAAATGGCTGTTCGGCAGGGTTATGTTTTGTCCATGAAATATGCATTTCATATCTCTTTCATTTCATTAACATAATTTAATTTGTGCTTTGCATTCTGTGCATAATACATATTTGATTTACAAAACAAATATTTCCATTAGAAAATGAATTTCATGCACGCAAAAGGCAGAACTGAAAGATGTATTGTAAGGAAATAAGAAAAAAAGGAATTGTATTATCTTTGACTGTTCCAAGCACACAGTGCAGTGTGTGCACGGGAGTGTGCATGTGGGGGCTTGTGTGTAGTGCATGTGTATGGACATGCACTATCAGCGTGCCTGTGTAGACTCTATGTAAATGTGCATTATAGAAGCAATGAAAGCTGGGGCTATATTGCATAAAGTTTAGTGCAATATAACTCAGATTGATTTACATGGCTTGCATAGTGCCCCCTCCCCCTCGTGTTAAGTGCACTGCTGCAGTGTGGCAGCCACAGTTGACTTTTTATTAGCAATAAGCCTCTCGCATACACTATTATTGTATGTCTGGGCTGGGGGCTGGAGGATCCAGAAGAATGTTTATTTAGCCTTTAGAAAAGAGCTGTTTAAGGTACTATTGTCATGACATGACAATAGCCCATCTGAGGTTTTAATGATCACTCACTCACTAAAAATAACCTGGTGGTGAATTCATCCACTATATTTCAGAATCAAACCCACACACCCCTCCACTCCTCATTCAATGTTGCATTAAAAGGTCAGTTCAAATGTAATGCGTATATCCTAGAATCAACAATGTAAATCATTAGTATCCACAGGGAGGCAAAAGCCCTCTCTTGGTGCTTCCAGCTCTGGGTGAAAGACAACTAGGTACTCTACTATGTATTCATAATATATTATATTAAAAATGTAATGTCAGATGGTTAAAGTGGATGGTGGTTGGTTTAAGTCCTTAAGACAGATTGGACTATTCATGCCACAAAATCTTAGTCAACAGCATTTGAGATTTTGTTTTGTTTTGTTCTATTTAAAAAAAAAGCATTACTTCCTGGTTGGATAGGAGCAGCATGTGACATACATAGAGGTAATTCCATAACTGTTACCAAGCAACCATAATGGGTAAAAACGCAAGGGTGAAAACGTGTCTAAATTGGACATTAGTTGACTAATAAAACTTAATTACAACACTTGTATTTTGTTTGTTGTCCCTGCATTTTGGATGAAAATGTCTGTGTTGATGGATGTAACAGGTGGACTTCTGTGTTGTGTTGTTTATGAGGCTTGTGGTGTATTAAGGACCCACGAAACACAGTGGGAACCTTTGGAGGCACTTTCCATTTAATGTGGTTCACAATAATAGAAAATAGGATCAACATGTACCGCTATTTATCAGTTTATCAAACTCTTCCCAATACGGGATTGACCAAGGGGAAAACAACATACCTGGTTCACAAAAGAAAATGGGATCAACATATGCTACTTTATAATGGACTGGAGTTAGCATCTTCCCAGACATCTTCACATGAATAAATTACAACAATGGAGCAACATCAGAGCTCAATATAAACTTAAGGACAACTAAATAATTATGGATATAAGTAAATGCAAATGATGAGATTACAATAGATAACTAATCTCTGAATTTACATATATACATGAACTGATTACATAGAGATATTCCATTTTAGAACTCAGTGCTACTTTTTGTATTTTTCTTTTTTCCCCACAATCTGCCACTTAACTGATGTAAAACTGCTAATATTTACCACAGATACAATCTCACCACGCCAAGTCATAATTAGAAAAACATGGATTCTATCATATGCACTATGTTGAGCTATATTTGCATATCTATAGCATATCTATAACTGAATCATATCAATATAAAGACTCCATAATAACTACAACACTCTTTTAAGCAGTGACCCTCTCCTCCCTTGTATTCACTTACCCTCACTTAGCTCTCTCTGGCCCTGCTGCGGCTGCCACCAGTGGGGAAACCCTTTTGCTTTGATAAATGATGAATCCTGCCCTCCCTTCTCCATTTCCCTCTCTGCTCTCTCGAGGTACGCTACTAGTTTTAATTAAAGCACTTCACCTTGCTAGTTTAAAGGCTATCACGGGCCTGCGATAACTTCCCGCACGCGCGAAAGAGAGATGGGAGTGCAAAGCTTTGGATAACACTCCAAAGCATTTAAAAAACGGCCCTGGCGACTTCATATTAATTTGGCTTATCTCCAAGAGTGTAAGGAAGAAAAAGAAGAGAAAAAAATTTCAGGTACAACTGAGAAAGATCCACGGATTTAATGAGCTCAAAACGTAAAAGGCAATGTCAAAACACTTTTTTTCAACTTTTTCACCGTACAAGAAGCGTTGGAAGCGACGTCGACGAGAGAACTTGTCTAAGCTAAAAGCCAAACATGTAGATCAGTGTTCCGGGGGTAACCAGTATTAGCAGGGATTTCAGACTTGTTTGACACTCCGCTTTGGAAGGAATAGCTTAAAATAGGCCGCGGCAGGTAGAAACGGGGGAGGAACCAGGGGAAGTGTGCAAGGAAAGGAGCGAGGCAGCGTTGAGGAGGCTAATACCTGGGCTTGAGTGTGCTTTGTCGCCGCGGTGATAGAATGCTCAAAGGATAATAGTCAAACCAAGACTCTCTTCCCACCGTTCCTTCCACTAGGTGTATCCTGCTAAGTCGGTGACAGCTAGAAGTTAAGGCAGTTGATAGCATCGCAAATCTCCCCTTCTTTTTAACGCTTAGGGCGAGTGTGTCTCCTTTTAACATAAGCCTCTTCTGAACTGTGGTTTTTAGTACTTAACACCGCACATTTCCAGAGCAAATCCCACATGAGCGACTTGAAAAGTAGAAGGGAAAGAAAGGGGAAAAAAAGGTGAGCTTGATATCGTAACATGTAACTTTCGTAGCGCCCGGGCTTATTAAGCATGCACAGGGGTGGCAGGGTACAACCAGCCTGTTATTGTATTGATTTTTCTGATATAGAGTGAAACCTCATTTGTTTCAGTGCACAGTGCAAATATTTTATTCTTGTTTTGCCGCGTATAAATCGTGCGACATGGCTTTTTTGCAGATGTTGAGCGTCTCTAGATAAGGGGCTGTTTGTCAGGTCTGAAACGAATCTCCTGCTTCCATTTTTCATCAGCAGAGCAGCGCATAAAGATGCAGTATGTGCATAGGGGATAATGTCACTATGCAAGGTGTCTTTTAGAAATTTACCTCTGGGATGGGCCCTGACATGCCTCATGAAATGTCTAAAACTCAGCTATGGCAGATATTGGTAGTTGCTTTCAGAAGCAATATCCAAAAGATAAATCAGTAAATGTTGAACTTGATTATTATGTCCTCGCTCTCTGCTCTTCAAGATATGGTCAGATATGGTCATGAGACAGGTGTATTTAGCTTACACATTGACGTCAACTTAGGTCCTTTGGTATGATTTAAGACTAATAAGTTTGATATCTGGAGATCTGGAGAAGGGTCCCTGTCTGTCCCAGTCTGAGACAGACAATCAGACAGCATCAGGACCATAGACTGTATAAAGAAGTGGACTAGGTGAGTGTGACGTCACCCATAGCGTTTAGGCTCCAGTCAAATGAAGTTCATCAAGGCTAGCAGTTACACAGGCGAATTTGGAGCCACTTTCCACATTTGGAATTTCGACCATAAGTATCATAGCAACCTAAGAGCCAATCCGCAATGAGTCTACTAAAGGTAACGTCCCTTTCTGCCCGCACTGTTGGTTTAGCAGACAACGGGCATTTAGCAATGCTCTCAGTCAAACCTGTTGCTAACACTAATGGGAACAACCTTGAAAGTGCCTGAAAAATCAGGCACTTTCAGGCACAGAAAGTGCCTGATTTTTCAGTTATTAATGTTCATATCTTCTTTCATGGACACAATAGCAAATTAAAAAGACACCAGAATCATGGAGAACGGGTTAAAATGAACATTTTAAGACCAAAAGATGATCCTGACAGCAGCAGTTACAGAGACAGGGGTGACAATTTTTCAGTGTAAATTGATTTGGAGCCAGAGTCGATGGAGCAGGGAGCACGCCCATGATCACTTCCTATTTGGAATATGGCAGCTAGTGCGTTAGCTATGTCCATTTATATATAGTCTTTGATCAGGACTAACATCACATGCTTTCATAACAGTTTCTACCTCACCATAGTCAGACTGATGACCATTTTACTACTTAGTACTACCTCATCATTATTTGCTGTATACAGTGTTTATTATCAGTAGTGATGTGCCTCACTGCTGCTTTTAAATAGTGGACCTATTCAATATACTTTTTCTGAATGAATGTTTTTGTCAAATGTACATTTATATGTTTATGCTTGAACTGTTATGCTTGAACTCCTGAGAGCCGTGCACAAAAAAAAACAACAACAATGTGTATGGACTTTTGTGTGTTCATGGCAAATACTTTTCTTGATTCTTTTCATGAATCTTTTTCAGATGTAGGTGGTCTCAAAGAACTGAAAGTTAGGTCAGCTTGCTCTATAGACTCCTGTGAATAGTAGTGAGCTGGAGAGAACTGGTGCCTATATGTCAGGGTGTTGGGAACATGAGGTGAGGTACACTTCAGACAATTATCTGTTAATTGCAGGTTTAACAGTTAGACATAGTTAATTACAGACCATCATCCACTCTTTTATTCTGTACGCAAAAGCAATTCATCCATTACAGTAATACTTTTAGACCATTGTCTGTTATTGAGAAGACAAAGTCATTTAGAACAGAGATTCTTTACTTCAGTTCTAAAACTGAAGAGAGATATATCTGGGGAAGTGGTCATCTATAATCTCTTATTTAGAAATGAGATAAATGCAAAGTGTAAATACAATGTACTGCTATTTGTTTTGATACCATTTCTCATTTTATGTGGTTTGAAATGGCGTATTAAGGTTATGTTTATAGGTGTGTGACCATTTGTCAAGGATTGGTTTTAATAAATGTTAAAAACTAACAAACAAACAAAAAACAGATATTCCCAACATCATGGGCCCCTTATCAATCCAAAGATCCCACAGGATCCCACTCTAATAATTTGCACTCAAAGGAAGCTGTAAGTTTTCTTTTTTGGCAAAAAATAAGGGCAATAGGCTAGCGACATGACTACTACCATGTCATGTTAATCCTGTCACATTTCAGAAACTAAACAAGGCCATGTACTTGGATGAGAAAACACTGGGAATACCAGGTGCCACGGTGGGGCAGCAGTAGGAAACTGTTGTGTCGTTAGGCAAGACACTTCACCCACCTTGCTACCTATGAATGTGGTGTGAGTGATTGTTGGTTGTGTCCAGAGGGGCTGCTGGCACAGAGTCAAAGTCAGTCCACCCCAGTGCAGCTGTGGCTACAATAGCAGCTTACAACTACAGAGTATGGAGTGAATTAATCATTCAATTTAAAAAGTTTTTGGTGTCTTGAAAGGCTCCATATAAATCAAATGTATGATTATTATTATTATTATTAAATATGCATGTAGAAACAGCTTTATTTTATTTTTGTGTGGATAACATTTGCAGGCCCTGCACTACCTCTGAGGCCCCTTAGAAGGCCTGGACCCCACTTCAAGAATCGCTCACTTCATGCCACACTTTAAGGCCCAGACAGGAGGATTACCACTCTGCACCCACAACATATTACCAACATCTGCACAAAGCACTCTAAAAAGTCCTCATCTAATCCTGTTGTTGTTCAAAGTGTCGATATCTTTTGCGGTCGTTGAGCCACACAACCGTATCGACTGCATCCACCTCCGTAGAAGTCTGCTGTGAGGAAACAAACCCAGGCAAACAGATCCCCTTGCTCAAACAAATATGTCCCCCTCTCCACATTATCACTGCTGCCTCCTCCACCGGTGCAGGTAGCTAGCTTGTTTGTTAACATCAACACCGCAGAGAGGCACGGGAGGGTGAGGGGTAGGGGAGAGCAGCAGAAAAAAAATCAATCTAATACTGCACAACTATCAGATCATATGAAATTATGGATTCTTGGTCGGAGCATTCAGCCCTTGTCTGCAGAGCTGTGCAAATCAATTCAAACAGACACAAAGAGCAAACACGCCCCCGAAACACCACAATAGGAAATTGAAGCGAGCGATGCCTCCCGTTTTAAAATATGCCGCTACATATTTGTTTTGTGGATTACCATTCTGAAATGAAATTTGAACAGTTACTTAAAATAATATGCAAAAATATATTCCCTGGCCTTTTTTCATGATTCCTCCGCTGCGTCCCGTCTGCCTTTTGTTTATTGGGGCGAGTGGGGAGCGCTGCCACGGGCCACAATGTAAACAGAGCTGCTGGGATACTGATTATTTCTCCTAAACATATTTTGAGGCCTTTATCCCCATTGCAGGAAGAGGACTATTTATCCCATTTTCCGTATTGTGGTGCTTTTTATTTTACATGTATGACTTTAGCTTAGAAAATGGCATTGTGCTTGAATGCCATGTAAGACAGCATTCAGTAACTAAATGTTGACAGTTAACCTTGTTCTCTGGACTGAAGGCATGGTGGCAGAGTGGTTAACGCTTATAGCAACCAGAGCTTTGCTGTATGGAGTTGTGTTCTTTCACTCATCAATCTAATCTAATCTTCCAGCTTGGTACTCCTGTCCCAGATCTTGATAGTGGCTGAAGTGGTAGAGGCGACATCCTACAACTAGGTTTAGAAGGATGAGGGTTTGAACAGTAGGCAGAACAGTTGCTGAGTGACTAGCACTCTCGCCTTATAACAAGGAGTTTCTGGGTTCGACTCCAGGGACTTTCTGTGGTGAGTGTGTATGCTTCTCCCTGTGTCTTTCTGCGTTTACCCCATCAACCCAAAATAAGCACAATAGGTCGGCCCCTATAGCTAAGGTAGACTTAACCACCTCAAGATCCAGGAAGATGGGTCCCCGAGCGATGCACTGCTCATAACATGCTGCCTCAGTGGCACGGAAGGATGGGTCAAATGCAGACAACAAATTTCCTCTCCGGACAACAATCCTGTTCTTGCCCTGGCCATTGGCCATGTTTCTGTCAATCAGACTTGGGGCAGCTATGGGTTCAAGCTATTATTATTAATAAACAATACAATTTAAAGCACAGAGTATATCTTCCGAGGCATTATATAAATCCAAGACATTTTTCTTATTTATTATCAAGATCTAGAGATGGGTCGTTGATGCTGCACCCACCTCTCACTAAACACAGTAAGACCAAAACATCAAGCAATTATTATCATCTGATTTAATCCCACTATTCTTCTCGCCGGCCCTGTTCTGAGTCCTTGTGTTCGCAGGCCTTTTTGGCAGTCTTCACGGCGCGGGATGTTTTATCAGATCGACGAGGGCCCTTAATTGTGTTTCATCTTTGGTGACACCTGAGCAGCATAACTATTAGAAACGCCGCTTGGAATGAAATCAAATTCATGCAGCCACTCAATACTGCCGTTCAATTGAGGAGCGCTTTTTTTTTTTTTTTTTTGCTATGGCGACAGTATCACGTTGCAAAGAGAACAAAAGGTCTTTCTGATTGTGTTCCGCGCCCCTGCTTTTACACGGCTCTAAACCAGCACCTCCTTATCACCATAGCCCATCTCCGTATCTCCGCGCTCCTCTTGGTACTAAAAATTTATGTCCCGCACCTCTTCTTCCTCCCCTTACTGTTTTTAAAGGAACATCGGCCTACTTACCGCGCTTTGAGTATCTCCGCACTGTGCTTTGTAATGCCCCTACTATTCCCCGAGGAGCCACTCCATCCTACCTTTAACCTAGCCGCGGCGCAAACAACACATTTTTCAAAACAAACTTTCTCACAAAAACCAAGAAGAAAAAATAGCACAGACTAAAATAGTAATGTTTTTGTATGTTTCAGCAGGTCTTTGATTGTCGACGCTTTCTTACTTCAGTGCAGTGACTTTTGGTTCATTTGTTTTTCTTTGTTCTGTGTGATTAGATTGTTCTTTGAGCACACAACAGGGACGTTTTGCTGGCTTTCATGCACTTACCTCTAATGTGAACAACGCTGCTTCACAAAAGTGTTAGTTAAGCTGTTAAACGTAACCTATGACCAAAGTCTAAATATAAGATTATTAGCAAACGTGCTTTATCGCTGTAATAGTCTCAAGATCTTTAACGCTGATGATAGCAACTTGCCTTATGTGCTATTAATAAAAGAAAAACAAAATGAAACATGTCATTGACTGCAATCCCAAATTACTTCAATCAACAGTTCAAGGGTTCACAATATGCTAATCTGATTTACTAGCGTCTAACCATGATATAATGTTATTTCTACATAAAATCGTTGTTCATATTCACACTGTTTCTTCTAGTATTGTCATGATACTAAAACTCGATTTCAATACTAAGCAATACACTCGATACCAATTCCGATACCAAAATGATAATAAAAAACTCAATAACATAATTTTTATCATTAAATAATAGTATTTTCTTTTTATATTACCAAGTGGTCTTATATTTGTGTAATCCCTTAGTTGTCCGTGGATGTATACTACTCTATGTGGTCTTATACTTGTTCTGGTACAGCTCAAGATGAATGGGACTGTGAATGGGACCATTTGCCCAAATGAGTATCTTACTATTGATTGGTGTCTGATTTTAGTTAGTTTTGAAGTTAATAAGGCGGAGCTCCCTGTTTTTAAGTCTAGATTTTATTCAAACAGCTGCCTTTGTTGATAGCCTTAGCTAGGGTGATCAGATTTTCAACATTCCAAACTGGGACACACCCGAGTTAGGACGGTTGGTATAAATAAAATTGTTCAAAGAGAAATTGTCCATTCTTGACTCACTTCTGGAACATTATATCATCTTTTTTGGCCTTATAATAATTGTTATGCATGATTTTCTGTATTTTGGCTAAACAAATGACAAGATATTGCCCTTTTTACTGTTAACGGGTATCAAATTGGTCAAAAATGGGGACGTTTGGGACATTTCTTGTGTAAAACTGTGACAAATCAATGGTTTTGGATAAATCTGCTGGGACATGGGACACAGGGCTCAAAACTGGGACTGTCCCGGGTAAATGGGGATGTCTGGCCACCCTAGCCTTAGCTCAACTTCACTCCCCAGAGGGTTCTATATGCTTGCTGCTGCGTTTGGTGTATCTCTAACACGTTAATATATTTTTATTCTTTTTCTATCACTATATATTATCAAATTCCACCCTATAAGTTGCTTTGTTGTTATTATTTGTGTACCTTTGATGCTGTGAGAGTTCAATTCAATTCAATTTATTTTTGTAAAGGGCTGAACATGGAGTTGATTAACCAACAGAATTAGAAAATCAACAATGAAACAGAAACAGACAAGCAAATTAATCAACAGAAAACAAGCAATGGATAACTGTCCCAGAACAAGGAAAAACTCCAAAAAACCCAGTGGGAAAAGGAGAAACCTCGAGGAGAACCACAGTGAAGGAGAGATCCACTCCCATGGACGGACAGGCTGCAGATGTGTCCAGGACTAAGGCGAGACTAAGGCGAGAGTTTGTTTTAGTGTCGCCAAACGTGCACTCAGAGCTATGCAACTTTATAATAATACCCCAACCCTAACCCTAACATGGAATCTTCCACTGTACGCTATTACATACAACATATTTTGCATTTATTCGGTTTTGTTGGTTATATTAAAAAAAAAAAAAAGACTGACACAACATTTTGGAAAATGAATACATTTAAAATACAAAACAAAGAAAAACAAAACATGCATTCTTACTGTGAGCAGGTTGATTTCTCCACAGATCAGATCTGTAACCTGGTGACCTCACCTGCTTGTCTCCTTGGAGATAGAGAAGTGTCCCCTTCACCACAAAAGATACATTGTGCACCTTTAAGTTACCTTCTTTATTTGCCATTGTGCATTGTGCATACAACTTAATACATTCAATAACAATAGACTCTTGGAAAACATTGCCCAAAGCTCTATGCCAAAATGAAGCACTACCCTTTGTGTATTTAATTATAATGTGACTAAAACAGCTCTATTTGACTTAAACACAGGTACTATTATTTTACTCTATCCCGCGAGGAAGCAAGCCAAAATAGATTTCCTTAACTCTTCTGAGGGCCTCTTATCGTATTCCCTCTCCATTAATTAGGTGAAGTTTTTCTCAAAGCAGTAGCAGCCAGAGACACTCGGCAAGCTCTGGGGAGATGAATACTTAAGTCATTGCTATTTTACTATATCTTTTTCACAGGCTTTTCTTAATAGAACTTGCGTGTTAGGTAATCCCTGTGCAAATTCCCCTCCTGTGACACCTCTGTCTGCTTTTATTGGTGTCAAAATGAAGCGCTCCTTCCTTCAAATACTACACCTGTCCCCTGGCTCCGTGATCTGAACCACTTGGAAGTACAGCTCTGGGTGGTTTGTTTTCACTACCTTTTTCTATTTCGCTTTTGTTAAGTCGTTGCACTATTGACACTCGCTGATGTTGATAATATTTTTAGCAGGGACCCGGAATAGTTTTAACAGGTAGAGCGAGCTTGGAAGTAGTATGTGTAGAAAGTCTCAAAGCTGCGGAGGTACAAAGGCGCGCTAGCAGCTAAGTATAATCAGACAGGAGCTTTCAAGTTAGCGCAGGGAGGCAGAGGGAGTAGGAAAGGAGTGTCAAGATGATGGGGGCTGCTTTTTACAACCTGTTACTGTCTATGGGAGACTTGTTGCTTTAGAAAAATAAAGTGATAGCGTAGGAACATTTTGGCGCTCTGATGTTTGCACAGAGAAAAAAATGGAAGCGTGGTTGGTAAAAAGTAATGTGTTTTTTCTTACACCAAATAATATACATTGTATTTTTGGCTGCAATACTAATTATTCACTGCAATGAGTGCCTTTTATAACCTTACTTTCAGAGCTTTGCCGTCACTATATGCTAACAACAACTACCATACTAACACTGCACTTCCTGGTTTGTGGACGATAAAAGGCTTTATAAGTAGATTCAGAGCACACAGCGTCTCATATTAATCCCAAAATCTGCTTTTACCTATAAAATGCATTGGATTGGATTTATATAGCGCCTTTCTTTACAGTACATTATTCATTCACTCCACTCTCGGTGGTGGTAAGCTACTATTGTATTGACAGCTGCCCTGAGGCAGACTGTCAGAAGGGAGGCTGCCAAATTGTGCCATCGACCACTCCTACCACCACCTACACTCACACACAATGTGGGCAAAGTGTCTTGCTTAAGAACACAACATTTGTTCAGGCCATAGTAGTTTACCTTTTATCGTCAGACACTTATAAGAGAACTGTTCTTGACAGTCTGTCACACGGAGATAACATCAAGGCTTCTAACGGTATTGTTTTTAAGAAATTCATCATAGAGGTCTTTGTACTTAATTGATGCTTGCAAGCTACCTGACCTATTTCACGTACGCTATTACCTTTAGGTTAATTACATCAGGAGGCACAATAGGTAAGATAAGACCACACAAAAGCATCTATCTCCAATGAAATCCCTTTTATATTTTAACGTTTATTTTATTTTAAACTTTCACGTCTTCAGCCTCTTGATAACCATTCACCTACTCTGTCTCTCATCGACTTTTGCCTTCTTCCCGATTCATTATCTTCACTATCATCCAGACAAAGCATATCTCTTTTGTTAGCCTTTTTGCTGTTGTGCCAACCCTTCTCCATCCCCCTCCCTCTCTCTCTCTGCCCCACTGCCCCCACTGCCCTGAGAGCTCTGAAGGGCGCCCAGGTGCCCAAGAGCCCCACGTAATGAGTGCTAATGAGCCCATTGACAAGCTCGGCGCGGCCTGATTGGTGGTGGAGGCCCTTGCCGCGCACTTGCTGGCACAGATCGGCGTACCGCTGGATCTCTGCCCTGCCCGTGTCAGCCACATGAAGTCAGTGTAATACAGGAGCAGGCAGAGCGGGCACGGAGGAGCTCGGAGAGGGTACGCGCAAGTGGTACACATCTGGTTTACTGGTAATAGAAGGAGGGTGTGCTGGGTTGTAGTTGAATGAAGAAAGTAGTACAAAGAAATAGACTCAATACTCAGTGCCGATTCTGATACCATGATGATAAAAAAAATCCTCTTTATTTAGACAGTAAAATTCCATTTTCCATTAATATCAATTAGTATCTGATTTTTGATACTTTTGACAACCAGAAAAGTATTATATAGAGTGGAATTTTGTGAAAGGATATACAAAAAAGAACAAAAACAGCAAAGATTCAAAAGAAAATTTTCAAAAAAAGACAAAAACCCAAACAGTTGTAAACATGCAAGAAATCCTCGTCTTCACTCAACCTCTCGAGAATCCTCTCACACTCTCACCTTCCACTCTTTTATTGTAATATTGTTGATCTTACACCTGGAGTAGTATTATGATTTGAAAACATTTCTGATAAATTTCAACTCATTTCCTCAATAAAGTCAAGGTACTGTAGAGGTTTGTTGTTTTTGTGTAGGAGTTTAAATTTGTGTCCGAATGTAATTAAACCTCTCAATTCAGTCTGATAAACAATAAAAAATCCATATTGCATTATGCATAATTAACTATGACAACAAGTTGATTGTTTCTGAAGACTAAATGATCCAGGCACTCAAAAAAGTGTGAGTCGGACAAGGAAGTAAAATTATAAGGCCTTATGCCATAACAAGGACTGAGTTGGCAGTATGCAACTGGCTCAGCACAGAAGTGTAAGGACGTTTTTGTGAACTGCAACTAATCCGTCATTCAAATGCTGCAGTGCCCCTTCCCCATATGTTAAAGTGGGACTAAACGCCTAAACTCTGCCCACAATCACATTTCAAATAGAGCTGGTACAGTGGGCGGGACCTGGAGGACTAAAGAGTGTGAGGGGTCAGGAGGGGCGGGATCTGGAGATATAAGAAACAGTATGATTGGTCTAACAGTTATTTGCACTTCAAACTCCACCCGTAACCAGGTATTTGTGATCGGAAACACGTGGCTGTAATCAGAGCAGTCTTTCGTGAGGTCACCAAGTACCTGAAAATGCAGTGGCCACTGAAGGCAGCACGAACTTAGATGTAGGTGTTTTTGATCACAAAGCTGCAAATGCATGGAGTTTGCGCCAAATTTACCAAAATTCTATAGAACAATAGATAATCCTTAAAAGACTATATACACAGTTTAGTAGTGAAAAAAGTGAGTTTAGTTTGTTTTGTTCCACTTTCAATTAAAATCCTGATTAGAAGACCTATTGCTACAAGAGTAGTATATTGTGGATGTTTTGGTAAATTGACGAAATCTAACCCTAAAGAAACCCATTCAAAACATATAGGAGTTGACCTGACTTGTTCTGCATAAAGTAAACTATTTAAAGGGGACCATACATTATATTATCATTTGTAGATGACAAGATAAACAAGAATCTCAGGGGAAAAATGCATTTACTGAAAACAGTTGAGCAAATCATCTTAAACCTCTATCATTCACCTCACTTGTACCTCCCATCTCGTCTTCACGTCAGATAAGCTGCTGTCTGGACGCGGTCAGCTCTCTCAACATAGAAAACAAGTGCTCCTCTCCTCCACGCTTCAGCAGGTACACTGACCAACAGACCCTCACTATGTCTCCAACTTATTCCCCCAAGTGCGACCAGCGAGTATCAAAACATCCACTTTATTAGTGCTTGTCACACCGCTGTTGCTGTTGCGGATTTGTGATGGCTCTCTGATGGATGTATTGTAGTGCCAGTCGGATGAGGGATACTGGTCTCTCCCTCTTCTTCCTCCAACCCCTCCTCTTCCTCCTGCCCCCCCTCACTGTCATCGCGGTGGCAGCGGCAGACATCTGGACCACTGTCACGGTTGACACGGTTGGTTGACGAGAGCTGACAAATCCCCATGGAACAGGCAGACAGGAGGAGAGAGCCCGCGCCGGAGCTTGTGTGTGCAACATGAGGCCCAGATTAAGATTAATAGTGCCTCTCAAAGGAATTGAAATGATCCTTACGTACTGTATCGGATGCATATTGAGTAGTTTGATAGGTGGGAAACTTGTGAAGTTTTTGTTGTTGTAGTTGGGGTTTCTATGGAGACTGTCACAGCTGCGGGGCTGATTGGCCTGGTTTGAATCTCTAATTGTATCCTTGTAACCAAAAATGACAAGAGTGAAAATTGCATATTAATTTGCAAATTGTTGTCTTGAAGTAGGAGTAAAATGTAGGTATAGCAAAAGAAAATATAATTGTGTTAAATAGACAAAAGTTTTAAAGAGTGAATAAGTTTTGCCACTCATCCAAGTAGCTTCAGTTCTGACATGGTTCTGGTAAATCAGAGATTGCCCTCAACAGTTAAAGTCAGATAATTTCAGATACAATTTATGATTGCTCTGATTTTGTAACCTGGGATCCAGAATACACACTTCCCCAATATTTTACGAAGATGTAAGTCTGGCCACTAGTTGTGTCTCCCTGAGTTCAGATGGGTGTGATTGACAGGTAGATTAGCTAGTCAGGGACGCACATGGCCTGTTCTTATTAAAACAAAAATGACTGCTTATGAGGACAAAAGAAAGGGAACAAAATCGCAGTGAACTGAAAACATAGCAGATTGAAGGATCTTAAGGAAAACACTAAACTTTGTTAATCTAAGGTGAAAGAAATTTAATTTTGTTCAAAATTATGGGTGACCAATGAGCTCCTTTTGTTTCGCATGCATCACTTGATTGGGATAATAATAACTGAGAGTTTGGGTAACACTCACATTTAAAAAAAAAAAAAAAGGTGACTGCTTTGTATTATTTTATTTTAATTCCCATCTTATTGTCCCTCTGGGTTTTTTTAGTAAATCATCTGCCTCCTTCTCAAGGATTCATACATGAACTAGGATCTACATGAATAAAAATGCCATCTTTGTGCTTATGTTTAACTTTATTTTCTAACGGGACAAAAGACTTACAGTCTATTGATATAAACTACATTTATTTTTCCTCAGTGACTTCCAAAACACAGCTTAAGTGGGCAAGGAGAAGAAAAAGGCACTTGCTTCTTTGTAACTGATCACATTACTCAGACACACAAAGAAAACATTACTGCAGCGTGTTCATTTCAAAGGACTTCTGTCTCTGGTCGTATTTTGGTATTAGGCAAGGGAGCGACTTGTTAAATGTGCAAATATGTATTTTTATTACACGACCCGGTGGGAATAATGCGAATTCAGAAATAAAGTAGCGGAGGTGGAGCTCGGAGTGGATCTGTATTAAGCCCTCCCCAGGTGCATTCACTGAAATACCCCAGAAAGAACCGTGTTTATCATGGCTAGCCCCAGGCACGCTCTAATGCTGTATAAAGTTGCATTGTAATGACATATAGAAACGGTGATTACAGCCTAATTCAATTGCTCCCTAATCTCATTTCCATAATGGCCTTGATTTGGAACCTCAATTTATTGTTTTCCCAGAAATCATTATACAATTTGTCCCTTAAATCCATTTTGAATATGCGTGGCCACTCTAACAGTAAGGCATAAGAACAGATGAATAAATATTACATCTAGTGACTGTGTATGAGGCAAGTGTGAACATATGACATAATGGACTATAGGCATTTGTATGCAGACAGACACACTGGTGCTTACTGTAAGAGACAGAACAAAACAAATTCAACTAATGCACGTTCATGCTAAGCTATAGGCTAATACGTGGAAACAAGAGTTGTTGTAATTCGGCTTCATTTACAGCCAATATTTTTCAGTTAGTAATAAAATAAATGAAATGAAAATACATGTAAGGCTGAAGATATTGCAGATTTGCTACTTTATACAAAACAAACAAACCAAATTTGAAATATCCCAAATTGGCATTACAAACAGTATAGTAATTAGAAGGAAAAAAAATCAAACTGTAAGTAAATGAGAATTTATGTTGACCTATTTTTATCTGTTATATTTTTTTTATATTTTGGGATGTGTACAATAAATATTGTACCCTGGCAAATAAATTTCACATGCATAAAAGTTTAAATACCTTAAATTAAAAGCATACCTGCTTTTTGATGCTTCAGATGCTTTCGATTGCTCAGAAGCTAAGCAAGCTTGGACCTGGTTGTTTCTTGGAGACCGCTGGAAAACTATGTGTCACAGGGAGGCAACAGTAGCTCTAGTGCATACTGTCGTTGTGTCCTTAGGCAAGACTCTTCCCCCACCTTGCCTAGTGTGAATCTGGAGTGTGGGTGTGTGTTGTTGTTGGTGGTTTGGAGGCTGATGCTGTAGATTGGCACCCTCACTTCAGTCAGTCTACTCTAGGGCAACTGTGGCTACAATAGTAGCTAACCACCGAGTGTGGAGTGAATGAATAATGCTCTGGAAAGCTCTTGAGGTGTCATGACAAGCGCTATACAAATCCAATGCATTATTATTATCAAACAAATTTTAGGCTAAACAATGAATCCAAGCAGAACATTTACAAGACTTGCCTGAATAAAATTGCCAAAAAATTCAGTTTGAACGGTCTGTGGGACCAAACCAAAACAGTCTCAAACCTTTGTCCTAACTTAGGACTTTGCACGTCTCTCTCAAATGAGCAAGACATCTTCTCATGATTCAAAGCATTCACAACAAAATATATAACTTCTTTTAAATTAGATAAATAACAGGGCTTTACTTACATTTTTGGTTGCCAGTGAATTAAATGTAGCTCTTAAGGTCACACAACTTCATACTTGAACATTTAACTGGTATAATAGAAACTTATCTAAAAACTTAGAAAAAGCATTTCATTTGTTTTCTAGCATGACATTCTTATATTTGAAGTCTACATCTCTCACTGGACCCACAAAGCCTTTCTGCGCCTGCCATGTACTGACCTTTAAGAAAATGTATATAGATGAATAATTAAAGCTTTTATCATTGTGGCTAATGTTACCATAGTCCCTCTACATGGGCTTATAGTCTTTTATGGAACCCTAGTCGATATCACAGCGTAGAGCGGCCAGGGCCTACGAGATAAGCTGTGGATATTGCATTAAAACTCTTTTTCCATTCTATTGTATTCTCCTTTCTCTTTCGATATAATTTCATTTTGTTCTGCTTGATTCTGCCCTATTCTATAAAACATGATCCTGTGCCGTGTCTTCAAAAGGTTCTCCGCGGCAGCAGAAGTATGCAGAGGTGAACTGTATTATATATCCTCTTAAGAAAGCGCAGGAATCAGTCTTGCATGATCGCGTCTCGTAGTGCCTCGGAGAGTAGGAGAGAGAGAGGGTTATCCATGTAGAAACAGCAGATATCATAGACCGCGCTCCGTCATGCAAAAAGACAGGAGAAAGAACCAGAGCCATCTTTCATCCAAAACGTGCCCAGCCAAAATCTACACAAGCACAGAGGAGGTTATTTGAACTGTAGGGGTTATGGGCAAGAGAAAGCGCTCTGAAACGATTGCATTATCTATAGTTTAGTATGTATGTAAAAAGTTTGTTCTTTGATATGGTTTTGGCAATAAATTAGAACAGTGAAGAAAGTCCAGATAGGAGCGGTTACCAAAAGACAGCTGTAAAAATATTGGAAACATCACAGTAAAGTACATTTAACAACATGTTGTTTAAAAAAACATTTTTCAGTAATTTAAACGCCATTTCTATGATAAAGTTGGGTGTCCAATGCCTGATTTTTTTTGTTCTTTGGTTAGATTTTTGGATGCCACATTACAAGAATTTATAGAATTTGAAATTGCATGACTGCACGCTTTCACACAATCATTTGTGGCTACGACCACCAAGTTTGTCTGAGCAAACGTTTGGCTATAGATGTGCGGTAATATTGCCATGGCGGTTCATTGAGGCTAGAGCTGCGTGCTAGCTGTATTTTTGGGCTTGAAAAAGTCTGGGGTCTCACTCTGAGACCAAAATTCCAAAATATCAGTTGCTGCTAGTCTAGGTAGCCACAAGATCGTCTTTCGGCGCAGATGGTCAAATTAGTGCAGTAGATACGTGGCTTTATACAGTCTTTCATCTCCTTAAAAGTTTGTACAATGAAGTTTTGCTACCGTATTAAAAGTAGACAAATAAAAAAATGGTTTTCAACTAAGAGTGGGACAGCAGTCAGTTTTAAAATATTACTTAATCAAGCCTTAATTGTTTTTACTTGATACCCTTCGTGTCACAACCAGCTTGATGGTGTGGTTTTGGGAATGCAAGTTTAAGTATCTTGCTCAGGGCCACAATGACAAAACATGCTTGGCCTTCTCTGGTGTAAATCAAATTAAAAAAAGGCATGGAGAAAGCGACGCTCCGTCTTCCATCCAAGCATGGGCCCTACAATCCTCACACACATCGGCCCACAGGGGAGGTGTTTTGGACCGCAGCTTTTGTAGGGGTTGCGAGCAGGCGACGGAGCTCTAAGACTAGCGCTGGTCCGGTGCCTAGGGTGGACTTATGGTGATCTTGGTTGACTTGGCCAAGCGTGGCAGCCCAGATCGAGCAGCGTCACCGGGGATAGACATATCAGAGGCGCTCAGTGGGGCTGGCACACCACGATAGTCATCTTAGGGAGAAGGGTCCCCATGATTAAATCCAGGCTGTTGGATCGCACCCTCTGGCACTTGACCACACACGCACACATATGCACACACACATTTACACACTCGCACAAACGCACAAAAGATTCAAACCCAGGATCATTAATATTTGCACATTATAACCCTGGTCTTTTTCACACACTGCTGTCACCAGATATACCAGCTGGGCCCGCCTATCTATTACCATAATGCCATCAGAGAGCATGTACCATTTCAGACTGGTACTATAGGTTTTTTGTGTCTATGGTGGCATTAAAAATAATGTATGGTTCCTTTATTTTGTTGTACCATGTTTTTCTGTAATCAAGAGTGAGAAAATGCACACATGAAAAAACAGCACGCCAACATTTCTTTATATATTTATTTTTAAATTATTTATTTTTTGGGACTGACATGGCAGATGATTGTGAAGTCAAATGTGTTTTTTGTTTTAAATTACACATATTTTTTACAAATTTAAAACGTGTGTAAAGTGCACTAAATATGACTTTTAAAAACTATGCTATTAAATGGCCAATATTGCGCTATTTTTTTAAAATCTATGTTATCATGTTTTTTCCTCATCAAAAATATACCTGGAGTCGTGCTCACAGACCATGTTGAATACACAGACCCAGCAGAAAACACTCTGTTCCACCTTGTGATGTCATGTGGTTATACAATAAGAGCTCTACTGTGTTTTTAAACTCCATACACCTTCACCAGGTTCATTTGGAAATTTTCAGGTCTGGAATTGCCCATCCGTACTGAACAAAAATTAAAAGGTAGCTGTTAACATGAAAACTATGACTTTGTGGCATCACAATGTGGAACAGAGCATTTTGAGCTTTGAAAGTGTGTAGGCAGACTAATATTAAATGGTTACTCAAACATGTGTGAATGAAACAAAACACAACTCCAGGTATGTTTTTGAGGAGGTAACATCATTCTAACATGGCTTAAGGCTCACAGGACTCAATTTGGCTATATACCAAAGAAGGGTACCTGTGTTAACTACCTACAGAAATCCAGTTGAGACTGTACCAAAATTTGAATTCATATTAATCCAACAACTATTATAAATATTGTAAACATTTGTTCCAGCTGTTTCAACACATATCAGTAAATCTGATGTCTCTCTGATTACAGTGTGGTATAAATGAATCTTTGACCTATGTATAGCCCTGTTCCTGATCTCTCTATGTGAATGATCTTAGCTGCATAATTCCAGCGTTGGCGTGTAAAGGTCATCCTTGTGCCATCACAGGTCTAACTGCTCACATCAGAGCTCCATTCTGACTATCATAGGCACAATGGCTCCACTGTGACACGTCATGTGAAAGGGCTAAAGAGCATGCCAGTGATTCATGTTTTTACATTGACGATTATATTACATTGCTGTATAGGATAAAAGCAAGATGTGGTGTGTTGAAGAAATATGATGTGCTAAAATGTACCAAGACAAGATCTGATTCCAAATAGTCCCTCAATATTTTGTGTTTTATTTTAAAATGAAAACAGTGACTGAATTTTCTGATCTGATAGCATCAAGTAGGTAAAAGGAAACATTTTTAAAAGAATGTATGCCATTATTCAACTTTAAAGAAGTGATTGGTGACACTGAAAGCGCTTTTAACTACTCTTAGAGACCAAGGTCAAGTTTTTCCGTGATAGTAAAGCTAACAATAACTAGCTGCTCACACAAACACAGCAGATAATATACAATGGACATATTTTGACCCAAAGAGCTGGGGCAGGTACATAGCTACTTATGTACTTATGTCCTTTGCTATATACTGTGCCCATATGAAGCTTTACATTGTTGAAAAGTATAACGCTGTCCTCGTGTGTATTTGCTCTGTGATCGTCAGAATGAAACACTGGCACATTCCAAACACACAGACACGAGCGCTCACAATGTCACAGACTCAGGCAGAGCTTGGCCACCGCACGTGGGCCTCGGACGCCCAGGATTGGTTGGAGTTCTGTCAGATAGCCAAGCTCTAATGGAAACGCGACAATGCAGCCAAAGTACGGGAATCATTTCAGTGATAAAGTTATATGTTCAGCCCCGAACAACTGGTGGAGATAGTGTTTGGCCTCATTATAATTCCCCCCATGTTTAAACAGGCGGCCGCAGAACGCAAACAAAAGCAGATGAAATTTGAAAAGTATTATCAATATTGCAGATAGTGGATGCCCTTTCCAATCACACACCGCATATCTCTCACGGCAAATATATGCTCGAGTAGTTCATTCGTTTCTATTAGGGCCCTTGTATGTTTCCCTCTGGCTCATATATATTTATGCAGAATTGATGAAAAGGCCAAACAAGCTACCATTAGATATGGGTTGAATTCACTAACCCTGCCGCGCTAAAGGTACATTTAAAAGGCATTACTTTGCATTGATGGATTTCTCGCTTTGTTCTCCTCCTTCTCGTGGATCATTCCTCATGCGGTCTAAGCTATAAGCGGGGAGTTTCTGATTTGTGCTTTATGCTGCTATACTTTCATGAGAATATCTTTGAAAAATACAATGAAAACAGACATAAGGAGCAAATAATCAGGATATTATATAAACAACTAGATGTAGAGTGCCACTGACCACTGTGAAGTACTAGTACACTACCGAAAGTATAGCTAATGCTGTAGTGTTAATTAGATCAGCGCGTTGTTCAAGCAGAGTTCACTTATGTCTAGTGCACTTGATAAAATAACCAGAGGTAGAGCAGTAGCCAAAGTCTGTACTCCATAGAAATATTCTTACCTTAAAATGATATGACACCAATCAAATACACACTGGAGTACTATAACTAAAACATGCATCTGAGTATTTGGTGGTTGTTGTTATTTAGCGAAAAACAAAGAAACAAAACTGTTGAAAAAGGTTACCTAACAGTATGCAAAACCATAGCTTTCAAATCCTTTTTGTAATGTAACTAATTAAACATGTGTGGACATATCAGCAGTTTGAAAGACTTCCAATGCAATAGAGGGAGACTATAAATAGGATTGCATAGAATAACATACAGTACTTACCCTCGTACTTACCAATAGCACTTGGGTGGTGAAGAGGAGTGATGGAGAGGCTGAGGAGGCTGATGGTTCTTCTGTTGCGGAGATTGAATAGAAAAACGCAGCTGCTGAAATGGCCATATGAAGGTTAAGACTGACAAAGTACATGATTCCTTGAGAGGCAAAGGTAACATACAGATGACATGAAATTCTACCATTTAAAGGCCCTATACCAATTATTTTCCCTATGTATTTCAGCAAAATGTATCTCGCTCTACTACAGATATATTGTAAAAGCAGCTCTTGAGTGAAGTGCGCCTTAGCATGCTAGTTGTTATTAGCTTTTTTAAATCAAGTACATCAGGTACATTCCCCACTGTATTTGATATCAGTTTCATCACATTGAAATATCGCCATTTCTCACTTTGCTTATCACGTGCATTCTTGTCATTATATGTTATTACAGTTCATTGTACCTTTCCATGTGTGTACACTTGGCTCCTCCTCTCACCGCAGCCCGCTACTCGGCACACCACTCCATGTATTCTTCAGCTCCGTTAATAGCTGGCTGCTGGAGCAAAATAATTGTCATTTTCCAGCCAGTGGCTCTAAAGTCATACAACATAATGAAATGTATAAAAAAAGAGGGGGAAAGGCAGACAGGAGGCACGCTAAATCAAATGTAGAGAGATCTGAATAATTTAAGGCACAGGAAGGCGAGAGGAGGAGGAGGAGGAGGAGGAGGAGGTGCAAATGGAAAGATGGTGAAAAGTATCATTTAGGTTGACAGCGCTACGTGTTAATGTGAGTGCATCTAGGAGGGCAGCGTAATATCCCAGCTAATGTGCGCGATCTAAATATGAAAATCTAAAGAAGGATGTGTGTGTTGTGGTCGGCGGCGTTAAGGTAGTGAGAATTTGATGACTTACTTGATTGACTGACTGATCGATTCGCTCATTTGTCTTGGCCGCACTTATTGGACGGAGGCTACGCGGCTAATGGGCCATTGCCAAGCAGGTGTGTCTGTAACTAACACATTAACTAACCAGGCCAGAGCGCTGGGTGTCCTCTGACAGCCTGTCATTTGAGCGGCACGGCCAGGAGAGGGAGGAGTGCGGGGATTAACATGTAACAGAGAAAATGGGACGGAGAAAGAGAGAAAGATGGAAGCTGTTTTGGAGGTTAGACTTGACCTTCTATAAATAGTCTGAGCTGTGTTTGGTTAATGTGTCTTCTTTTTTTCTTTATCTTTATTTATACAGGGGAGCCCACTGAGAGCACTTGGGTTCTCTTTTTCATGTTCTCTTTCTGTTTAAAATATAATCCAAGCAGAAAAACAAACAAAGTCCATATAAAACATTAAAAACAGGTGCAGGTGTGTTTATAAAAGTTCGTTACCAGATTAATAAATTGCGATTGACCAACATATCCACTTTTGTTTTTCTCTTAGAGTGTATTCTTGAATTGAAATGGTTGGTATATTCTTGGTTTGAAATGGCTTCATAATTTACCACTTTACAATGTGAAACTTTGGCAGTGAAAAACATGATTTTCGACAACTGAAATATTGCAATAAGTACATTATAGCTAAAGGTGATGTCTGTGTAAACCCTCAGTCGTCCAGGTCTGATCCATAGCAAAAGACGAAGTTTAAATCTGTCAACGTTTCGCTGCTCATCCAAGCTGCCTCTTCAGTTCTCAGGAGTGGCTTGGATGAGCAGCGAAACGACTTCACTCCTACAACGATTTGTCCCGTTGACAGATTTAAACTTTGTTTTTTGCTATAGTTAAAGGTGCATTATGTAACTTTTCTGTTAGAGGGCAAGTGGTGATGTCACCAGGCCACATCACATGTCAGAACGGTGGAGATGCGACCCCACTCACAGCAATGAGTGTATTTTTGAGCAATAAAAACACCTGTAATTTCATTTTTTTTATTCCATATTGCAGAAGAGCTCATGCAAAACAATAACCATGAGACAAGCAGGTAGTAGACAACCCCATCCAGCCACTTCTGCTCCAACATCCTATCCATTTGTGTGTCAACATTTCTGATCAGAGATGAGCTGGCAAAACGGGGACCTGCTAGCAAGGATATTTAGTAAGTAGTAGAAACACTAACACTGGGTTGCCAGGACTCCAACGCATCAGTAATAGTACTTTTGCTGTTGAATTTCATTATGTTGTTCAAAGATAGTTTCGAACATTACATTGCTTTATTGTTTTCCACCTCATAGTTGGTAATGGGTAAATCTTGTAGCCACCGCCACCCTGGAGCACACTGACCTAGTCTTAGCTATCAATCTGCACCTCCACAGACCATCAAGAGCACCATATGTTCCCTAAAAAAATCCCTAAAACTATTAAAAAACAGACCATTTCAGTCAGAATTCCTACAGACAAAACATAGTGAACGATAAGATGACTAAACTTCACTAAATTATGTTAAGGATTAAGAATGCATTGGACTAGCAGCACTAAGATTCCACTTGCAAGATGGAGGTAAAACAGTGCCAGTATATCAACACTGTTCCTCTCCTTTTTTGTTTTCCCTCACACACAGACACACACACACTACACACATAACTCACACACAGCCCGTAAATCCCTGATTACCATGTTGTACACCTGTCCAACATTATGATGGTATCTGGCACTGACTGCGCCTGTCGCTAGAAAAGGTACAAAGGACACACGCGCACACACCCAAGGACAGGGAGGAGGAGGCAGTATGGAGCAGCTCAGCCAATACTTGAAATTAACACATTTTATTGTAAATCAAATATACAGTAAAGACGTGGACAGTTGCAGAGCTTAGGCTGCAGCTGTCAGAATGCCGTCAGAGCCATAGACGTGTAGAGATGGGTTTATGGTTACGTTAGCTTTAGCAATAAATTAAAATATGAAATAAATTCTCTTCACTTCAGTTTTGTGCAATATGTAGCTTAATATATATGGCTAAAAATGTATAATAACTATACTTTATTAGCCTTAAAGTTGTTGTACCTGATTTTTACTCTCTTAAAAATGTGAAAAATGGAACGAGTTCATTTTAAACAATTTGCGGTGGCCCAAAGTTATCCCGCACTTACCTTATGCATTCTAAACATCCTAATAATTCACCACAATGAGTTTAGAAGTGCGTTTCACAGCTCTCAGAGACCAGTGCAGGTTTTTGAACAACTAGGATGCTACAGCACACGTTCTGATTATTGAGCAGGCAACACACAGCGGACATATTTTGACCTGAAGAGCTGCTTATACAATACATCTGTACTGAGGCAAGACACATTTTGCTCAAATACAGGTGAAAAATCGGGTACAGGACTTTTGTGATACCTACTAATATAATGCATTTAGTGTGGCTGTGGTTGATGGTTTGATTCTCTCTCTCACTCTGACCCAAGAACTTTGAAATTATGCTTTTGAGCAAGGCACTTATCTCAGCATGCCATGTGGAATAGCAGATTCTATGTTAAGAAAAAAAAAAAAGTAAAGATACACTATGCTCTTGTGTACACTTTGGTTACTCTACCCTGCTCTAATATAATAGACTTCCACATGCAGAACGCATTGTGATCTGAATGCAGTATTAGAGGTGGTATTAAAGAAAGACCTCATTCACCTGTTTGGAGGATTAGTCTTGCTGTGTAATCACATTCAATTGCCTTGTTCAATTCCCCAAGTCATAATACTGTGTTATTGACTTTCCCTAGTATTTTTACTTCTTGTTCTATTAGCCTGCTATAATTGTGTTGTATCTTGCACCGTGCATATTTAAACATACACATTTTAATTATCCAGACTTATTACATTAGTGAATGCTTCCTCTAAATGACATTAATTGCTTGTGTTAATGATAGCCACACATACTCTATACTATTGTGATGTATGTAGTTTTAATGTCAGTTAAAAGTTACATTGTTTAATTCTGCACTATGTAACTTTTCTGATCTGGCATTTAATCAAGTGTTTTTATTGCTAAAATTAGTAATCCATCATTTTTTCCATCTCTCTTTATTCTTTGAATAATTGATGTCAAGGTTTTACTCATGGTTTGTGGTCAACCCTGGTCTTCAGTTGTTTTGCCTGTTGATTGTTGTCCATCCATTGTGTGTCATCCACTGATGTGAAAAGTCATGCCACCTTGTCATTTTAATGTTTTTCTACTCGCTGCAAACCAATTCCCTACTTGCCTACCTACCTGCTTGTCTCCATGGGGATAGATGTGTTTAATGCCATACTATGGAACAGGGAGGTGTTCCAGGCATGGAACCCCCATGCACACCCCCTCTGCAGGATTGTTGAAAGTACACATTAAACATTATGTAAGAATGCATAGTAGCAGAATTAGTTTAAGAAAAAGTTGATATTATTTTACATTGTTTGTAGAAAGCACACACATTTCTCTTAAATCATATATAGACCCCTCCGCTCCAGTTTCCAGAGTGAAGAGCTTGTGCCGAACATTTCCAAAAGCGCCCAGTGCGAAGACAAAAGAGGTGGCTCCAAATGATTCCTCCTGTTAAATATGTGAGTGTGAGAGTTATGAGTGGGACTTGGCTCGCTCAGAATAGTCCCAATAGGCTTATTTGAGATGAAAGAGGGGGCTGGGAGGGTCTTTTCACTTGATTCTCTCTTTTCAACTGTCTCTTTGGCAAAGCAGCACTAACAAGCAAAAACCGTCATTACAGCCTCCAAAAATCATCTTAATTGATATGACGGAAAAACCTTAATATGATGCCATCTATCAAAGACAAATGCGTTCAAAGTGGAGTTTTAATTGTTATTTCGGCATGGGAAATTAAATGGATTTGGGGGGCATACCTTGTTGTACGATTTATTGCAAAATTATCGACACAATAGATGGTTTATGCCACAGGAGAAAAAAATATGAATCGTAATGGTAAGATTTTACATTTCACATATTTACAAAATGAAATAAGAAAATTGTATTCTAATTTTGTAAAATCACCTAAATTTAATCTTTAAAGAGGGGGTATTACGCAAAATTGACTTTTTTGTCCTTTCTACCAGGTTTTAATGTTGTTCCCTCATCAAACATGAATGAAGAGATTTTATATGTTATCCATGTATGTTTAAGTAATGTAGTGATCTCTCCAAGGCCCTATTCAAACCCTCCTTATGATTAGCTGTACGATTCTGTCCACAGCTCAGCCCACAAGCATACGTCACTCATGCGCACTCATGACAGTTTTCCATGAATATACAAAAGAATGATACAAAAAGATACACTACAGCTTCACAAACTTGATGCAATGTGCATTAGCAAAATGCACAGTGTTTGTAAACTTGTCTATGTCCATGGAGAAAAGCAAGTCAGATCTATGGGGAGGTGACCCTGCTCTTTAAGCAATAAAAACACCAGTCATTAAAAAGATGTCATATACGTTGGTATATGTTGGTGTGGTCAAAGCACAACATTGAGACAAATAGGTGGCAGACCCCCCACCATAGAAGGGACAGTGCAGCTTTAAGCTGTTTTTGTGATAGTAAATTAAGTAGGTTACTTTACATTTTTGTACATTTACTTATTGTATGTTGAAATGTCATAATATTGTTATTGCAGTGTTAAACAGTTGTCAAATATTGCATTTTACTCATATTTGTGCAACTTTAAAATTATCTCTTAATGTTATAATGCGATCAACATTTCGGTCAATGGAGCGATTCATTGAGTGAGCATAAAATAAAAGCAGCAATATGGATACTTAAGGGAAGCCATCTGTCGCATATGTCTATAGTATGACCAGCCACTCTATACATCACCATCTCCCACAGAGAGCAGCCCACGTGCATGCTGTACACTCCAGAACAAGCACTGCTTATTGACTTCACAAATGCTATATTTGTCAAGGGAATCCAAAGGCCCAAACTGTCATTTATATGATCTCCTGAAAATAAATGTTAGCCTGTTACTTTCAAAATGTGCCTTGATAATCAGAAAGTGCTGATTTTAATGCACGATTATTGGTCAAATAATTATTAGCCGATAATGGCAATTAAAACATCACACCGATAAAAAATATTTTTATTCACAGATAATTTAATCCGATAATTAAAAGCTCAAAATGCAGTGATTCAGCCCCTTTTCCTCTGAGATTTTCTCTTATTGTATTTCAGTTTAATCAAACAAGAGCACACGAGCTGCAGTGAGAGGAGTTTCCCTGTTTGAGCCGCTGTTGTGGTGATGCGCTGCATGTATAGACTGTGACAAATGTTCCGCAGACAAGGTTGCACAGGACTCAGTCTCTCTCTCTCCACTAACTTTTATTCATGGTCTATATTCACAATCCACAGCGGCTGCTTTAAGATTGTCACTCAGAATCCATCTCATGTTAGAGGAGCAGCCACAGTCAGCGCTGTGGGCCTGCCCTGTTCCCTCTGTGTTGCACAAAGCATGAAATCCACAAATAGAATGTGGCTTATCTGACGCATATTGTTAATGATGAGGAAAATAAAACAGCATTTACAATGTGGCAAGAAGAAATAATGCAGGCCTATATGAAACAGCACCAAAACATAAGTAGTCTATACTGAAATTATAATTATTAAACCTAAATTTATAATTATAATGAGCAGACTAAAACCCAATACTGTTACTTCATATTTGCAAATGTCGTATTTTTTATATATGGTCTGCTTTAGTTACATTTAGGCCTATAAACTAAAACAAACAAAAAACTAGTTTTACATTTAAAAAATCTGGTCCATTTAAAATGTATTATCGGTTTAATTGTATGGATTACCATCTCACTCCTAACCACTGTGCAAATGGTAAAAGTGTCAGATTCACACTTTTCCACTTTTTAGGGCGTTCAAAGGTCTTTACATCAAGGAATCACCCATTCACACACACATTCACACACCAGTCTACACAGAAACGGGGGGTGAGGTGGGTTAAGTGTCTTACCCGAAAACACAACAACAGTATTAATCTGTGGAAGGTTGTGGAAAGTTTCTGGCCTCCACCGTCCTTCGGATGAGAGGACAAGCACAAACAGAGCTACTGCAGCCCTGCTAATTACACGTAAAAGGTTACATAGTGTGCAATGCTTTCAGTTGTAAGTAACAAATTTGTCTTAACAATTAATTTACTAATCATAATCACTTTTATTAGATGTGAACCAAGTTATAATGATGTTCCCTCATCATTAGCTTACTCAGAGTTGAATTTTCAATGATTCATGCATGTTTGAATAATCCTGTATCGTCCTGCGCTTGAGGCTTGAGTGTTCAGAAAATGCCTGTTTCACCTACCCTCTATCTCCATCTACTTCTCTGTACTTATTTGAGGTTGCTTTAAAAGTTCAGACTTTAGGTCATCCATGTCGTTTAAAAAAAAATGTCACGTAAACATTTTTCAAAAGTAAAAACAAGTAAATCGAAATCAACTGCAGTTTTGAACAGGAAGTCACTAGACCAGTTTCTACTATTAAGCTGTTCTAGACCAATAATCTACTGCGGTTTATGTTGAACACTTAAAAAAAAATAATGGTCAATGTTTATTATAGTTTAACACCAAATACCTGAAGTGATTGTGTAGACCAAATGATTTTGTGAATAAATATATCCATCATGTATCAGTCATTTTCTATTTCCTCTCAATAATTTATTTTGAAAATTCACTCACTGTTTCATATCAAGAATTTTAACTTTCAAAATGTTAATTTATTCATCAAAATTCCGCTTGTCTTATTTCCATTAGTGATATTGCTTCCAAGTACCAGACCAGCCAAACAAAGCCATGCTGAAAAGTTACATTTGTGCTAACTTTTTAAGCACTAATCTTTGAGAGCACTCGCGTGGCCCTCTGCAATCTGCTCTGTCCCACGTCCAATGTACCAACTGCGGCTGTTATTCCGACAGACCACTCATCGGGCTCTCCAATGCACTGGGAATGTTCTATTAGAAACAATAAGGCCGCGTGTTAGTGCGATGGGGAATGGATATGTGCCTGCTTATCATATCTGCTCCCTGGGTTACAGTCTGGGGGGTAGGGCCAAAGCGAAGTCTTTTCAAACGATTGATGCTGCAATAAGAGCAGAGGTGGGCAGAGTAGCCAAAAAAAGTAATGAGGTAAGAGTAACGTTATTAATATTAATAGCAAAAAACAAAATTTAAATCTGTCAACTGGACAAATCGTAGTAAGAGTGAAGACATTTCGCTGCTCAGCCAAGCTGCTTCTTCAGTTCTGAAGAAGCGGTTTGGATGAGCAGCTATGGATCAGACCTGGATGACTGAGGGATTACCCAGACAGTTACTAATATTACTCAAGTAGAAGTACAAAGTAGTGGTCCCAGAAATTACTCAAGCAAGAGTAAAAAAGTTTTTGGGAAAAGTACTAGTAAGAGTAAGAGTAAGTTAAAGAGTAACTGTTGGGATGTGACATCTGATTTGACAAAACATTAAATAACCAAACCAAATCTGCTATTTTCAAAGGACAGACACAAAAATGAGAACCTGAATGTGTGGTGCAAGAAACACAAATGACATAAAGCTTTGTCACTTGGAAGAGTAACCAAAACGTTTACTCAAGTAAGAGTACTGTTACACTGTAATATATTACTCAAATATAAGTAAATATATGCTGTTAGAAAAGTATAATTTCTTAAAAAGTTACTGAAGTAAATATAACTTAATAAAAGATGCCACACAATATTAATATTGCAAGAAAATATTAAATAAATGTGTTTTTTTCAGTCCAGTCTTTGTCTTGGTTTAGTCTGTAAAGGTGCACTATGTAACTTTATTGGTGGATGCCACTTTCTTGTCTCCATGATGTGAAATGTTCCACAGCATGTCATTAAACATATATATCTCCATAGTGACAAGCAGGTAATGCCAAGGTGACCGTGTTTTAGGACAGATCTGTGCAGAGGCAACCACGTTCACAGTATCATCTCTACTGGTGGGTGTTCCTCCAGATCAGGAAACTTACAGTCTGGGGGGTAGGGCCAAAGCAAAGTCCTGTCCAAGAAGACGTATTATTGTCCAAGAAGTATTAGTTCTCTTTTTAATTTTAGCAAGACGAGGAAGTGGGAATTCAAATGAAAGAATCGGTTTCCATCCAGCTAATAGTAATCCATAATCCCAGCGACGTGTCTAAAGCACAATGTGGTCCGTGTGATTAACGGTAATGCCTCCCCTACTCAATTTATTGAAATGTTGGAATGAACACATTTGGTTTGGAACCAAATGCACTGGCTTGTGTTTAAAAAGTGGAGGGCTGCGGGGGGAGTGCCAGAGAGGGAGGGAGAGAAGGACGGATGAGACATAAGTGATGGAAAGTGAGAGAGAGAAGACACAGGAAGTTAGAGAGAGGACGGAAGGAGGGATTTGGGTAAAAAAAGAAGGAAAAAAGTTGATGATAAAATGAAAGCTTAGAGAAATGAGATGGGCAGAGAGGAAACAAAATAAGTGAAAATTGGTCCACCCTTCTCTGAGTAAGCTGCACTCTTACAGTTTTATAAGATACTACAATCACGACTGAACCTTAGTTGCCAGTGGCTTAACCTGCAGATACCGGGACACATACAAGTTTGTCTCATTGTCAGTATATGGCAGACCTCATGTGAAAGCTCCGAACCTCCACAATTCACTCATTGAGCTGCAGAGGCCGCACTAGCACTGATTAATGATTGGCTGCAGTTGCTGGGGTTTAGGTAGCGATGAGTCAGATCCGAGAGAGTCCTTTTAGGTTTAAACCAACTGGGTTTCAGCATTGAAACTGGCAACTCAAATGAGAAACTTATGTGTGGCTCATTCTGCTTTTTGATCTGTCTTGAGAACCAAAACACCAAATAAAAGGCACATCATGTCCCATGTTTTTGTAATTAAGAATAAATTACCATTACAGTTGGTATCAGTAAGAGTTATATTTTATTTGAACATGTTTACTTTGTATCTGAGGACAAAGTTAGGCCATGTTTATGAAATTTAAAATAGGTAGCTTGGTTGCTAATGAGTGTCAACAGAAAAGGAGGGGTGTTTGCTAATGCACATTTGATATGATCTCATGGACCAAATATAATTATACTGCGGGCCAGATTTGGCCCCCGGGCCTGAGTTTGACATTTATGACTTAATGGTTAAATATGTTTTTATTATTTTGGAGGGTGCAATAATAAAAGTAAGTGAGCATACAAATACAATTTTTTAGAGTGTGAGAGAGAAGACACACTTAGAGAGAGGACAGTCAGGAAGAAGGGATTTGGGTAAAAAAAAAAAAAAAAAGGAAAAAAAAGTTGATGGTAAAATGAAAGTGTAGAGAAACGAGATGGGCATGGACGAAACAAAATAACAGAAAATTGCTCCACCCTGGCCTCATTTTAAGACTACCCTGATGATTTTTAATTTCTTGAAATGGCACACTTCGCGGACAGACAAAAAAACGCCAATGAGGGCAAAAAAGGAACGCAGTATTAGAATAATTAAACGCGGGGAAGAGGGTCGCGCCGTTTCATTTTCGCCAACACTTCAAATGAATTCCTGTAATGATCTCGCAAACCTTGAAAAGGCAAAATCCAATCAAACAATATCTAGTGGGCTTCATTTTCACTGCCGGTGCCAATGACCCCTCTTTGTCAAAGGGCTAGTCTCGCGGAATATGGCTCGTCATCCACATCCGAATGAAGGCCCGACAATTTGGTCTAGTTAAAGCTATTATGCGCGTGTGTGAGTTAGCGCACGGGTAATGTTAGCGCGCCATTAGCGTCTCCTAGCGCGCTACGGCTTTAACACTTTGTGCCTCGTGATGTGACTCCATGTAAATGATGCCAGGGAAGGTCAATTGTGCAGATCAAAATGGCCGCTGATGGAGGGAGGGGAATAAATGTGTCACTGTTTTTTTTTCTCTTAGGCTGGGAGTAAATGTTTCTGAGGCGTTTTGATTTTGAACAATAAATGGACACATGAGTGGATGCGTGTTACAGCTGTAGGGCAAAGTTCTTCCTCTTCCTCTGTTTGTATTTAAGGATGCATTGCTGCTGGAAAATGTGAAAACATTTGTTGTCCGTTGGCATGTGCTTGCTTTTGTATAATATGTCCTGAGTGGTTGGGTCATGATTAAAAGCTCAACTTAAGATGGGTACCCCGGGAGCAACTCGGAGTAGAGCTGCTGCTCCTTCAGCTGTTGTGGATTGTGCATCTGTGTTAAACTCCTCCTAGATGTCTCCCAGTGGGGAACCCCAAATAAAGCTTGAGGAAAGGTCTGAGAAGTCTGCTACTTCATAATAAGATGTGAGCATCAATTGATATATAAAAATCATATAATGTTTATATACAGCTGTCTTACATGCCAGAGGTGCGTTCATGTGCAGTTTTGTGTGTATATGTAATATGAGTCAGAGCTTGTTATGTTATATTTTATGTGTTTGCTAGTTCTACGGTGCAAACTGTGATGAAGAAGTAAGACCACAGTAAACATCAGTGAAAAGAACTCTCGTGTCTCTTGTGTTTGTGGACAAGCCGGCATATGTTTTGTTGTTTCGATTTTGAACAATAAATGGACACATGAGTGGATGCGTGTTACAGCTGTGGGGCAAAGTTCTTTCTCTAATTGTTTGTATTTAAGGATGTATTGCTGCTGGAAAATGTGAAAACAATTATTGTCCAGTGGTATGTGCTTGCTTTTAAATAATATGTCCATTATCTAATGTTAATACATTAGCGTAGGTTTCAGATTAACTGTTAATATCTGACGTTAACATACCAGAGACATATTCAATTCGCTGTCTGTGTGTTATGTTAGCGTGCTGTACTGCTATTAAGCCTGTTGTTCTCTATTTTATTGTGATTATTATAACTTGCCTTTAGATATAAAATGTCTGTTCTTGGTCCCGGATTTTGAAAAATAAATTTCCCCAAAAAATGCGACTTATAGTCCAGTGCAACTTATATATGTTTTTTTCTTCATTTTAACGCATTTTTCACCTTTTCACTTCCAAAATCTGTTTTGATACTGCAGTTTATGAATTTGCGGATACCTGACATGAAATGATACCTAGTCAGAGGTTGAAAATGGCATTTATTTCCTTTAAACATAAATTAGAAAAGATAAAACTGACTGTTTCCCAATGTGTTATATAGCTGTTCTTTATCTCTCAAGTCACTACTAAATAACTTGGATCAGTACATCCGTAGTGCCAACAGCCTAACTTTTTTTTCTCACAAGCTTGTCAGGCCTAATCACAAATGTTACAGGTAACCCTCACTATTTATTGCTTTTATTGACATGTTTAAAACACCAGCCAACAGCATTTGTATATGCTGATAATAAACCCAATGAAGCCCTACTTTCTGACATTACAATATGTCATAGATGATTACAGTTTTTATGTATTGATTCCCAGGAAAAATGCCTGCTTTTAAATATGCATCTTCAACATGACTCATTGTTAACGATTCTGTAGAAGGTCAGCTGTGGAGATCAGAACGCCAGCTGATGGAGGGGATAAAACGTGTCATATTTTCCCACCGCTGCTTTTGAGACGTTTGGATTTAGAAGAATAAATGGACACGCTTTGCTTTGGGTTATTCCTTTGCGACCACACCACTCCTGGTCATATTTCTTACCCATCACGCCTGCGCCCATTGTTTTGACTCCCTCCCTACCTTTGACCATTGGAGGGGTAATCAGGCGAGAGAGCCCTGGATTACAGCACGAGTGGATGAGCAGCTGCAATGCTCCAATGACCTTTTGTTACTCATTACTGGACCTCCAAAAAAGAACTGAAAAATGTAAAGGGGAAAATCTAAGAAATATGCGGCCGGGCCTGGTCCAAAAAATCTTGAGGGATATTTAGTTCAGTGACCGTGATGCGTTATTGTCTGCCGCCTCTTACCCAGCGCAGATGTTAAATGGACTGATTGACAGACAGTCATAATCTGCTCGGCGGGAAAAGACGGAGGAAGGGAGGAGACGGAGGGGAGAGAGACCGAGCGAGCGAGAGGAAGAGAGGAAAGGATAGAGAGTGAGAGAGGATGTGTTAATACAGAAGAATGGCGTCACTGAAGGGGAGGTCTTATATAGTTGACCTCTGAAATTGGTTAGTGATCTTACTGCCTACATGCAGATCAGTTTAAAAGCACGAGAGCCAAAAGTCTAATAGGATGTCTTTGTCTATTGCTGGGTTTCAGATGACACCACAACATTCTATTGGCCAATAATATGTAATACAGATGAGGGCAGCTAAAATGAATATTGTTAATAGTCACTAAGAGAAATGATCCGGTTCAACATTTGTTCATTTACCTTTTGGATATTTCATAGTAAAGTACAATGTAATCAATAGGGTTATAAATTTCAGTAATCTTACAAACTTACTTTGTGCATCTTCCTCTTGAGAGCTGCCCTAGCTAGCCTGCCCTACTTAAGTTCATTGGAAGATTTTAATACATCAAGCTCCTATATGTTTTTAAAATCCATAGACATTTACTAGCCTTGTTCCGATCATTTCAGAGCTCAAATTGCAACCACAAGGCAGCTTATAGCAACTTGAAGCTAGCTCCCATTGACAGACATTTCATAGCTAGTAAGGCCTGCAGGTATTTTCCAGGCAGTATTCTATATTTTATTACAGGAAATACAAAGGCTAAGGGTGAAAAAAAAACATAGCTATGCATACTATGGTTCCTGTAAGTGAGAAGTAGAGAAGATGTAAAGTTAATCCTGGGAGGAGCAGTTTGTGATGTGACAGTTGTACCGTCCTGACTGGAGGGGGCAGCGTCACCCGTTTGACCTCGACGAGCTGCAGGTGTTTCAGCTTCTCTCTCTCACACACACACGCGCACACATGCACACACATGCACACACACGCACACACGCACACACGCACAGACACTGTTACTGTCCCGTCTCTTCTTCTGCACAAAGGAACATTACAAACGTTACATGCATTTGGCACGGCTGCTCCCTTTTATTAAGCTACGGAGCAAGGCCAACTCTGGCACATGCACGCACATAAAAACACACCGCCATCCAAGCGCGCTCCGGGACCCCAGCCAAACTTCCATAAAAGAAATCAGTTCTTAAAAAAAAAAGAAAAGGGAAAAAAATACTGTGGTGCTCCTCCTCTGATATCTACCACGCAGATGCTTTGAAAACCTCACAGCCCTCAATGCTAAAAGCAATTCAGATGTGAATATTGAGTGATTGAATGCACGCCAGAGAGGAGGGCGAGGAGCGAGGGATGGGGGGGGGGCGGAGGTGGAGAAGGACCCCTCACCAGCCCCATATACCCCCCCACCACCACCCTCCACCCCTTCCGCCAATGAAATGGTTTCTCCCACAATTAATGCAGTGCACCTGTGATGCTCGATAAAGAGTGGCGCGCTGTGCACAGGTGTGGAACATTAGTTCTGGGGGTGTTCCTTGAAAAAGACAAGCTTCTCCCTCTCTCCGCTGTAATAACACACTATGACACGCAGGCATCGGCGGAGGGGAGCGAGGAGAGTGCGGAGAGTACGGTGAGGAGCACACACACATGCACAATCAGCATGGTGGAAGCAGGGGTGTGCCGCTGATGCCGGGGGGAAAGTAAAAACATGTAAATGAACTCAAGAATCAATCCGATCGTCGGCTGTGGCGCCATCAGAGCAGGGAACAAAGTTGGTGCATGACGCTCGCTAAATGCACATTCATTTGCGTTAGGCAAATGTCTCAGGCAAGTGTATGGAGAACTTAACAACTCTGCAAGCAATGAAACAAAGTTATTCAACGCCACTTTATAAGGTTAGAGGAGCTGTACCTGATTTTCACTAAATGTGTAAAACTGTTCATTTTAAACAGTTTGCAGTGATCTAAAGTTATTTCTCACTTATGCATTACGAGCATCCTAATTATTCACCACAATGAGTTTATAAGCACTTTTCACAACTTAAAGAGGCCAGGGCAGAGTTTTGCTGTCACGGTAATGCTAACAACAACTACCATGCCAACAGTGCACTTCCTAGTTGAGGATAAAACGCTTTCTAATTAGATGCAGACAGCACATAGCTGATCTCTTTTGACCTCAAAAGCTGCGTGTACAATCTATCTGTGCTTGGGCAAAGACAAAACTTGCTCTAACACATGGAAATAAAATCGGGTACACACATGGGCTATAATACTTTAAAAATGATGTAATGTGACGATTAGTTGGGTGCAAATGTGTGAAGAGTTAATGGAATAATAAAAGTAAGCAAAGACCGGCCAGTTTATCTATCTTTATCTGGCACAATAGAGTAAAAAACAATTGCCTTTTATAGATCTCAGCTGGTTGAACCATTGAAACATTTCCTCAAACAGTTGGAAGCCAAACTTTTCAGCTGCTAATATTTGGCGCAACTGAGAATTTTTTCTACTAAGCCAGGACTTCTCTTATACGTATTCACTCATTGACTGCACTGGGCTCAACCTTTTGCTATCGCGCTAATTTTGTACTTAAGGGGCCTCTACATTTGAACCTCTGTCAGAATTTTTGAACTGCTCAACTTCTACAAATACCACTCTGATATCGCACCATAATGCAGAAATAACTGGGGGTAGTCTCATGCAGTTGTTTTCATATGGTTCTCATCTGTTCCCACCCACTTTGTGTTTTGTATTTTTTTTTGTTTTTTTTACTCTTTCATGGTACATTGATAATGTACCATGAAAGAGTATCTACTGCCTATGATCAGACTGTCCTTTTCCCATGATTTTCACAGTGTCTCTGATTGGATGAAAAGGGTTTTCCCTGATTCTAAAATGTTTAGTAAAATGTCTTGCAGTGTTACTTTTTTTTCGCAATATTATGCATGATGTAAAAGGTATTTATTAACTCTAACAAACTTAAAGATGCAGGTTCTTTAAGTTGTCATTGGGAACACATTTAGTCTAGGTCAGGCATATTCATCTTAAGGCCCTCCAAGCGATCTGATCCGGCCCACTGCCCATCTTCCAAATATTCCATCCATCCATTTTCTTACGCTTATCCGGTGTTCGGTCGCGGGGGCAGCAGTCTAAGCAGGGACTCCCAGACTTCCCTCACCCTGGACACGTCCTCCAGCTCCTCTGGTGGGACCCTGAAGCGTTCCCAGGCCAGCCAAGAGACATAGTCCCTCCAGCGTGTCCAGGGTCTTCCCTAGGGCCTCCTCCTGGTGTGACATACCCGGAACACCTCCCTAGGGAGGCGTCCAGGAGGCATCCTGAGCATTTGCCCGAGCCACCTCAGCTGGCACCTCTTGTCGTGAAGGAGCAGCGGCTCTACTCCGAGCTCCTCCCGTGTGACTGAGCTCCTCACCCTATCTCTAAGGAAGCGCCCAGCCACCCTGCGGAGGAAGCCCCTTTCGGCCGCTTGTATCCGCGATCTTGTCCTTTCGGTCATTACCCAGAGCTCATGACCATAGGTGAGGGTAGGAACGTAGATTTCCCGGTAAATCAAGAGCTTTGCCTTTCGACTCTGCTCTTTCTTCACCACGACAGTCCGACACAGCGACCACATCAATGCGGACACTGCACCGATCCACCTGTCCATCTCACACTCCATCTGTCCCTCACTTGTGAACAAGACCCCGGAGACTTCCGAATATTATAAAATATAAATTAGCTTGTTAATGAAACTAGTCTTGGTTTGGACCTGATTGGTACTAGTCTAGTCCTAGTTTCATGCTGTTTCAGTACTGGATTGACAATTTCGCAAAGCCATGTTGAAAAATAGACCATACTTACATATTGAACGCATTATTTAACCTTTCATGAAATTTAGTACTATAGCGATAAACTTTGTCTCTAGTTCGACCTCCTCCATCTCCATTGTGAAACATTAAGGACATATTCACAGTCTAGGTTACTGTGTGCACTTGAATGTGGAAATGGGGCCAGGGCCGCGCTGGAACTCATTTGGCTCTGTGAAAGCCTCTCCTTTCATCACGCCGTAACATTTAAGAAGGTACCAGTTATGGTCAACCATAGATTGGATGAAAAGTTCAAAGAAGACTTCTTATGGTGGACCTAAAAATAAAACTTCAAATTTGCATGCTGAAGAATACGTGTGTGCGGAAAACCAACGCAATAGACACTCAACCTGGAAGATAGCCCTTTGAGATAACCATGGTAATATTGTCATAACATATTAAATGGTAGATGGAGGGGAGAGATAACAGTAGCAGCAGCAAGAAAGGCGCTAATAAGTAATGTGCTTGTCTTGCTAATGTCTATTTTGATGCTCTCAGCTTTAACCCGTTCGCTAACTAGGTCATTAAGTAGCCTACCAAACACAGGCCTAGATAATCCTTCAGAATTAAGTGTGTCTGCATGTTGAATATTCAATTCTGTGTAAATATAGCTTCATTGCAAGCGCTGGAGCAACTAACACGAATTGCGGACATATGCACTTTTTTAATAATTGCTTTTTACATTGTATTGAAGCAGCATTTTTATAAGCGCTCAGATGTCTTTAAAGGCCTTGCAGTATTATGCTATGCAGGCTTGAGCTAACTTTCCACTTTTAATGATATAATGATGATCCCTTCTCCTCCTCAAAAGTAAAATAATAAAATAAATACATATTAGGACTGTGCAAAATGACTATAACAATTGAATCGTGATCTGATATTTGTGAATTTTGGTGATATCAAACATGGGAAACTGGCCCCACCCACTCACCATATTGATCAGCCTCCATCATGCTGGGAGTGAGTGACACGTGGAATTAGCCAATCATGGTGTAGTGTGAATTGTAGGAGCTGCAGAGGGCTTTAGTTACTTCTCAAAGGCAATGTAAAGGAACTAACATTTGGTTCCACTGTGTGATGTCATCCAGAAAGTGTTCCTCTGTGTTTCTAAAGTCAATATACCCTTAACTGCTTTGCTTTGTTCATGCCCATTCAAATTACCTCCACTACTTTCCTATGGGGACAATATACCTTACCCTTAACATATCCACGTCACGTTTTTTTTTCTGGTCCTTGTGTCTTCTGCTAAAAAATATGTCATTTTTTACATACTTAAAAATCTGGACTGAGCTGTTGCATTTAATTGTTTTCTATATGCATTCATATATGTTTTAGGATATACTGAAATTAAACCGCCCAAATATGTTTTATGATAACTGGATCATAATTTCAGCTTCCTGTTACAGTCAACGTTTTGAATATTGAATTCAAACAAAAGATGCAATAATATTTTGTTTTAAATTGTTAATCGCTATGGCAACGGTCCAAACCAAACCAATGAAACAAACCAATAGAGTCTACACCGAAACTACACCATGTACATGTAAAACAGGGCCGTCTTACAGGCTGAGAGGTCATTAAAGCAGTACTTAGCAGAGGTTTACATGCCATCGCTGTGTTATTAAGACATATTAGCAAGAACCGCGTGATACTATAGAGTGACATTTGTAAAGATGACAGCTGATGTACATTTGTGGTAATTGGGTGTAGGCTAATGCAGTCACACATGCACTTGGCGCGTATAGCATGTACATTGTTGGGGTGTCATCCGCACAGTCACAGATGCTGATTACTATATAGGCCACGCCAAATGGTAATAAGCTGCTTGATGATTTGGATTGCATTCAAAAGCAAAAAAAAAAAAAAAAAAAAGTATAGAATATTTGAAAGAAGGTTTTCACAGATGACGCACACTGCATGAAAATTATTAGATGTGTGAATGGCAATAGCGAAGTATGTGGAAGACATTCAAGTCAACCTTTGCTTGGGTATACGGAAATGGCAGTTTTCAATAAAGTTAAATTTTATGTATAAATGAAATGAACAAACAATTGAGGTGGTACCAGTTATGTTATAAATTGGAGGTCATAAAAAGGACATAAAAATACATGTACAGTTTTTAGAGGGGAGATTGATTAACCTCTATTCAGTAAACTTTTTTCTGACTGTTAATGTAATTTTAAGTTTAAGATATACAATGCAACTTTGTGGAGGTGGCATATCACCTGCGTGGTTCCTTGGAAATGGACAGTTTAAACCATACTTTTGAATATCCTCCCTGGACTATAGACTGTATATAGAAGTGGACTGAGGGAGTGTGATGTCACCCATAGCATTTGTCTGCAACCAAATTAAGCAAATCGGCTAATCTGCAGCCAAGTCCCATATTTAGAAATCCATGTGTGCAACCGAAGAACCAATCAAGAGCGAGGTTATTGAAGGTACTTGCCCCTATCTGCCCACATGCACTGGTGCTTTGGCAGGGAGCAAGCACTTAGAAATGAGTCAATGAAAATCTGTTACTAAAGCTGGTGTGAGGGGCAAAGATTTTTCAATAGAAGTCAGTTGGAACCAGACTTTGATGGAACCACTTCGCGCCCATGCTCATTTTCTATTTGGAGACTAGCTAATTCAATTTATATATTCAGTCTAGGCCATGGACATAGTTAAGCTTATGCCATATTGTGGAAGAATATAGGTAACAGGTAGAGTCCCTCCTCCAGACCAAATCAGAATCAATGCAATAGAAATAGTTGACTAGTTAGCTAAAATTATTAAACTGGTTGCATCCCTAATTATGTGGAAAAAAAAAAAAAAAATACTGAAAATGAAAGCAACCAAAGCTGTATTTCAGAATAAACTCATAATTCCCAATTGGAATAACCATACAACAAGCAATAGGAACACATTCATTCTCAACAATATGGAGCTTGATCAATTCTTCTAAATTCTGGCTTTAGTAAGTTATTAATCTCCCTTTGTTGTTTTGTATTCTCCCTCAGTGAAATGGACAGCTCCACGTAGCGGTCAGCCTTACATCCTGATATACCCTGATATCCAGTCTACAGCTGCCTTCTCCTCCACTGGACCTAATTGATCCATTAATGAGTGGGATTGGTCACAGAGACGAGGCACCTGCTCCCCCCACCTGCGCCTGTCAGATGGGACCAGGCCAAGGTGAGATACAAACCCATGCATTGGTTTCATTTCCACTCAAACTCCTTTTTACGACATTGATCAGTACTGCAGTGTGTTCCATGGGTTCTCAAATTGTGGTATAGAGGTTTTCAAGAGTCGTTAGTAGTTTTAAATTTTGCCTTTCTTCCTTCCCTCGTTTTTGTCCTGATTTTAGTAAGCTTAATGGTTTAGTTATTGTTTAAGGGACACTTTGTAACTTTTGTGGTGAATGGCCTGCCACCTGCTCCATGGATATTGCATAAAATGGCATTAAAAATATGTATCTCCATGTGGACAAGCCGTTTAAATCTGTGGAGTGAAAAGCCCGCTCACAGTTGATCTGCATGGTTTTCCAGGTACTTTTGAGCAATAAAAGGTAATAGAAAAGTTTAAAGGGGCTGCACCCAATTTTTTGTTTTGTCTGCATCTCTTCATAAAGCTTTTTTATCATCTGCGAACCAGCTGCTGTTAGGAGGCTAGTTGTTGTTAGCAATACCATGAGAAAAAACCCTCCGCTCTGGCCTGTGAAAGTTGTGAAATGCTCGGAATGCATAAGATAAGTGAGGAATTATTTTGGACCAGTACAATCCGGGTAAAATGAACTACTTATGTTTTTCATGTTTTTAATAAAAAAAAAAAAAACCTTCTGTGGAACATTCCCAGCAAAGTTACATAGTGCACTTTTCTCCTCTGTTCTATCCTCACTTTAAGGTTAGTTATAATGTTTTAATAGGTTAATTGTGGAATCTGCATTATTAGAGGCAATACCACATGTTATTGTACTGAAAAGTTTGAGAATTACTGACCTGCTGTCTCCTAAATCATAAATAACCCGTACACTGCCCCTAATTGGTTTCAAACACGCTACAGTATGTAATCCTCCAAGTCAGCCGTCATTTTTATTTCAGAGCAGGTGCCCCAGTCTTCAAATGGAGGATCTCATTTGGGTATAAAGCACTTTGTTGACGTTACCACAGCTGAAAATGACTTCCATACCTCACAGCTAGACTATATCATTAATTATGCACTTGAATGTGAAATTGCGCAGTGAGTAAATTGATAAGCGTGCACCGCGACCTTGAACGGGCCGGTCCCGCGTTGACCCCGTTCCTCCCTTGTGCAGAAACAAGGGGCTGGTTTACAGGATTCCCACGTCCTCATTGTCCCACCCACGTACTCTGCTCCGGAACAAGAATGACTGTTTTGTTGCATTCGCGTCATATGGAAATAACTTTGTGAATAGCTCAACACTGCAATGCAATGGGTTGGATTGTTAGGAACTTAAAGGTCCTACATTACACAAAATGAATTCTTGTGAGCTTCAAGCCATGTTTGAACGTTGTTACCTCCTCAAAAACATACCTGGAGTTCGGAGTTTCATTCACATGTTTGAGTGACCCTTTATTATTAGTCTGTCTATATTGCCAAAGCTGTTCCTTCTGATATCATGAAGTGGTATTTTTCGACATAACAGCTACCTTTTGCCTTTAGTTCAGTAGAGATTGGAAATTCCAGGGCTGAAATTATCCAAATGATTCTAGTGAAGGTGTATGTCTTACTAAAAGATATCACAAGGCAGAGCAGAGTATTTTCTGTTTGAGAGAAGACGTTTTATTTTTAAATAGTATGAGATTTGGGTACTTTTGATAGTGCATGACCTTTCCTGTTGAAGCTATGTTGAGTGTGTAAAGTGTTCTGCTAAGAGACACAACAACACAACAACATATTGGTAGATTTGGCCATGTGACTGATAACACCCAATCAAAATCTGGCCTTAAAAACTGGTATATTACTGACAACTAACAATTTGTGTGTTGTAGATTTTGCATTCACATTTATATACAGAAGAGGAAGTGTTGCAGCAAGTTTCTCATCTTAAATGTCAGACCATTGAGTGACAAGTGTGATTGACAGCTCCATCTCTGTTATGTCACAGGCTTTGGTATTATGAATATAAGTTACATTACTGTGTTCCATCTTGTTCCATGATATGTACTTTGTTATTGTGGTTAAATCCTCTCACCTTCATGAAACACCAGGTCGACAATGCTATAAGTCTTGTGCTGTTCTTGCACGTTAAACACTAGAGTTTCCCCATTGTTGGACATATAAAGGCTCTATTATCCTTTTAAAGTTCATAATTTTACTTGTTTGGACACAGGCAGCAGATGTGACATACGTAAAGGTAATTTCATAACTGTTACAAGGGCAAAGATGCACTAAATTCCACTATAGTTATGAGTAGACTAATACAAATACATCATCCATACCTTTGTTTTGTTAAATTAATGTTGAAACTATCAGAAAAAAAAAACTTTTATCCTGTGTGTTTCCTGCATTTTGGCTGGAATTTTTGGTGTTGGTGACATAAACTGCCACTTGACTGGTGTAAAACTATGATTACCACATGTGCGATCCCACCAAATTAGGTCATAATTGGAAAAACATGAAAACCTGTCATATGCACTTTAGGCAAAGACTAGAACAGCATTAGACCCTATGTACAACCAAAACCAATGCTTTGAGAAACACTGCTCAACATCCTATAGTGTTCCTGCTTTTTTTGATGGTACAACATGTTATAATTTCTGGTGTTCATTTCAATAAGTCCCCCATACCACCCATCCTTTACATGTAGGCCTCCACTGCACATGCTCTTTGAAGTCTGCCACACTCTCTGATGGCACATGACGAAAAACAAAACAAACCCAAACCTTTCTCAAGCCGTCTGCTACATTTAAAATGCTAATATAAGACTAAACTGATTAATAATTAAACAATTACGGTCATGAATCAATAACTTCTGCACATATTTTTCATTAGTAAATTGCACAGAGTAAACAAAGAGGCAGTATTACCAATTCAAATGCGGATGAAGAGAGGGGGAGAAAAAGACATTCTAATCGTCCTAACTTTGATGAAAAACAAACATGGGCACAGTCAGTCAAACAGCGCGGGCCTGCTAGCTAGCGCTTCCCAAACTAGAGCATGTTGTTGCGTTAGATACAGTGAACTGGGTGATTATTGAAGCAAACAGGGCGGGGATGGTTTAATGAAGTAGTCCAATATGAGAAATTCAGGATAAATCTGGTGCGTTGTCAATGTACAGAGCGTTCAGACAGACTGATGCCCATCTGAGCCTGAAGTGAAGTTACACGGATATTTGAGGCAAGCTGTCTGCACTTTATGGAAGCACAAAGGAGCAACTTTGAAAATGTGTGAGTGTTACTAGTTTTGGGAAATGGGCCTTGTGAAATATTCATGCTTTCCAAAAATCAAGTTTCGTCCCAGATTCAACATTTGTTAGTCCTGGTTTAGACTTAATCCTGGTCCCAGTCTGTGATTTGACCCTGGTTTAGACTTTGAATTAGCACTGGTTTGATTTAACTCCATCACGCCACTTTGATTAGTTTGTTTTTAATTTTTCTGAATAAAGGGACCTGCCCTGTGCTGCTGCAGTTCAAAGTGGAAGTATTATCACAAGTTTCTCATCTTAAATGTCAGATGAGCTCTGAGTGACAAGTGTGACTGACAGCTCCGTCTCTGCTGTGTTACAGGCTTTAATATTGAATATATGTTATGTTACTGTATTCCATCTTGTTCTCTATGATATTCAGTTAAAGTAGCTGGGAGTTTGCATGTCTGGATGATTGTTCTAGGCATGTTTTCCCCTCAACTCAATGCATGCACCATAGGTAAAATCCTCCAGCTGAGGTGGTCCTGACCAGGACTAGTTCAAGATCATGCAAATGGGTCCTTGAGCGCTGTACACGAGGAGCTCACTAATCTAGACAGGTTTCCCTAGTACCACTGGCTGATGGATGGGTCAAGTGCACAAAGTAAATTTCCCTTACAAGGAATTAATAAAGTGTACCTTAACCCTAGATTACCTACTTTATGAAGCATCTTCAGGTCTGGAGTCTCCACCGCTGGATCAGAGAGGCCATCAAGATCTGTAAATGAGATCCAAAAAGCGTAAATCGTTAAAATGGAGCGTGCGCCCTGAAAAAGGCGTCAGACAGTATGGGCCATGTACCAGTTAAAGCAGCTCACAAGACATGTCACTATATTACGCTTCTGAGGAAAGCTGCAAGATTTAGCCAAAATACATAAAGCGGGTAAACATTGTCTGACAACAATAATCGCTAGTGTTGATGAAACCTTACAATGTGGCCATGAGCACAATAAAACCTATCAGTATACCTCAGTTCTCCTGTCCACTTCTCCCAAACACTTTAGACCGTGATGTACTATATGCAACAGTTTGCCCATCCAAAAGACATATCACATCGCACTCCACTCTTCTAAAGTCCCCTTGATCACACCGTCACACCTCTCTTCTTTTAGCGCTGCACATCTGAGCGACACAGGCATGGATCACCCTCTCCTCGTCTTTCGTCTTCCTTTCCCTTCTCTTCTGCGGCTGTGCGTGGTAATGGCTGATGCCTCCGTGGCGCTAAGTGTAAAGCCTGCGAAACAAGGATAAAAGCATAAACAAACGTGTGATAAGAAATATGACATGGCTATCAGCATGCAGAATAGGCCCGGCCCTGCGAGCGGCGGCACCAAGATTAATGATAAATTACGAGGACCTGGGCTTGTTTATAGCACTCATTTTCCCCACTGCACCTGCTCATATTGTCTTGGCCTAGAGCAGCCCCCCTCCTCCTCTTCTTTTCCCTATCATTTTTTCTTCTCTCTTTCTCTCTTCATCTCTCCATCTTTTTCCCTCTTCTTTCCGAGTAGGTGCTTGTTTCAAATGATCCCGTGTTTTCCGAAGCACTCCGCCGCAAAAACCAGTGGGACACCCCGTGAAAACATAATTTGCGGGTGTATAATTGATGTCTTAAAGGAGCTGCGGAGAGGGGAGTCGTGCAGAGGTAACTAAGGGACAAAGCGAAATTGCGATTGGCGTTCGGATAAAAGGTGAAAGAAATATTTTGTAACAAGCTAAGTGGTGCCGGGCCTGTTCCGAAGCAGCTCTTGTAATAATAATAATACACCAACCGCTGTCGACGCAATGCTTAATTTTAATATTAATTACGAATATCTCTCCGCACAACAAGGAAATAATTTGACAATCACTTTGGCCCGGAGTACGGTATTAAATGCAAAGCGGTGCTAAGGGCGCCTGGTAGTCAATATGGGGAACTAAAGGCTCTCAACCCCCCTTCCTCTCCATCACACCCCTCCTCTTCGTCATCACCTCATTACATGAAGTGTGGATGTTAATTCTGCCAGGTTTATTAGTTCGAATCAAGCACGGGGAAAAATGAAGGCTCGTTCCCCCATTGCTGCGGTCCAAGTATCTATCTCCTTGCTGGTACCTGGGAGATCTTTGAAGGAGGGACAGGACAGCTCAATGGGGACACGGGTGGCTTGTCGGGTGGGTGTCAGAGGACCAGAATGGGTGGGTACTGCTTGCCGAGTGGCTATTGTCGGATTCATAATTATATTTTTATTATGACAGAGCTCCAGGGCCCCCTCGCCATCCACTGTACGAAGCAATTTCTACCAGAGCCGAGTGCTACAAGGGCAAAGTGTTTACATACCAAATTATAAGAATATAGTGACAGCGTTCGCCTGTTAATAAGCCCTAATCACTTCCCCTAATTTAATCCGGTTGCTATGGTAAACAAATGACACTTGAGGCTGATTTTGCTGGAGGAGGAGGGGGTGGGAGGGGGAGAAGAGGAGAGGTGGTGCCCAGTGGTGGAAGCAAAGTCGCTGATGACAGAATCCCGCACCCGCTCCTGACGAGACACCTGCCGTCCTCCGCGCGCGTGTTAGTGCGTTAGCATGTTAGCGTGAGTGTGGTTTAGCGTGTCTGTGTGCGAGGCGTGCACGCTGGTCAGAGACAGCTGTCTGTGCAGTCAGCAATGTTGCTCTCCTCACAAAGCAGAAAATTGAGCGGGAATTGGGCTAATTGTATGGAATGATTGATGCTAGTGGAAAGTACAGTGCATTAAAACATGAAGCGCGTTCATAAGAGTAGCACAGAGTTTACAGTGATGGGATGGCACGCCGCTCAGACAAGGGCACACACTTCCTGTCTGAGGCATGAGGCATGTACTGCACATCTAATGAAAACTTATTGTTTTGTTTCTTGTTTCCTATCATATGTGCTCTATCACTTAATTACCTCAGCACCTGTTACTGAGAAATCCCTGCAAACAATGACCATGAGAGGATGCATGTATGAAAGTAAGTTGGTCTGTTGTGCAATTTATATGGTTGCACTTCATTTTGGCCACATTTGCCTTGATAATTAAAATTTTTTAGAACTTATGTAACTAATGAACACAATGTAATTTTTTTTGGTGGAGAGTCAGCCACCTGCTTGTCTTTGCTTATTGCTTTCCTTTGTCACAGTTTGGCAGTAAATGTATCAGTCTCCATGGAGCCAGCTGACACCACCAGGCCATGTTACAGATCAGATCTGTGAAGAGGCGAGTTCACTCATAGTAAGAATGCATGTTGTTTAAGGTGTTTTTACCAATTAAAACTTTTGTAATTAAAAGAAAATTGAATATGTTTAATGCCATACATTTTCATGAACATAAGCAAGATACATAGTGCACCTTTAAAAGTAAATAACATTAAGTTGAGTTAAGAAATTCTTTAATAAATAATATTTTCCAAAGAAGTCAACCTGACTAGACATTCGGTTACACGTTTAGTCAAAAATTAACTGAGGTCCACTGCTCAAAACAACTTTCCCTCCCTTTTCTTGCTTTCTTGTTCACGCTTCTCAAATTAAATACACACATTTCACACTCTCTCCTCCCTCTCTCCCAGGCATGGCCGTCTCTTAAATCCATGCAGCGTTAAGGTAAGTGCATTACAAGAAAAGCTGCTTTAAGGCGTCAGTAAATGCACAAGGACCACCGAAAAATCCTTTATTAGTCAGTGATCACACACCTGACGTCCGCCCAGCTTTTGTCACCTCACGAACTGTTTACCCACTAACCACAAAACATGCTAGCTTGTTTAGACTACACGAGGCGCTCATTACACACAAATTCATCTCCATGCACAATGATTGTCTATTAGGATGCACGTTCACTACCGTCAGATGGCTGTCTGCCGGTGCATTCAAATATTAACACTTGAAATACCCTACGAGACACAGGTTATGCCTTTTAGGGGGTAGAGGTGGGAGAAATATCCTCTACAATATCATGTAGTAATAGTTTTTTATATGTAAAATTAGAATATGGGCTACGTAGTCTATAATAAGAAAAGTTAAAGAATAGGTTTAAGTTAACAACCTTCTGGGCGGAGCTTTGTAAATGTTACGGGCAGTTTATTATTGTGGCCATACATCCTTGTTAATGCCTGTATGAGGTGAGTGAATTTTGGTGGTCGGAGGGGCAGATGGCAGAGTTGGGCTGCCTCGCTTCTGTCAGTCTACCCCAGGGCAGCTTAGTGAATGAATAATGTAGAAACTTGTAAAGCAACTTTGAGCATCTGAAAAAGTGCTATCTAAGACTAATGAACTGTTGCTATTTTGGGTCCACTAATTAGGCATAAACGCTGTGGTGTAAAGTCTTCTTGATAGTAATCACACATATTTCCTCTTTGCTAAGTTGAAACTGTCATGACACAAGAACCTGTTAAAAAGAACAGAACCTTGCAGTGTAATTTTCCGTAAAACTGTCCAGTCCATTCACAATTTGTACAATTCTTGACCCTCAATCAAGTACAAGGCAAGTGCAGGCATTTCTGAACCATTTCCAAAAAATATGATTTATTTATTTATTCCACAGATCCCACAAAATATATTCAATTTTATCAGCATCGCCCACCCTTATATGAGGACAATGAGGAGGAAAAAGTGAATCTTGGCAGTGTTGACTTTATCTACGCTGATTAAAATTGCGAAACATAAAGGAAAGATCTCCACTTCTGCACCCTAATCCAGCAAACACACGGAAGAGCAGAGAACCGGGATGAACAGTTGACAATGGGTTTGTGTTCAAAGCCTTTTCAGAGGAGAAAATCCCTACCTGTCATTCCTGCGTCGTGGTGCGTGAGAGCAGACGATTGCATGGCTGATAGTGTCACTGTATTGTTAATCCAAGCTCCACAATCTCACTAAATTAGTCTGCTGTAATTCTGAATAATATTTTTACGCGTTCTTGGTAGAAAAGTTGTTTAGCTTGCCCACATTATCATAGGCAAGTGGCTGAATGGACCGGTCCTTTTATTCAGAGTTGCTTTGGCCGTGCACATAATGGTAACGGTGCTTTATGAGGATGATGATACACAAGCTCTGTATATTCACTAGAGACATTAAAGGTAAGAACGTTGAGTCTGTGGTCTAACTGCAAATCTGAAAGGCCCTGTACCCAGTTTTGAACCATTAGTGAACACTGCACCAATCCACCTGTCAATCTCACGCTCCTTACTCATGAACAAAACAGTGAGATACTTGAACTCCATCACTTGGGACAGGGCTCCTCACCCACCTGAAGAGGGCAAGAAACCTTTTTCCAGTTGAGAATCATGGTTTGAGATTTGGAAATGCTGATTTTCATCCCAGCCACTTCACACTTGGCTGCAAACCGCCCTAGTGCAGTTTGATGAAGCCATCAGTACAACATCAGAGATAAGATCCTGTGGTCTCCAAACCGGACACCCTCCGGCTCCTCGCTGCTTCTAGAGATTCTGTCAATAAATGCAATGAACAGAACCAGTGACAAAGCGGAGTAGTTGTGTTTTGGCAGAACCTGCGTGTTTTGAGGTCATAGATACTCAGCACCACAAAATACAGTGTAACTCCAACAGGTGACTGGAACAAAGCAGTATGAAGACTACTTTGTACAATATTTCTTCTTTTCACTTTATGTTTCTGTCTTTCTTTGCACATAACTGTAACTCAAAGTGGACCATTATTCAGAATAAAGTACTCCCTACTGTACATTCTGGTTTTAAAGAATGGACAGAGACAGAGGAGACACACATGGGGACAGTGGTCCTTGTGGCTCCCATAATGCTCTTCTCTCTCTTTATCTCCTCTTTATAGATGCATATCAATACATATCGCAGCGGCCGCTTAGAGCCTGCCACATCCAATATCGGCCGGACATTTTACATAATTATTATTTTCAGGAGTCATTGGGGTCTCATGCGAGGAAATGTAAGTGACAGGCGTTTAAAATGGTTTTTAAATCATGCGGGATAACCAGGGCCTTTCAGAAATAATTGTGTCAAACTGCTTTTCACCTTTTTCGCCAATCAATATGCACACTTATTCATAGGCCCGGCACTATCCATCAAAAGCCCGCTCTGCTCTTTAATATACATGCTTGCATTTTAATGGGCTACTTTAACAACAATACCGCAGACAACAATGTGTTTCAGTGTAATATTCCCGCAAAAATGATGATACAGCCTCTTTCACATGCGCTCGCCCCCGCCATCGCCTCACCCCTCCCCTCACGTGCGCGCATACAGGGGCGTGCACGTGAGCCAATACACACCCAGGCCCTGTTAAGTGGTGGCCTAAGTCGGAGTAATCACATTCACTTTGTTCCATGGCTCGTAAATGATTTAAAACTAGATTTCATGCATGCTTTCATACTAATTCACGCGCTGGTATTTTTCATTTTGGCCGGAAAAACTCTGAGAACAATCAAGATTTACTCCGTTCTCCAATTAAGCCTCCAAACAAGAGCAAGAGAAGGGAAATCTATTCATTTTCTTTTGATTAAAATTATCGCCACTTGCAAGGAGCTTTGGGGTTTATATATTAAATAATGCATCATTTCATAATTATATAGAATATATAGATTTTTTAAATGGGATACTGGGCAAAATGGTGACTTTAATTAGATCGGTGTGTAAGATATCTCGGGGGGTATTATAAAACAATGTTAAATATCTCACCATGACTGTAAAATATGTTCCAACAGATAATGAAACACAAATAGGGTCTCGCTTTGCCACAGCTCCTATTTGTCGGAACAGCCCCACATGCATTTGGTGAGATTTCATAATTATATTGAAAATATGATCAGGGGAGAAGACGAGGCTAGGTGCTAAATATGATGCTGCCCGTCCCCCACCTATTTAGAGGAAGCATATATTATCATGCTATTACACTAAGAGTAAATTACCACCAAGCGATGCAGAGAGGAGTCCTTTAACAAGAGTTTGGTCACGCGCTGTGTAAGACAGTATATAAGGTTATGGCAGAATATGGTACAGTTTATGACCTTCGACCTCTTTGTTTTGTGGTATTGTTTAACCCTTTAAGGACTGAGCACATTATAGACCATTATAGCTCGCCTAAACTTTTCTTTTTTCAGCCATAACAATTATGTTAGCATACACTGCCTTTTTTCCACACAACTACCTCTATTTTACATATCCATACTTATTTTTCCTTTGATGCATGAAATAACTGACTTGGAGAATCCCGGTGGCACCTGCGCTCTGATTGGTCACTAAGCATATTACCGTAATGACAGTAACATATTTAAAGAACCCCATGCCTCTGCTTTGACATGCCGTTTGAATTTTACATGATAGCACAATTGGTTGCGGAGTTACTGTAACGGAAACTCTGCAACCGCGAGTCTATCCGCGGTGATAGCATCCGACGTGCTAACACATGCTAACAGGCACTTCCTGTTTCTTGAACTATAAAAACGCTTTATAAATGGAGACAGCAGACAGCACGGACTGTTCTTGTGTATCCTAAGAACTGATTTTACAATATATCTGTGTTGGGTCAAAACAACTACATGGACAAAATAAGCTACAGTCACTTCAATCAAATAATGTGGCTTTAGGATCTTTCAACTTTGCGTAACTATCCATTCATCTGTCTCCACTTTACCCAAGCCTGAGCTCCTTATCAGCAACCATATGAGATCTTGTTCTCTATGACTTCCCTTTGCAAAAAACATGCCTGAAGTCATTTCAAGATCTTTACTGTTTTGTTTAATATAATTGAAAGCGTGATATGTCTACATACACTTTGCATGCTTGTTTAACAAGATCGTGCACAATAGGAAGAATACATTTCGCCGTAATCCATGACTTTTTAACTTTAATTCATCTTGTTGCTGGAAGTGACAAGGCTTCTTCTTTCTCGCTGAAATAAATAGATACTACCTTATAGAAAACCAGTCCATTTGGTAAATTTGTGACTCTGAGCAGTTGTTCATGCGTACGCACATGGGTAAATTTGTTTGACTCTGCCTTTTTTTGTTTTTTTACAGCAACCAGCTTGATAATCTTAATTTTCCCCAATTTATCTTTTATCTTCATATTGACAATAGCGCTGCTGCTAACCGCTTTTAAAATGTATCACCTTCTACTTAATCTAGCTTGCCCCACCTAAAATATTAACCCCAAAATGCACACAATCACTTGATCACAAAGCATCCATTTTCATTATTTTCTTTCCTATTAAAAATTCAGTAAAAACTGCATCACTTTGAGAAGCAAACAGTGCCCACAGCCTATGAAAATTACAGCGGGCTAATTCCAAACGAAGGACAAACACTAGATATGTGTGCACTTGTGTGTGTATTTATCTATGTGTGTGCGTCTCTGTGTGTGTGTGTGTGTGTGTGTATCTTATTGTGAGCGTGCGGTGCAGACCCCTCGCGCGGCTCTATATATAAAGTATGTAAATGTCGTCTGGCTGCGACAGTCACAGGCGTCAATAGGAGTTGACAGCTGAATTATAACCGCAGCCAAATCCATCAGTCTTTTGTTTTAACCGGAGAATGGAGCGTTTTTAAAACTCAACAAAGGCCCTTTAATCACATTCTCAAGGTTGTTGGCTTTAGCATTGTATTAGTTTAATAGTTTCTGCCGCACCATTGACGTTAATGACACATTCCTATGTAAATATAATGTGTCTCCCAGAAGCCATCAAAACATTTTAAGGTCCAATGAATACAGTTGCGTTTTTTTTCTCAATTCCTCCCCTTCTTTCTCTCCCCCCTCTCTTTGCAGAAATGTCTTTTTATTTAGCAATCTCGCCGGCACAGCGCACGATACAATAAAAAAGGAGGGGAAAATTGATTAATGGAGACTTTAAGGTAGTGATGCGCAGCGTTGATACAAATAGCTATGGAGAGATGGAGTGATTGCACATTCCTACTTATAATCCAATACTATTAAAAAATCAAAACACATATGGGTGTGAGATGCAAATGTACAGTTTTGTGGGGAGTAGATCCATCACATATGATTGAAAGATAATGAAACTGCATATTTGGCATCCATTGACAGTCTGATGAGACTAACTGATTTAGAATCATATAGTTGAATGCGTTAAAAGCAGTATCTTATTCGGTGATGACTCACATTACGTGAGATAAAAAAAATAAAGTGCTCACATCTTAAAGGTGCTGTACCTGATTTTAACTACCCCAGCCACTAACATTCATCACGTGTCTCACAAATACGTGCATTCGGTGCTTTGATTATTGATTCTACAGAAATCTGTGCTGTTTCTCAGTCATCCGCATAATTCCCCCCCCCCCTTTTTTTTACTCAAAAGCTGCCATCTTTGTTTTGACACAAATGAATCAGGCATTTCTCTGATTGGTTAATCTACCTGTCAATCACTCCAGAGACAGTTCCAGACCCACACGTCTTCGTAAAGTTTTGTCGAAGATTGTGGTTTTAGCTGGCCAGTTAAGTAGTCCTAAGTTATTCCATGCTTACCTACTGCATTTATAGCATCCTAATTCACAGCGGTGAGTCTATATGCTTTTCACAACAACTAGCATGCTAAGAGCACACTAGCTGTATATGACAGTTGAACACTTATAATAAGACTAGACAGTCTATAAGCACGTTTTACAAAAACTAGTATCCTAAAGGTGCACTTAAAGATTAGCTGACAATAAAACTGCTTATAATGAGATGCAGACAGTCTATAAGCGCTTTTAACAACAACTAGCATGCTAACAGCACACTACCAGATAAGCTGACAATAAAACGGCTTATAATTAGATGCAGACAGTGCATGGCAGACCTTTTTAACCTAAAGAGCTGCTTATGGAATCCAGCTGTACTGAGACAAGGCACATTTTGCTCAAATACATAAAATCGGGTGCAGGCCCTTTAAGTATGGCTGATACACCGCCTTTAGCGCGTTTGAATTGCTTAATCAACTCTTTGCGGGGTGTATTTAAGTGGTTGTTGCTAATTTAAAAGCAAGCGGAAAAATACCAGATACTTCAGATGCGATCACATTTGCTTGCATACACAAAACGCAAAAAAAAGACAATTTTTCACAGCCGACATGTACATATTAGCTAAGACTCAGCGTTCGATCACAACTCTGTGTTTTGTTTTGGGGCTTTCCGCTGTTTTTCTTCATTCATTGTTTAATAGCTGGAGCGGGTGAAAATTAACGTCCATATGTCACGCGTAATGACAAACCCCACGCGTTCCTTAAGCTCTGTATCGAAGGCGCATTATCAAAACATTTACATGATATAATGCACTCGCAGTGTCAACACGCCGAAATGGGAGATCTGTAAAAATCACACCACGCTAGCATATGGAATCACACGCGAGGCTGTGCTGTTTATTGCGATTGGGTTTCACAGGGATAGACTATTTGCATTATATAATTAGAATGAACCCTACAGCAAAGCACAGATAATGTTCTTCATACGTGTCACATATGAATGATACATGTGTGATGGGTAGGTCACAGGAGAGAATGGTTAAAGTTTGATTTGAAATGGGTTAAATGAGTCAAAACACAAATGATATTAACTGTACAGTGTTTATGTGCATGTTGTTGTTCCAAAGGGCATGTTTTAATGAAATATATCAATACATGCACTGTAGTTTCTTATCTTACATTGGCATTCATGTAAATCACTTAGCATATTAGTGTTGAAGATCATTTGAAATGCATGCAGTCTATATTTATGCTTTTTTTTTCTCTCTGCATAGGAAGAAGCTGCATGCAAAAAAAAAAAAAAAAAAATCATTTAGGAAGTTTTTTTTTTTTTTAACTTTTTTGTGACATTTGTTCCATTCTCAGTCTTAAACTATCCAAGTTAAAGAAAGCATATGCATTTTTCAAGTTTTTAGTATTCAACTATATGATACAAATGATCATTATTTTGCATGTTCATTTTATACTGCAATATTGAACTAAAACAGCTTAACAGTAGAAGTGCATCCCTTGACTTCTTGTTTAAAATCTCAGAACTGACAGACGTCCTCATAGTGGGACTTTGGCGCAAGTTGTGGGTCTATTTATTTCATTTTATTTTTTTTAATGGCTGCAAAACTATTTTGAAACCTAGATATATGACCTGTAGTTGGAATCTTTTGAATAATCGTTAGTAATCACTAGTGATATGGGTGGAGATATTGTGTAGGTGAAAACAAAGAAATTTTCTGAGTACTCAAGTCTCAACTTCAGGACAATATAGGATTACTCAGACATACATAAATTGGTCAAAATACTGCCTACTTTGAGTAAACTAATGATGACGGAACACCATTGTGGGTAAAAGCTCATAACAGTCGACTTTGTATAATATGTCCCTTTAAAGGTCCTATATTACACACAATTAACTGAGCTATGAGCTTTCAACCGTGCTATAATGTAGTTACCTCATTAAAAACATACCTGTCTGTCTACATCTCCAAAGCTCAAAATGCTCTGGTCCACCTTGTGATGTCATGAAGTGGTAGCTTTCAAATTAACAGCTACTTTTTACATTTAGTTCAGTTTGAGATTTGATAATCCAGGGCTGAAATGATCCAAACGACTCTAGTGCAGGCGTATGGAGTTTAAAAACACAGTGGAGTACTTCTTGTATTACCACATGACATCACAAGGTGGAACAGGGTGTTTTCAGTTTGAGAGAAAAACGCAGCCTAAATATGCAGGGTGTCTGAAACATAACACGATTTCTGGTATGTTTTTGAGGAGGAAAAAACACAAAAAATAGGCACTTTTAGTATTTCAGATTACGTCTCAAAAGTAAAAATGAGACAAACTATTTCGTATCTTTAAACAAATCAACAGAATTCCAAATTCCCCCCTGCACATTCCCCACTTCCCCTGTCTATGACTCGGTTTAATCTCTTCCCAAAGTGTCTTAACCCACCAACGCCTGTGTACCCAAACACATCATCCAAGGTTGCCCCAACAAAATGTCACAGAGTAGCGTTTGATATTACGTACAGATTATCCTGATTACAATTTGCCCATAATCTATTTAGAAAGTGCTTATGGTGCCTTATAATTGCATGTGAGCACCACTTGGAGAAAAGTGCTACCAAATAAAAGATCAAGTGCGTTTGAGCGGCGCCATTACGCACACACTCTCCCAGACGCGGATACACATTGCACAGATTTCTCATGCTTGGTCGTCCTGTGTGCTCTGGGCTGTAACATTTGCTTTCTTAGTCAAGGAGAACAATCTCATTTGCAGGGTAACAAATATGAAAAAAAGATGTAGCACCGACAATGCCTCCGAATCCATCCCTACTTATTCCTCTTCCCTCCCCCGTTCCTTTCTTCCTTTTTTTAATTTACAATGCAAAGTGTAAAAATAAACATTGAGGGCTCAATTTAGTTCGGTTTTCAGCCGTGGCACCTAATCCGCCAGCCCCACCCTGCGTCGAGTCGTGCTGGAGGTGGTCGATTTTGCACGAGAAATGGGTGAATCGCGCTTATCCGGGGAGAGATAGGTGGGCAAGGAGGAGGGTCCCGCGCACACTTCACACCCACATGCAGGCGAGAGCACCCTAAGGCCCTAAAGGAGCAGTAGTACAAGCATGGCACTAATCAGACACTTGTATTAGCATTAGGGAAGAAAAAGTACATACCAAGATAAGAGGTTATAACATAAGGACAGTTTCTATACCTTGCAGCTTCAAGAGGCCTGTGCAGAAGGTGTTTTTGAGGTCTGTTAACTGTAAAAAAAAAAACAACAAAAAATACGCTGACCAAATGCACAAAACAGTGATCAAAAAAATGTAAATACTAATACTCGTTTTGTTATCTGCCCAAATCAAGACAAAATTCTTCATTCAGACTTTTTCATCTTTTGAGTTTTTTGATTCTTAATTTAACTTTTACCTCGCCTAAGATATTTTTTCCCAGTGTTCGCTCTGAACATGTCGGCATTTACCTGGAAACAACAAAATTGACAAATATTGACATTATTAACAAGATTCAACCATACATTTATTTATATTGGAATTGGAACTTAAAAGGTCATTTTGTAAACTGTTTGACTTAAGCTCTTTTAACTTGTTATACTTACTTTCTATTTACACCAAAGAAGAAAAAAGCATGTTATGAGATACATGTGTCACTGAAATTATTTTTATTATGCATTCTGATTTATGTGGCACCTTTTAAGACACCCAATTCATTTTTCATCCAGTTGTAATAAGCACCCATTGCAGCCACAGCTGTCCTGGGGTAAAGTGATAGAAGTTAGCCTGCAAATCTGCAGCATCCAACCACCACCAATCCCTCACTCTCACACCACATTCATTAAGTCTTTTGTCTACGCACGCAACAAAAGTTTGAACTTGAGCCACTGCTGACCCACTACTCTACCTGCTATTTCCAGTGTTTGCCCCTCCCAGTTACTAATTAGGCAGGACTGTTCTTAGCTTCCAAGTTCAGACAAGATCAGCCATTCTCAAGGTGGCATGGCCAACAGACAGTAATATTTTTGGCAGAATACTCACCGTATGCTTTTTGATCAGAAAACTAAACTGGGATTTTTTTTTTTTTAAAGCACAGTTTGCCCAAAATGTCACATGCACTCTTTTTAACACTTTGTTTTATTCTCAAAGTACGAACTGTTAAACACTTCATTCTCGCTGCATGGATATGTGCCACAGACAAAGCAGGAGTCTGTGTACCTGACATACGTCTCCACGCTGAATAAAGACTAAAACAGGACAGGAGCAGACTAGAGAAGATACAACTATTTTCCACTGTGCCTTTGAGCCACGCACGCCTCTTTAACCCTGCTGTCTCCCTGTAAAAACTCTACCTCCCTGCCCTCCTGTCTGCCCCCCGCTTTTTTTTTCCCCACATCTGCATATCAAATCCACGCGCTTTCCTCCTAATCACCCTCTCTGAATGACAGGTCCGAGTCTGTCAGGAACGTCGGCGGCAGCACCCAGCGGGACGCCCATCTACCTGCGAAGGAGGACCTCACAGCATGGGGGCGCCGCGAGCTGACGAGATGCACGCAAACAACGGCGGAGAGCAAGAGCAAGAGAGGAGGCGGCGAGTTGCCCGATAATCTTTTTACTGCGGTTGAGTAAACATAGAGTGTTTGTTAAGTCTGCCGCGCGGGCCTAGCCAAATCGTGGAGTGACGGATGCAACAGCGCTAGCAGGCTGATTAAAGGCCTATCGGATTCAAAGTAGGAGGGATTTCCGCTCTGACATTTAAAGAACAAACACAATGCTCAGTTGGGTGGCATATTTGCTCATTGTTCGTTTTAAAGATAAACTTCTGTCCGCATGGAAGTTTAAATCTGTTTTTTTTTTTTCGCGTGTTTCCCAACTAAGCGCTGTTAGCTTGTTTCTATATAGCTTTGGTTGGTTGTGTGTGGAAAGCCTCATTCATACACGCTTGGTCCAACTTCAACGGTGGCCTTGGACACGTGGGCCGTTCTGATAGAGCCCTGCAGTATACAGCAGCTCTATGGCAGGGCCCCTCTTATCGGAGACGCCAGCACGGTAAGCTAGGATTAGCATCTAGATCTGCAAGACCGGACGTCAGAGCAGGGGACAGTGGTGAGCGGAGAGGGTGTGAAGATGGAGATAGAATAGAGGGATGGTTGGAGGCGTAGGCTACTCACCAACAGTAGTGTAAACTGACTTTTTAGACAGACTTAAACTGATTGTGGCAGGTTAGACGATACATTTCACAAAATCTTAATTAACACTAAAAGAAATCTTCCCAAGTTTTTAACATTTAGAAAAATTTGGGTGAAGTTTCTAATGTAACTTCCTGGTTAAATAAGGACAGCTGTTTCCGGATACCTCTGCATACAAAGAGATAATTCCAAAATGTAAACAAAACTTGTCTAAATTGGACTATAGTTATTACTCTATTAAAAGTAAATGACAACATTGTGTTTTTGCCAAATAAACAGAAACATGCCTTCCTTGCCTTTCTGTTTTAGAAGTCACTGCTTCTTTTATTTTTGTACTCCTCTTTTCAACTTTTTCCCACTAATTGCCACCTAACTGATGTGAAACTATGATAAATATTTACCACAGGTACTATCCCCCAAACCAAGTAAAAATCTGAAGAACATGAAAACATGTCAGATTCACTTTAAACATTGTAGTAGTTTCCTCTTTTTGTACTTCTCATCACATGAGCCAAAGTGCACGGTTGCGTCTGCCTCTTGTTGGACCTTTCTGGTGGTCTAATGCAGAAACTGCACTTCAGAAAAGGGCAGAAGCATCACACTGGTGGAGCAGGCTAAGTGCGCCCTGGGTTTGAAGTCTTTCTTTGAAATAAGCGAGGCAATCCCCTTGGCCCAGGGATCATATTCTATTTACGTTCCCTTTGCCAACGACACAGGCGACGCTGGCCAAATTCACAAAAGAAGATCCACATTGGAAAATCCGGCTAATCCCTGATTGAAAGTTCATGTGTTGGCTTGGATGTATAAGCTCTGGCAGATTTTCCCAGGAAAGGGGAGTAAAGGAAAAAAAAAAGGCAACACGACTAGGATCCTTTTGGTTAAAACGTGGCCTCGATGTCACTGGAAGCAGAACAAAATTGAAGTCCGCGGTAAGGGCCTTTAGTAGAGACTTTGGAATACTCACCCTGAAGATGATGTGCCGCACTGATCTCCATAAAAACGTATCCAAATGTTGACCCAAGACCTCGAGCTGACCACGGATCACACCTTAGCGTAGAGTTTGCTTTGGTCTTTGGACTGCCTCTTCCTCCTCTTGTGCTCGCAGTCTGCCTCCTCTCCCTCCTTCGCCGGCTGCCTGGCTCTCCTCTCTTCCAGGGGTGGTGGCGATGGCTAGAGAGTCTGCACAGATGGCAGGCCAGCTTGCCTTCAGGGGAAGAAGGGCTCCACAGCTTAAACTTCCTCAGTTTTTCCCTCTTTTCTGTCTTTGCTCCTCTTCAGCTCAAACTTTTGGCCCACCACTTCTCACGCCTGGCCAGCCTTTATCTTGCGCCACACGATGGGCAGGGTCCTGGGAGAAGAGTAGAGCCGCTATCTGGACGCTTGGAGCTGGGGTAACATCAATGGGGAGAGTGACGGCCATGCAGAGACTTCGGAGCATTGGACATTTATTGTTCATGAATTCAGTTTGTGCCGTTATTAAGTCATTAACATATTTGAGAATGTAGTTTTGCAAAAGAATTCCAGAAAAAAAAAATTAAAAAATCCAGCAAATCCAGCAAAGGAACTGCAATCCCCTATAATAATTTTGAAATAAAAATGTAATGTAGATAATAAAAGAAAAAAAAAATCTCTAGTTTTGCAAATATCTTTTTTTTCCATTAAACCCCCAGCTTGAAACTTTTTAGTTAAAAATATACTTGCACAGAAACATTTTTTTTTTTTAATTTTGGATGTTTTTAATGCACTCAAAAATCTTTGAAAAACATGCATCCTTACTGTGAGTGAGCTTGCATCTCCACAAACCTGACTCTTCCTTGGCCTCGAGTAGGGCCTTTCATGAAAATTTTGTTCCTTTGTTTCCTCTTCATCATTACATAAAAGCTATGTATGTGTATGGAGAATGTAGGTTTTAACTTCCTATATCCAGAAAGTTACACTGTTTTGCTTTAATCTTCCACAATACCCATTCCGCAGGTCTAAACTAGGGCCTAATAAGAATTACAGAAAATCCATTCTTATCTACCACCAATGCAACCGGTACAGAACAGAGTCTCATTGCTGTAAAATCCTGTCTTGACCCCGTAATAATCTCTCGCACATATCATTTCACACTTGAGTCAGAGTGAACACTACTGCTCTAATGGGTCCTGCACTTAGAGTCAGGAGGAGCACAAGTGTTCTTGTTCGCAGTGCCCTAGCCCCTCCAGTGGATCGTCCCAGCAGCTTGACCCATGTGGAGTGGTCACCTGATCTGCCCCGCTCTGTTTTACACTACTCTCACATCACTTTGTAGCACTCTTAAATCTGGGAGAGGGGCTGATGGAGCAAGGATAAGCGATTCCTCTGCCCTCTCAATAAAACGCTTGAATACTGGGAAATTTCATGTACAGGAATTGGGTCTTTTTTGCCCATGCAGAAAAGGAATGGTTTTATGGATTGATTATTGTTATTTCAGAAAGTTTCAGTGTGCCATGTCCAAAGCTAATTATTTAAAGGTACACTGTGTAACTTTCCAGGTGGGGGTCTGTCTGCTGCTCGTCTCCATAAAGATGTTATCGCTCTGCCTCAACTTGCTCGATTACTCGCTTATTCAATTATGTGTTTTTATTGTTAACACAAAAAAATACCTTGCATTCTTTGGGTATGCAGGTGGCTCACGTCTCCACAGATCTGTATTGTACATTGGTCTGATGACATCACCCGCTTGTCTGCATGGAGATGTAACGTCGGGTCTACAACTGACTACAAGTGCGGTGTGGTTTGGGAGTTGTGCAAGTCGTACCCTTTGGTTGGTGTGTGAAAACTTAACCCACTATGGCACTGTTTGTCTGACAAGTCTCCTTATGCCCATTCTATTTTTCTATTACATAAATAATTTAAATTCATAACTTATCTTTACATTTTAATCACTGAAGAATTAATATTATGAGTATATGTCTTATCCTTTAATTCTAATAACAAATACATTACTTAAAGGTACAATATTACGCAAAATTGACTCCTGAGACCTTTTTTGTTATAAGCCTTGTTAGAAACCTGGAGTTGTGTTTAGTTTCATTCACACATTTTAATAATCCTGCATTTTTAGGCTATCTGCACCTCCCAAGATCAAAATGCTCTATTCCACCTTTTGATGTCATGAAGTGGTCGTTTTCAAGTTAACAGCTACGTTTTAACTTTTGTTCAGAAGAGATTGGATATTCCAGGGTTGAAATTACTCAAATGATTCTTGTGAAGGTGTATGGAGTTTAAAAACACATCGGAGCACTTCCTGTATTGCCACATGACATCACAATGTGGAACAGAGTGTTTTCTACTTGACAGAAGAACACACTAAATAACAACATTATAACAGATAGGAAAATAGCGTAATATGAGCCCTTTAACTCCGGCTAACATACATCAAACCATAACATTTTAAGAGATTATTACACAAAAAATAGCTGCATCTTAATAAAAAGCACATCCTTTTAAAGATCCATTAACACATTATCCGTGAATGCGAGTAGCACACCTGAAAAGCACATAGATTTTCCGCTGCTGTTTGTGCTCTAGAACATCTCCAGTAATAGCACTTTTTTAGCCTTTCATTAATCTAACTGTGCTAGCGTCGTCATTGTGCGGCGAGAATTAACACTCACCTTGACCTGTGGCTCGCACTCTCAATTACGCATAAAATTCTAATTATATAGCCAGATTATAACGTTTTTAAATATGATTGCAGCATTTAATACACTTTAAAAGTTGTACGTGCCGATAGGATAGACCGGTCTCTTTTTTTTCCTTTTTTTTTTAAACAACGTTCCTAATTAAAGCTTAGAGAGGATTTGTCATCAGTGCGCTTGAAGCTTGTCCTCATTCTCATTTTCATAAAACATCTGTCTATATTTAACACGTTGGACGACTGCTTTATGCACTTTTATCTGCTGGGCTTGCAATGAGGCAGGATAGAGAGATGTAGAATAGTGAAGCGGTGCTGATAAATGAAAGAGTGGCAGAGTAGGAGAAGGGGAGGATGGAGTCCGTGTTTGAGAAATGATTCCAGACTTTGTCACAGAAATCAATGGACATACAAACAGGCAGCGGTCTGACAACACAAGCATGCTGCAAATTGGGTGATGTGGCCCTCATGTCCTCACTCTTCTTAACAAGACCACTACAGTGACATAGTAAATAAAACAGACGTCTTTCAAGTTCAAGTATACACACTTGGTTTTGTAGTTGCTTCAGGTTGATTTGAGAGCATTGAGAGGCTAGCTAAATTACATAATCTATCTTTTGTCATGCCGGTAGTATCAAATCTACAATTCTCACATAGTCTTAATAGTTTACCCTACTTTTTTCCAAGATATATGCTTGTGTCTATGTGTGCTTTCTTTTTGTGTTTTTTTTTAGATTGTACGTTTTTGTCATGAAGCCGCAAATTTTCAGTTGTAGTTTCATGCATTTATCAATCAGATCTATACAAAAAGGCCGCGTAAAGCCTCCTTTGTTCTCTGGTCTATGCTGGATCAATGTCAGTATAATCTTCCTGGGAATGTAGCCATTTCAGAAAAAAAATAAATCATAAAATACAAAACAAAAATAGTTATTTTTGCATGAACAAAACTATGAACTAAATCTTGCATAGGAAATAAAACGGAATTAAATATGCATTATGCTTATCTATATAATCAACACGACTAATGGCTTATCTCAGTTTACATACTTCAAATTCACAAAAGAAGCTTTACATAAAACAGTGGAGACGAAAGTAACTGCAAAAACAACTGCTTTATTATTGTTTCATTGTTTCACCTTTCATACACACAAACTAAGTCTCTAATCACATTTTAAATTAAAAAAAAGTGACCACTTGGGACAACTTGAATAAATGGGGGCTCGTCTGCAAAAAATGACGTTCATCTTTTTACATACACACATACATTTTATTATGACTACCACGAGCTCTCGTGTTTCTCGACTAGTTGGGTGCGAATGAGGGCTTTTTAACTTTTTTTTTTGGATACTTTAAGCCAAAGTACATGTTGCACAATTGTAATCTACACCGGCCGCCCTCTGTCCCGCGTCCAGAGGTGGCAGCAGCGAGCGTGCCTGCGTACCGCGTGTAGAACAATGTGAGCCGCTCGGAGGTATTCTGCAGGTGTCTGTGCTAGGACCCTTCTGTACCGCGCTGTGTCTTGGAACCCATCTTCTGCAAAGCCCCCTTACCCGCTGCCAGATGGACCCATGCTTTCCCCCCACACTCTTGCTCTCGCTGCTAAGACCCACGGCTTTTCTCCCCTCCTCTCCCCCCTCTCTCCTACAAAAGAAAAGAGCTTTGGCTGCAAGGAAACCACAGCTGAATTTTATGGTGCCGCTTCTTTTTGCCAAGCTGATTTTACAATTCAAAAAAGGGACAGAGTGCAGGCAAACGCGGGGTTTTGAGCAGCGATTCCAGCGATTTGCCTTTTTTTGATGCAAGAGTTTGTGTTGGCAATTATGAGCGGTACGCTAATATTTCCTCTCCCCGCTTGACATCCCGATAATATCCGACGCAGTGGAGAATCAGGGTGTGTTGGAGCAGGTCTTCTGGGTGTGATTCCCACGAGGTCCCAGTGAGGTGATGGCAGTAGCAGCTCAGGATGCGATGGAGGGTACTGTTCGAGGTGGGTAAAGTGGGTGAAATTGAAGCAAGTACAAGTATGGTTATGTAAGGAATAATGATCGGTGTAAAGTGAATGCTAAATGAAAGTAGCTTTCAGTGTTGAAGTAAATGTAAACAGGCACCCAACCAACTATTTAGTAGTTTGTAATGATATTAGGGACTTTAATATTAAGTGTGTTTTAACCCAATAACAGAAAAAGTGAAAAAAGAATGCTACTAACATATTTGACATTGGAATAAACTAGTTCAAAAAAAATATGTAAATATACAGAAGGAACACAAACTTCATGCTCACTTAAGCAGTTGCTGTAAATAAAAAAAAAATAAAAAAAGGGTATACTACTACTACTTCTAGTCAAATAAGCAACAAAAAGTTTGCCTAAAAATTCCTACAATTTCTTTATTACTAATGTTTGGTAGATACATGTAACGTATCAATAAAAATAAATAAATAGTAAACGGAAATAAATAAATAAATAAATGCATTTTGTTAAAAGAATACCCAGGAGCTCAGGTATCAGTGATCATCAGTGATCATCAGTAACATATGCTTCTAGGTCTTTGTACAGGTCTGGAAAAAGATGTGTTAGAATTCAAACCATTTGCTAAAAAGTAGAATAAATGTACTTTACACTATTTCTCTTGTGTGTCTGTGTGAGTATGCCAGCGCACACAAACACTGGCACACATCCTCTGGCATCACCGTCTACCACACAGCTCCATTAAGATTTAACCAGCAGGCCCTCCCCTCTGCTTATTTAAAAAAAAAAAAAAAAACAAAAAAAAAAAAAAAACAAGGTGTAGCGCATCTTCAAACGCGCGACCCCGATACCGCCTGTACCTCCGGCGAGCCTTGGGAGCCTTCACTCACACTGGGGATGGAATTAAACATGCAATTTCCCACTTCTCATTACAATTCAATAAAAGCCAATCTGCCTTTTTACCTTTAGAGCACTGTTTTGGGTGGACGATTTCAGGGGGCCTACTCCACTCCGCGCCCAATTAAGAACATTTAAACGTATTAAAATCTCCCCAGCTCTTCACTGTCCTTATTACTGCTTAAATGTAATCTGTTTTTATATCCGCTCGCTGCCTCTTTGACTCATTTCTCCACTAAAATTATATCCATCAGTGATAATGTTTGGCCCTCTGAAGGGAATTGAGCTCGGGCAGATAAGTAAGCGGGGATGTTTCTACTCTTCAAGCTTAGATATTAGACGGTACAGAGGTGGGGTGATTACAGCGTTTAAGAGTCAGGTGCGATACACACTTTGTCTCAACATTGCAAGTATAAAAATCTCAGAACTATGTAACAGTTTAAAATCAAAGTAATCATTTTATTATAGAAACAAACCCTGAAAAGAAAGTGTTCAAGCAGCCTTTCTTTCTGTACTGGATTATGGAGATATAATATCCAGACAGACCTCGTGTCTACTTTGAAACCTTTAGATGCACTCTTTCAGGTAATGAATCTGAAACCTATCACTGCACACTCTATGAAAAACTAGGCTGGCCATCGCTATCTGTCATATCTGTATAAAATGTATTTATAAGGGACTACTTGATTTGTTAAACTTTGATACGTGAACTCTCATGATTGCAGAAGTCTAAAAACTGGCAGCATCAGAACAGGAATGGGGAAAACAGCTTTTGGTTACTTTGCTTCACAAAAAATGAATATATTTCAAGAACAAGCAAAACTGGATACACTGGTGCCACTAATGCACTTAGGTAGTTTGTTTTGTTAGTTTTTTTGTTTGTATTTTGTGTATTTTTTTGTATTTTAAACAGGGCGCCCATGAAAAGGAGAGACTGAGTGCTCTTATTGGCCTCTCCCTGTATAAATAAAAAATAAAATCATAAAAAATATCCATAATCAGAGCTTTGTGCCATGTTACAATGGCGCGACAGTAGCTCAGTGTTTACACACTGATACGAAGGTTGGCTGTGGTGGACAGCATTCATTCAGATGAATGCTGTTGTTGTGTCCTTGAGCAAGACACTTAACCCCCATCGCGTCCAGTGTCTGTGTACACTGGTGCATGAATGTGTGTTTGAATGGGTAAGTGGTTCCTTGATGTAAAGCGCTTTGAGCCTTGAAGGTGAACAAGCACAATACATAAATGCGACCACTGTTATTCCATCATATGAAAAAATAGTTATAAGTTGAGTTTTTGTTCAAACATGACCTGTATTTTACAGCACTGACCATCAGAATATTCATTTTCAATTCATGCCTCAAACAATTATGAACTTGTTTTGTATTCCCACGTACAACTTCTTACAAAAGCAAGAAGAGTGACTTGCTGAAGGACACAACAATGTGCTGGGATCAAACCAGCAGCCTCTTGTGTGGGAAACTCTTCTCTATACTGGAGGTGTTGCAGAAAATTTAAATAAATGAAAGCTGCACTGTGGAACTTTTCTGGTAGAGATTCGCCCCCTGCTTGTCTCCATGGAGATAGTATTGCTTTGCTTGGCATGTTCCATAGTATGGCATTAAATTTCTAAATTGATAGAAGCAAGTAACACTACCAGACCAAATTGCGTCAGATTATAAATACAAGATAGAAATGGTTAATGCCGTGCCCTGTAACATTCTTAAAACAGTAAGACCTTGAAGACAACTAAGTGGCCAGACCGTCCACTAGAAAAGTTACGCAGTGTACCTTTAAAGCATTTAACTAAAGACACTGCTAGTTTAGAAGTTAATTTCATTTACTTAGTTGGAGCAGAGTGAGCTATACATCTCTTTCACATGTTATTAATGCCAGACTTTTAAAGCTCAAAACTACAATGTAGAAATGTAAACTTATTTATTATGGTTTCTTAGTAGAGAGCAGTGCATTTATCAATATCCATAATTATGCATAAACGTTCTCAACAAAAAGGTCTCCCTCTCACTCAGTAAATGTGACACATCCATCAGCTCTGTGGCCTTTCAGACTTGCGTGTTCCAAAATGTTAAATGGTTAAATTTCATATAACATTTTCTAAAACTCGGGGATCAAGGTGTGTTAAGTGTCTTGCCCAAGGACACAATGACAGTATTCGCATGTGGGAGATGAGATCAAACCGCCCAACATGGATCTCATCACCAACAATGTTCACGTCCGGAGCGGGATTCGAACCGCTGACCTTTGGATCAGAGGACGAGCTTTTAAACCAACTGAACTACTGCCTCACGTGTTAGATGTTTTACCTTTTAACATGAAAGCCCAGTGACCTTGTGTCATTAAAGTCAGTGACATTACATATAATTCCATATTTCACATTAAACAGCATGGACACAGAACTGGCTTATAATAATAGCATATAAAATAAAGTGTGGCAGGAGGCTCTTCCCTTTTGCACACTGGCTATCTGTCTAATCAAAGGTCAGCCCTGTCATCATGGTTTAATATTGATAATATGAGCTGGATTTCAGAGATACACACTTTCATATTGTGTTTACTGTGGAGGCGCCATGTGAAACTATCATTAATAATAAAACAGACACAGGCAGGAATAAATGAGAAACAAGTTTCCGTATTAAAGTATGCCATAAATAACATTATATACGTAATGCAATGTAAAAATGTGTGACTATTTTTATTGTTTGTGAAACTTTTCAGTACACTAATTGTGGTATTTCAAAAATCCATATTGTATTAGTGCTGTTTGTGTGTTGTTTCGTAAGCTCCTATCAAGACATTTATTAGGTTTAAAAAATAATATAATAAATTCTGACATTTCAGATAAAAGTGAGTATGAAAATAAAATATAATCAAATATAATCAAATTTGTATCCGGGCTATAAAAAATATATTAAAGTAACAATTTTCATGTATAAAAATGTGTGATTAATACAAGAACAGTTATGAATGAATTTTACACGTCCAAAGTTTCGCAGTTTACGTTGCTAGTTATAAAAGTGTATTTTACTGACCCAGATAGCATGCACACATTAAGCACAGCCTTTTTTGTTTACTTCTCCAACCTTCTACATGCTGACTGTTTTCTACTGGGAATAAATCTGCTGTCCCGAAATTTCTCATACACTGTCTTTTATAATATATCGTGTGCTATCTCTATACTACTTTGCTCTGTTTTCTTTGCATATGAAAAAAAGAGCGAGAATGCATATATAAAGCTAAAGAGGTGATTGGAGGAGCAGGAATAGGCTTAAGGTTGTGATTGGCCAGCAGGTGATGGGTTGGAGCAAGATTTGTATTATTATTATTATTATTAGTAGTAGTAGTAGTAGTTTTGTTTTTTATTTGTTATTGACAGTGCATGTTCATGGGCATACACGAGACACCATAAACATGCAAATTTCCATCTGTTGTCCTGTGTTCACTCACAAACACACTCTCATTCATACATTCATGAACACTGTATGCAAGGTGGGTGAAGTGTCTTGCCCATGGACACAACAACAGCATGCACTAGAGTCACTGCTGCCCTACTGTGGCACCTTGTATTCCCAGCGGTCTATAGACAACTGGGAATACTTTTGACCTTATTTTGCCCCGGCCCACTTTTGCAGTGACTAAACTAAACCCCATTCATTTCAATGCAGAATTTGGGGAAGGTTTTGCCTCTAAAATACGATATAAAATAGGTTAATTTGTGTAAAATGTTCAGTGTTTATGTGCCAGAATAAGGTGAATAGTGTTAAAAATAAATCTTAAATTATTCTACTTTTCAAAACATAGTAACAATCTTGAAAATTTGGGTTTTCAGTGTTGTAATCGTAATGAAGAAAACCCCTTTTTTTTCTTTTGTACTAACGTACTTGGGTCTAAATGACTATGAAAATTCACAAAGTATATAGCGAGTGTGGAGTCTTAAATTACAGCATGCAAACTCCAGTGGCTCATTAATATTACAGGGACTGTTCTTTGACTTCATTTCATTTCTCCGTCTGAGTGAGGACAAACGGTGCAGGAGGGAGGAATTATAAGCTGTGCAAATCACATTTTCAGGTTCAGTGTACAAAAGAACTACTCAATTGTTTTAACCTTTTCTCTTCCATATTTTCTCAAACTTCTTTCAACTTTCTCCTTAGCTCCCCTCAGCTAGCTTTTATCTTTGCTGTGTTGTTTTTTTCTAGTTTCAAACAGGAATTATGTTTTTCCTCTACGGAGCGCTCGCTACATTTTTTTGGAGTCCGCTGTTATAAAGAGTTTCTCCAATTGACTCCTGCGTAATCCATTGTTCGGTTTTAGTTACGCTTTCCCTTTTGTTTAATATGCTTTCATCCTTTTGCAATGACAAAACCGGTGGAGTTAAGTCATTGCTAGCATGTTGTTTAGCTAACTGCATTCTCTGATATTGTCAAATGAGCGGAGACTTCGACGATGGTAATGCATTGCAATGCGTTTTTCGCTCAGAGATAGCAGGACTGTATTAACTCAACAACAACTAATTTAATCATGCCAAGGCAGTTCATATAATCTAAAAAGATATCATGGTTTATAGCTCTTTCTGGCATTTGATCCATCCTTGAAGCTGTCAAATAAATGGCAAGTGGTTACATTTATATAGCTCATTTCTACTTCCAATGAGCATTTAAAAGCACATCAAGAAACCGCTCTTCCATTCACACAGACACTGGACGGGTTAAGTGTCTTTCCCAAGGACACAACAACAATATGCATGAACTACCAACTTCGCCAATGGAGTGGACAGACTAAACACCACCAACTGAACCACTGCTGGCCCAATAAGGCTTGTTTTGGTCGATGGGGAATACTTTGAGGAAACCTATCCAGTCACGGGAACGACTCCAGTTCGGCCGCGAATCAAAACCAGAATGGAAGGGTTCAATCTGTGCATCAGAGACCAAATTACCAAGCGTTGAAATCAGTTTTTTAATATTCGAAACAACCACAATAACTCTTTCAGGTATCCTTTCCAACACAAACTCCACAAATTCCCCAAATCACCGTTAAGATCATCCATTTTTGTATCAGTAATTAAGAGGGACCAGAAATCACGGTAAAAGCCAATAAAATCCCTAAACAACTCATCGGGGGCAGCTTTACGTCAACACATTTCACTCGTGGTTCTAAACGCCTGTTATTTCCCCGTGCCATTTACCCTATATATCATAGATCGGGGTCATCTGCCCTCCCATTAAACATTCATACGACCAGGAATGTGTGGAATTTATGAAACAGTCACTTCCAGCGCTTATTACTGTAAAATTGCTGGTGTAAAAGAAGAAAACGATGATACATTCCTCCCGCATTCTAAAAGAGTTTGTAATGGAGGGCATCTGAGTAAACGTCTCCACGGTAATATCGGCATTCCCTTACATGCAATGCAACCCCCATTCATATTAGGCAGCGAGCGGTGTCTACGGAGGATCATTATGCATGGAAATGGCTGGGAAGTCTTGTTTAAAGTGGTGGAGAGGGGAAAAACGGTATACAGAAGACTGGATGGAATAGATGAAAAGACTTTGGCTGTTTACTGTCAATGAGGTGAGATAGATCCAACGGAGATGGAAAGATATGAGGGGATTATAAAGGGAAGGGGGTTGGGAGAAGTTAAATGACCTGTATACATATATATATGTGTAGTCTTAGCGTTTATGGAAGGGAACTAATGGTGTCGAAGGTGGAATATTCTTTGTGGGGGAAAGAGAAAAAAAAATCATTGTGTCTCTACGATGTACGGTATATGCATTTTGTACTTTTCCAGCTGTGTGTCCATCTTTGTGTCCTGCCGTTGCGTGTGTGTGTGCGTGGAAATTAATCAAAGCGGGGGCGATGATGAAGAGTTTCTGTAGGATTCTGTCAAAGGTTAAGAGCTAGTTATTTTTAAGAATGACATGAATCTCGGCGAGACAGTGATTGCCTAAATGACCACTGTAATTACCAATTACTTCTTGAAGCAGAGAATATATTCGCGGCATGTAGCCAGCTAAATACAGACAGGCATTAGCCCATTTACGTACTAATGCACATAATTTAGATCGTGAAAAGGGCAGATGGGAACACAATGGAAGATATAATAGATACCGCGTAATGTTATTCCAAAAAGAATATTGGATTGGTAGGGGATGGATATTACTTTGTGTCAGATTGTTTTTCCATAAAACGTTCAAAATATATTTCATCTCTGGGGCCCGCGTCCCGCTTTGCTCCTGCTGTCTTCAGTGTGGCGACATTGTGGTGCTCTGATGGCTAACGAAGGCTACGGTAACGGGGGCACTTGTCTCATTGGCAGCCTATTATCCACCCTTGTGCATTAAATGACAATGGGGCATGTTTTGTACAACTAGCCCGTGCACCATTTACCTGGGCTTTGGGAGCAGACAACAAAAAGACAGCAATCAAAGAGAATATCCTGGGCAATTGTCTAGTTTTCATTTTGCGGAGATAACACAAAACAATATTAAGAGGCTGCTATGGGCCTGGGGTGTGGTACAACCTGGAAATAGGGCACACACTGTAGCAACAGTAGTTCAATTGGTAGTGTTTGTTTTCTGATCCGAAAGTTGGCATTTCAAATTTCACTCTCAGCATAAACATTGTTGAAAATAGGATCAGATCCCCTAACACACAGGCTGGCAGTTCCATCACTGCTCCCACATGTAAATATTGTTGTTGTGTCTTTGGGCAAGACACTTAACCCACCTCGCCATCCAGTGTCTGTGTGCACTGATGTATATATGGATGAGTGGTTCCTTGATGTAAAGTCTCTGTTACCATCCACATATTTTTATCAGCAAACCATTCACTTAAATGTAGGTAGATTTACCAATATACCTTGGCTAAACATTCCATCAGTGAGCCAGTGTCATAGTCATTTGATGTTTAGGTGAAATGCCATTCTTAGTTTGTACATTTTATTCCCTGACAATGGCAACAACATTTTTTATGATTCTAAACCATGTAAGACTAGTGTAGCAATTGTGGTCCAATTGTGCAGCCCAAGGACAAATAGGCTTTATGCACTAGTTGCGTGGAAGAGATCCACTTACTTAGCTTCTTTTCTTCATAAGAAAACCATAGAAGGCTTTATTCTTGCAGTTAATTACAATCATTCAGTCAATGCTGTTGTTGACCAAGGGTTTTGCTGATAGGCAAGTTGAGCGAAGTATCTTATCCAAGGACACAACAACAGCATGGAGGGGTGAGATCCAAACCACCAACCTCCCAGTGTAATAGCTGTGCCAACTGTGCAACTTGAATCAACTTTGAATTCCCTGATCATGAACTTTGGCTCATGCTGTAGCCATTTGCAATAATAAGTCTTTGACACTTTCTGTAAAACCACTCCATCCTCTAAACATGTATATCATTTACCCTCTCACCAACTCCAAGTTCACAAGCTAAACTTTGAGCACAGACAAGACAACAAAAGCAGCAATCAGAGAGAATACGGCACTCAAATCCTGGCTCCACTTTTTTCCCTTCTTCTCCGGCAGCGAGAGGAAAACAGGAGGAAAACAATGGCTGACAGGCCTGACTGGCGAGAGGATATTTACTAAATTAGACATAAACTGCTAGGCTCGGCATCTTCGCCAGGGAACTTGTAACGTCTCATAAATAAGTCAAAGTCGGAGAGGCAGACAAAAGCGGCGAACACGGGACCTAAGTGTGTGATTGTCTGATGTTTTTTTGGGGATAATGAGTTGCCATTTTTGCGCGCTTTCCTCCAACTTGACAACAACCTCCCCTGCGCCGGTACATATTGGTGCATACTTTTCTGTTGCTTGGGCGCGTTTCAGAGACTTCCTCCGTCACCTCTGCTTTTGTCAGCCTGCCGCGTCCCTCCTTTTTGGCAGGGTAATAGGGAAACATATTTGCTCCCGATGTAATCTTGTCGGCGCTGGATCTGATAAAGACTTGGAGGAGAAGCTGATTATTGGAGTTGGCGTCAGGGATCATGCAGAGCTAGAGAGGCTTCCATGCCAAACTTGTATTGTCCCAGCGTTTCATTGCAAAGTCATGTCCGAGCAGAAGCAAAAGGATTGGGGCATGGGATTTTCATATGATAATTCTGGGATTTATGTGAAATAATAAAACGATTTGATGTCTGAATTGATGTCTGTTATATGTTTAAATAAGTAAAGACACGTTTTTCTCGTTTTAATTACTTGCAGTCATTCAAAATCGTTAGGACAAGCTTTTGAAATCTTTCACGGTAAGACAGACAAATAAAACAACACATTTTTCAGCTAAAGTAAAAGAAAATAAAAATCATATTCTTGCATATTTAATGAATATACTAAGGAAATAGGGCATCTGATATAAAACCTATGGACAATTTCTCTGAATAATATAATGTATTGCTGTCTCCTCCAAGGCCTGCAACTCCCTTCAATTCAACTAATCTTTATAAAGTAATGTACTAGTAATAATTCTGTGATTCAAATGAGCAACTTATGTAAACATATTTTTGTGATCATTCAAGTAAATAATTTGAAACAGTCTAGCCTTTGTATCCAGCACAGCATTCTCGTGGATTTAAATGCATGTGTATACTCTATCTTAGCAGTAGTGCGTAGTGTTTACCCCCCTCCCGCCTCCTGTCATCTCCTGCCAGCACAGTTTAGCGACGCCATTGTCACTCCTCTCCCTCCTTTAGCCCCTTCCCTCTTTCTTCTCTTTATCTTTAGACAATACCTGCGTTTTTACAGTAGCAGCACTTTTTTTTAGCTGTGTCTCTGTTTTCCTCCCTCTATTTTTTCTTTTTTTTGGCATCATCACTTTTGCTGGCAGTTGTCTTCAATACTTAATGCCTCAATGAAAAGAGAGACAAACAGCAATTCATTTCAATGGAGAGGTTTATATTTGAGATTTAGTGTGTGGATTTGTCAAGTTAGGCCCTGGCTGCTGTGTGCACTTTTGTAATGGTTAGGGACTAGTATTTATAGATGAACTTAATAAAATTGTACTATTAGAACAAGTTTGTAATTCCGACTAAACATTTTACTGAAGATGTTATGTGTTGTTTGATATTTTAAAAAGTGATATTGATACAAAATTATACTCTACTTTGAAATCTATCTAAGATACACTGTTCACTCAGGCCTTCGTTTCATAACAGGTGATGAATTTAAAACCCATCACGGCACAGTCTATGAAAAAGTAGGTTAACCATCGCTATCTGACAGAACAGAACAACACTGTATAAAATGTATTTTTAAAGGCCTACTGGATAGACTGGCTGAATATCTCACTTTCTTGTTGAACTCTGATACAGAAACATTTAATACAAGATCTCATGATTGTATAAGTCTAAGGACTGGCCGCACCAGAACTGAGATGGGAAAAACGGCTTTTGGCTGTTGTGCTTCCCAAAAATGTAATATATTTCAAGGACAAGCAAAACTTGATACTTTAGTGCCGCAAATGCATTTTACTAATCTGGTGATGAACATTTATACTCACACCTGCACATGCTTTTAATGTTTTATATGGACCTATGTACTTATTTTTGTTTGTTTTCTGTTTCTATTTTTCTGTATTTGAACAAGACGGTCATGAAAAGGAGAGTCTGAGTGCTCTCACTGGGCTCTCCCTGTATAAATAAAGATACATGAAATATTTTGTGTCTTTAAGAGTAGATTATATTGACAGTTAAATATTTGGATTATCCAGATTTCAATAATCAGACATTATTTCAGGAATCCATTCAAAAGTATTGTGCAAAATGTGCTATTATGTGTGTTATTATGACAGTATACACACTGTTATAATTTTGCTCAACTATTTTGATTTTTTAAAATTTTTGCTATATTTCTCCGCAGTGCTACTAATCAAGAATTTGACCACATGCTTGTACATAGTGTTGTTGTGTCCTTGAGCAACACAGTTCATCTATGTTACACTCTGCTATCAGTCTATTTATCACAAATGTTGTATACAAATGTGCAAAATCACGTTTAGAACCCTTTCATGTGAAATAACAATACTGCTTAGTACTTTTCATCCCTCTAACCTTTTGCACCCTATAGAAAAATGCATTAAAAAAAATCAAAATCTTGCTTAAATGTTACAACAAAAACATTGGATACAACCTGAGGGGACAAAATATTTTTAAATTACCAATGTTCTACTTTTCTACAGTTTTCCTCATCCCTCATACTCTGCCTTTTTTTTTTTTTTTTTTTAAAAGCATCAAATCCAAAAATGATAAAGTATAAAGGCATTACGGAACAAGGAGATATGAAAAACAAATGAATACTGTGTTGTGTCCTTGGGCAAGACACTTAACTCACCTCGTCTCCAGTGTCTGCGTATACTGGTGTATGAATGTGTGAATGAGTGAGTGGCGCCTTAATTTAAAGTGATTTGAGTGGCTTGAAGGTGGACAAAACCTATATAAAAATGTGACCATTTACCATTTTACCATAATTCTTGGGTACTCAACTTTTCTATTATTTTCTTCATCCCTCATACTCTGCCATATTGTATATATAAACCCTACAAAATCCTGCTTAAGTGTACAGAACATATTAACAAACACGGATATACAGTATGGACAACCCAATTTCAACAAAAAACATGAGATAAAACCATATAATTCTAAAAGCACAAAATATTATTGAGTTCCCAGTATTCAAGTTTTCTATTATTTCCTTCATCCTTCATACTCTGCCCTTTTGGCAAACACAATCCAATCAGACCCTTTAATACTTCCCCTCCTTGTGTTGTGAAACCTGTCCGGCCTTAATTTCACAGCTTTGCCCACAATGCCGCTTGCAGTTGGTGTTGTTCCCGCTTCCATACATTCTGCTATATAAACTTGACTCCCGCCAGCCAGTGGAAAATTGGCCAGCCCAACAAGTGCTATCTAGGGGGGATCACTTGGACAAGGCGCCCACTCTCATCAATGCTGCTCTCCTTCTGTTGGGACATTGTGTACCAACTTTGTGCGTTTCCGAAACAAATGCTTTTGTCCCGATCGCGCTGTTCTCGCCTGGTCTTATCCGCGGCTAATTAAATGTTTTTATAGCCTTTAACCCCTCGCATCATGTTACGAGCTGTTGTCTTCCGCAGCGCCACGTATTAATTCATGATCAAATCTGGTTTGAATCGAGAGTGCTGATTTGGGATTTTGATTGTTTGTTGAAGTTTTGCTTGACAGTTTTTTAATATGTAAGCAAATACTTGTTGAAAAATAACTAGTCCATATGTTTTGTTTTAATTAATTAAGGGAAAACTTTAATGCGTTTTCATAATGTAAAAAATAGAAGAACTCACAATTTGCAGACAAGAAAGATTTGCATGTGTTTCTAAAAATATGTTATAGTTACATTGAAACTATATTGAAATTGTTGTTTAGTACTTTATTAACCTGAATACAATTTTAAGAACTGAAATATAATAAGATATACATTTTGTATTAATCAAAAAATATATAAAATAAAATAAACATGTAAAATAAATAAATACAATTTCAAACTATTCTATTAATATACTTAATGTACTATTAATATACTTTTTATTTAAATTTTAAATGTGAATCGTCTAGCTTTTCTGATGGAGAGTCCACCTTCCCCCACAGAGATCTCGCCCCTAAAAATATTAATTAATTAATTAAAAAAGCATATGCAATTTTACAGTAAGCGGACTTGCCTCTCCACAGATCTGACCTATAACCTGGCCTGTTGGTGTCAACTGCTTCTCGAAATAGAGAGTTTTAATGCCGTACAGTGGAAGATTCCAGGCAAGCAATAACTTTACAGGGAGCTTTTGCACCTTTAAGGGAGCTGAATAACATAAATAAGCAGAACCCTAACCTTAAATAAATAAATTAAATTAATAAATTATATATAATAAAAATGGTTCAATATTTACCATAATATAATCCATCTGATCAACCTTCCACCATCTTAACCCAACCGACTTTCTCTATAGTGCATCTCCGAACACCACAACTCAACAATACTGCACTGTCCTCTCCTCAACCTCATTGTCCGGCCCACGCCTCGGCCCGCCCGGCTGCTGCCCGCTAACCCTGATACCACCGTTTGAATGACACATGGACGGGCTAGAGTGCCAGGAGTCCAGAAGACAGGAGCAGACAGGAGCAATCTGGACCAGCGCCTGTCCAAGAGCTTAGTGGGGAGTCCACAAACTGCTCAAAGCTGACATTTGTGCCACCAGGAGGTACGTAACAGGGAGCGACAGGCGATCAAATCCAATGCACCCCTCCACCCGCCTGCCATGTAAAACCACCCAGTTCTTCCATCTCTGTCTTTCAATCCCTTTAATTGTTTTCCCAATGGAGGTGTTGTTCACAGATAAGTCATTGTACACTATTATGGCTATAAGCGGCATTTGGAGTTGTTTCGTCTTGTTCTTGCTTAGTTTAGTTAATAGGAACTGCAAGGTGCTTGTAAAAAAATCATGTTCAAATTTTCGATTCGCATGCAACAAATAAATAAAGTGATCAAATGTGATGATTATACGAGGAATAGCGGAAGCTGTGCCCCGTGACTTTACATAGACAATCTTGAAATCTAATTATAACAGAATCAGGCATATTTAATCAAAGCATTTTATCCTCAATTTCCAAAACACTATATTCTGCAAATAACATCTTTGTTGTGGGTAGCACATGATTGGGGTGGAATGTAAGGACACTGCAGGCGAGTTGTCCTATTCCAGAAGGAGAAATTATTGTTTAACTTTGTTGCTTTTGTCATATGTTTTAATTATAGCAATTTTATGTAACACTATCTAAATCTCATGGTTGAAATATTAGCATTATTGCAACATTGTGGGGAGGCATACAGTGCATCTATTACCTAAAAATAACTTCATTTTAAAACCTTTTGTGAAGTGCAAATAAGGGTGGTCTAAAGTTCACTATGTATTCAAAGCTATTAGGAGCTGAGCATTTAAAGGTGCACTATGTACCTTTGCCTTTGGTGAGTCTGTCAATTGCTTGTCTTCATGGAGATGTTACAGCTTTACCCAGGAATTTCCCACTCCACAATCCTTACCCGTCACTTGGCCTGATGGCACTATCGACTTGTCACGTAACTATACATAAGTATTATTGCGGAACATTCCTGGCAAAGTGATATCTCCATGGACATAAGCAAATGGCAGACCCTCCACCAAAGTTACAGTGCACTGTTAACACAATAATACTTTTGAAACTAAGGTAATAAAATGGTCATATTTAAATTATCTGGCTTTCATTTGTGCTTTAATGGTTAAGACATAAGCATTATACCCAAATAAATCATCTTTGTCATCATCATCTTAACTACTGCATATTATTAGTCATGTGTCATTAATAAGAAAGGGAGACCTCCACTAAAAGGGTCTAAGAATAGCCTCTCATTAACACACATACTTAGTGGTTCAATGTTTAAACCATATATGATACAATATGCACTCGTACCACAGTGAAAAAATGGTTGTATAGCTTTTTGTTTGTTTGTTTGTAGTAAAAGAAAAATTAAAATCTGTCAAATGGACATAAAGCTTCTTCAGTTCTGGTCAAATTACTAGTGGACACTGCCTTATATCTATCTGAAGGGAGGAGCTAACTACACTGAAACTAACACACATATTGTTTATAGGCTATTAAGTGTGGACTGTGCCTGAGTCATATTTAGCATAATCATTCAGGCCCCTAATGGGTGCTCTCACACCTATTAGCATACTGGATAGCCCCATTGTTTTCCTTGTTTAGATTTAGATCTGAGGATGAAATTATAAATAGGAGATAGATGATGTCTAAGGCCTCTATTCTTGTTCAAAGAAGGATTGTCTTTCCTAACAAAAATGTGTTTTTGAAGCCAATACAATGTTTAATAACTGTATTGGTTAAGGTTAAGATGCACTGTTAATCTTATATTGATTTTAAAATCTGTCCTCAGTCTTTCTTTCCTGGAGTCATATTAGCAGGAATTAATTTGTATTTAATTTAATCTATACACACATGTTTGGTCAGAGAATGGTGAAAAATTCTAAACATATTAATTTTGTTTTGGAAAATGCTTTTTCCAATAACATGTCAACCAAACTATTTTGTATTATCTAGCTTCCCTCTACAGCCACATACAAGAATTTAACTTTTAAGATGCATAGTTACACTTTGGTATTCAACTATCACCATTTGTCCCTCCATTCCTTTCTATTTATCTTAGCTTGGGACTGGTCCAAACAGGACATGGAGTGATGTGTCTTTCTTGTATATTTTCTATTAACAGTCACTGAACTCCGAACTTACCCTATAGCCCCATTTTCCAAAACAACGTCTTAAGATTGTTCTCATATATTTCCACAGCACTCACGCAGGATTCATTTTTACATGTACAAAAACACATTTAAGTCCCCCCTTGCCACATGTAATTATCTGATACCCTGTGGTCCTACAATCAGCCGACGCTTAGTTTTAATAAGCAGCATTTATTAAAAAAACACAACTCACTTCAATTAATTCCATAGAGATATATGCAAATGTTACTATTCCTGTTTCCAGTCACAGAATTCAGTGTATTCTTTATTTAGACTTACTGAGAAACTTTAAGGATCAGTTGTACTTGTAAGAGTAAAGTAAAATGTATGTTCCAATTCCAATGATTAAGTTTCTACTGGTAATAGAAACTGCTCATGTTAATAGCCTCATGTAGACATTGTGTTGCTCGCACTTACCTTAGAGCCCCATTATGTAGTTTTTGTTCTTTATTGCATGTTGAATACGTGTTGTTACTGTGAGATGACTTGCATCTCCACAAATCTGACTCTTATTTGGCCTGGAGGAGGACTTCCTTCTGCTTGTTTCTATGGAAATGTTCTTTTCCCTATAATCTTCCACACTATGGCGTAAAACCCATCTAACTCCATGGTGAATGTTCCGAAGTATGGTTTTAACCTTCTCTTTCCAGGAATTGGGCAAATGATGTGCTGCTTTCGTCAAGATGTTAGATGTTTTTTGATTGTTTTTTTTTTACATTATATGACATTAAGTTATGCAAATGTACTGTAGTTTGATGCATGAATATTACTTGATTGGTTTATTATTGGAAACTTCAGTTATTTCACCTTGGTCGCTATCCATCATGGAGCTTAAATCAAACAATATGACAATAAACAAGGCCGTAATAATGTAAGAGTTTACCTGGGCTGCAGCTCAGTGGCCTACAGAGTGAGGGAGCCTATCTTTCCTCTCTCTTTTGACTTTTCATTGAACTTTCCCATACTTATCTACATTTTGATGCCATTTGAATTCAAACTTGATTATATTGTATTGTGTTTGTTATGTTGCCTGTAATACAAATATCTCAAGGCAGGATTAGCTGAGTTGTTTCATTATTCATAGAACGTGTGAGAGGGACCTCCAGGATCTCAGCCCCTACAGATACCTTATATATTGTTGTTCCCTCATTAAAAACATACCTGGAATTGTAATTTGCTTTAGTCATGATGGTTTAAATAATCCATTAATCTGACGTCGCCTTCTCTGACTACTCAAAAGTGCTCTGTTTGCATTTTGCCCAGATTGTTGCATCACAGGTAAAAATCTGTACTTGTCCGATGCAGTTTTTGAAACATCATCTTGGACTTATTCTGCGGTCAAACTGTGTTGACAATGAACGTATGGCTCTATTGGCACAGCATTCACACTGCCTGAGAAGTTCATTTGTTTTATTTCTCATTGTTCATTCCTGTTCATCGTAAAAAATGGTCACATTTTTATATAGCGCTTTTCCATCTCCGAGGCACTCAAAGCGCTTTACATCAAGAAGTCACTCCACTATTCACACACACATTCACACACCAATGTACGCAGACACTGGGGGTGAGGGGGGTTAAGCGTCTTGCTCAAGGACACAACAACAGTATTCATCAGTAGGAGCTGGAACCGCATCGCCGAACTGTGGGTCAGCGAATCTGACCGCTCAACCAATGATGTTTACGTCGAGACTGGACAAAAACTCTATCATCTGAGCTACTGTCGGCCCCATGACAACCGAGGGAGCGCAACAACACCTAAATGCCTCATAGGAAACATAGTTGTAGTTTAAGTGTATATTCAAAATGTAGACGTGGTTAAGTTGGTTGCACAAAATGTGTAATACTAACGCCAAGTGACCAAAAAGGGAATTAAAGCCACAAGAATGCACATTTGTCATTATCACAAGTTACTGTTGTATACTGAGGAGTGTTGAAGTTGTCTGGCTGTGTAGAAATGGATTTTTAAAAACCGAATTGATCAAAACAAGTCAATCAAGTGTGAACATTAAAAATACAGAGGAGCACTTCCTGGATTACTACTCACGACATCATAAATAGCATGGCTAGGACATAATTCTGAGCTGTCAAAGAGGGAGATAGACTAAACTACTCAAAGATATGTTTATTTTACAAAACCACACTCACTAGGCATGATTTTTTTTTTTGAGGGAAAAAAAAAGAAAGAAAGAAAAGATTAAATAAATAAATTCAAAAATGAACTTCTGCAATTCCACCATTCTTTATCCTAACTGGCCTCTTGTCGCAGAATGACTTTGAGAACGTCGCCTTCCCACCCAAATTATGCAGCACTTTTAACAAGAACTCTTTGTTTTATGCCTGCCATGTGCCATTGACTTTAATGCCTTATAAATACCATTGATATATTAAATTTGTACTGCACGCGCCGCCATATTTTTATCATCTCTGCTTGTTTCGCCGCCGCTTTTTATATCAAACGGAAATGAGAGGAGAAGGAGATTAAACGACCAATGCCTGTTTTATTTTTTTTTTTTTTTTTTTATTCTAGTGGATTCTGTTCCATTCCACTCAGGGCACTTTTGTGTTGATAGCTTACTGTGCACATAAGAAGCATGCAGCGCGAGAAATAATTGTTCTTTTCATGGTAAGAAAGGCCATATCAATTAAGGGTAAATAGTCCTCTTAGTTATTACACTACAGCTCAGTGGAGTGCCGTCAATGCAGCCATATTTTCCACTCTTTCTCCACTCAAATCATAGCTAGGCTTTTTGATGTTTTAAGAGCGTTTAACATGGTGAACTTGCAATATGCATTTATTTGTTCATCTTTGTAACTCGTGGCAAAGGAGTGAATGGAGATTTTACAAACTACTCAAAGCCACGCTCAAGTTTAAAACAGTTCTTTGTGCTCTGCAAGGCTTAATTAACAGTAAGAGTTGTCGAATGATATTGCACGCACCCATATGTCTTTTAGTCTTCTAAAGCGCATTTTGCATATTCCGCCTGCCTGTTACATATTGAAAGCAGTAATAATTGTAAAGAAAAAAACATAAAAGAAAGAAGGTAATGAATATTTAGTTATAATTGTTTGGGGTGCTGCAAAATTTTGATTGGCCCCCAAACAGTTTTTTAACCCAATTTTGAGGGGTCTATAAATGGTAAATGCTCATGTTTTTATATAGCGCTTTTCCCACTTTCAAGACACTCAAAGCGCTTTACATCACAGACAAGGAACCACTGACTCATGGGTGGGTTAAGTGTCTTGCCCAAGGACACAACAACAGCAGCGGTGGTGCGATTCCAGCTCGCACTGAAATGGCACCACCAACCTGTGGGTCAGTGGATCTGACTGCTCTACCATTGATGTTTATATTGAGAGCGGGATTCGATTGTGGGCGGGAAGGGGTGTTACTTTCAACAGCCTCGCTCTGGATTGGCTCATTGGTTGCTATGATACTCGTGGTTGGAGTTCCAAATATAGACATTGGTTCTAAATTCGCCTCTATAACTGCTAGTCTCGATGAACTTTAATGACTGGAACCAAACGCTACAGGTGATGTTACACACCCTTAGTCCACTTCTTTATAGCTTATGACTGAGGCACGCAGGTGATGCCAGCAGGCTCAGTTACAGGTCAGATCTGTGGAGAGGCGAGCCCTTGCTCAAAGTAAGACTGCATGTTTTTAAAAGTATTTTGAGCAAAACAACAAACACCCACAATGAAGTAAATGCTACCTCACATCTCCATGGAAACAAGTGGCAGACCAGTGAAGTTACATAGTGCACCTTTATAATGGACTCTACTGTATCCCATTATTTACTGAATTGTTCATATTCAGGCTGAGTTTTTCTCTCAAACAGAAAACACTCTGTTCCACCTTGTGATGTCATGTGATAATACAGGAAGTGCAGTAAAAGGTAGCCATTTACTTGAAAACTACCTCGACATGGCATGACCGTGTTGAGCTTTGGAGATGTAGACGGATTAATAATAAACTCAAACGTGGGACTGAAACAAAACACGACTCTATGTATGTTTTTGATGAGGTAACAACATTCTAACATGGCTTAAAGCTCACAAGAGTCAATTTTGCGTAATATAGGACCTTTAAAAGTAGATCTTTTCATTGACTAAAACTAAAAAGAACCATTAATATTTATACACCAGAGAGAATACACAGGGTAAATATGAGTATGTTTTAAATATCCGCAAGTACCTCTCTGTCACTACAATAATACCCATTAACAGTTGTATCTTACTGCTCCTCTCTCTTTCATTCTTCTTAAGCATATTCAGGCCTGTTACGTCTATGCCTAAGGGACCTGATCTTGAAAAGAGGCAGTAATATTGTATAGAACATAAGCAGACAGAATGCACAGGGGAATACAGGGGTGTGTTTGAAATATCCACAAGTAGCTCCCTGCCATTGACATAATGTGATTTTCATACAGTAGGTGCAGCACAGGCGTAAAATTCTATCTCCTCTTTCATTTGCATGTTTCATATAAGTGTGTGTTCTTATGCTCATAATTCATCTTCTCATTCCCCAGGGCCCATGTTTGATATTCTTCGATATGTAATGTAATGTAGTATGTGGATAGAGCCAATAAGCTAACATAAGAGTGTAAGGAAGACATCAGCAGCAATGAGTTCTATTAGGTTCTTATTATAATACTGTCTTTTTCATGTGCTTGTGAATGCAAATTTTTCCCCCCCACATTTTTCAACTATTAAATAATTTTATAAAAGTGAGAAAGTTATTATTATTTTAAAAATTCTTATTTTCTGTCTTTTTTTCCCCCAAATAATTTTAAATTGTTTTATGCTTCTTTATGTAATTTTTGTTGTGGGGGTCCAACATGGCTCGTCTCCGTGGAGATGTTATTGCTTGTCTTACTATATCGCTACTCGACTTTTTTCCCCATATTTTTGAGCAGAATTTGTCTTGCCCCTACACAGATTTATTGTATAAGCCGCTCTTGAGGTCAAAATAACTCTGTCGTCTGTATCTAATTATAGAATGTTTTATTGTCCGATAATCAGGAAGTGCGTATTAGCATGCTAGCTGTGGTTAGTTATGTTCATAATTTAGACAGTAAAGTGAGGAATAACTAGGCCTCTGCAAACTGTTTAAAAATTTTTTTTTTCTGTTTTTCATCTTTTTTAAGACTTAAGTAAAAATCAGGTACATTGCCTTTAACTGTACAATCACAGGTATTGCGAAAAGAATACTTTGAAAAGAATGATTTCTCATCTTCAAAGATCTGACCTTAAACTTACACTGGTGGAATCACCCGCTTGTCACCATGAAGATATATATACGTAATGCCATACTATGGAACATTCCAGGCAATGCAATCACATTTCCATGAAGACAAGCAGGTCACAGAAAAGTTACATGTAGTACACCTTAAATGTTACATATAACACTGAAGTTTGTTTATAGTTCTACTTTGCGTTGGAGCATTTTTCACATAAGAATAGAAAATGTGAAGATGAATTTCTGTATTACAAAAATTACCCAAAGTAGGGCCATGAGCACTTCATCGAGGGTCCCCCAATCAGTAGAATATGAGGTATTTAATATGAGATCGGACCCCAGGTTGCTTTGGACAGATAAAGTCGTGCCCCGAGATTGAAAAAATTAATTTAACCTTTTATTTCAGTCTAAACAAAACTATTAACATAATAGCAATCCAGGTGTGTTTTAGATCAGTGTTTCCCAAAGAGGAGGGTCCCGAGGCATGACCTGAGGGTTCCAACATGACATGGAAGATATAAAATGAAAATTGTGACACTATATTTAATGTATTTTAAATGGAAAACTAATTATTTTGGTTATATTAGGTCAAATAACACAATAAACTTAAAAAATGATATTGAAACCACGGCCAACGGCTGTTTACCGGTAATTTTACAATGAGGGTCCTTGGTCAGTTGGGCTGTTATTTTGAGGGCCCTAGCCAGAAAGGAACCACTGTTTTAAAGTGGTGAAAACAATAATAACAATAAATAAATACATAAATAAAATCAAATAAAAAGTCAAAAGTCCTCAAAATGGCACCCATAACAGCGATAAGTGGTTAAACCCTGAATAGGACAATACAGCATTCCCTTATACCATTAAATTAGTGTTAAGTAACAAGTCACACCGTCACTCACGCCTCATGTAAGTGCTGCCTTGTGCTCTTCCATCAGCCACGTGCAATGTGGACACGATCATTACCGCGGACGGAGGGGAGTGATAGTGCTTCCTGATGGCTATGACCTCTGACCTCTGCGGAGCGCGGCTGTACGGGGCGCGATGGAGATGAGTGGTTTGGTGTGGGCGGGCGATGAAAATGAACGAGATAATTAGAACAATGGCAATCCTACATGCGGAATTAAAAGTTTGCATTTGTGAGGAATGAGAATGGGTTGTGTCAGGGAGGAGTGGTCGACTGATAAAGTTAATTTGTACTTTTTTCTGATGCTCTGCTGTTTAAAAATATTAGTTTAATACTGTACATTATATATTTTTTGAATTTTTTTATATTTAATTTTAAGACCACCAAAGTAAGTTGCATGTGTGGAGTTTTTAAAGGTCTAATGTAACTTTTTGGGTTGCCGTGGTCAGGGTTGTGATTTTCTCCAGGGGGATCTTCATGCTTTGTTTGGAATGTTCTACAGTATGGTATTAATCTTATCTATCCAGCATTTATTTCCTTACGTAAGTTTTTATTGCTAAAAAGAAGCTCACCTATCCACAGATCTGGTCTGTAACTTGCCCTGGTGGCATCTTCTTCTTGTCTCCATGGCGACAGAGTTTAGTTTACTGCCATAGTACAGTGGAACGTTCAAGGCAAGCAGATGGCATACCCAGAATCTTGTTGATGTCTTATTTTACTTTTCTAAATGTTAAAAATAATAAATCATGAGTCACAAAAATCCATTTGTTAATCCATTAATAATTATAAATACCCACACTGGATTCAGCATCTTTTCTTTTCTATCCATGGGTTTTAGAGAGATAAGAAATTGTGACCGTTGCCATAGCAATTAACAATTCAAAAGTAAATATTACATCTTTTGAAAGTGAAAAATCCTCAAAATGTTGATTATAACAGGAAACTGAATCCTATGAATAGTGCTGTTTTATAATATGTGTTTCTGTTTCAAAATGGTGGAGGCCAGAGAATTCATGTCCAGGGAGATAAGGGTCAGGGATTAGCAGTGAACACGACATTGCTTCCCTCCCTCTCCTCTTTATATCCTCTGTATCCTGTTGCTGTGAGCATGTGATCGCCTGGTGCAGAGTCTGGCCCTGTACTTCTGTCTCTGTGCCAGCTCCATCCCCTGGTAGGCCTGGGAACGCCGTTTCTTCTTTGATACATACTTAAGCACAAATCACACTCGCTCAAATATTCATCTCGTCTCCGCTCATGCAGGCCAAACAACATCAGAACACCAGCGGAATGCATGCTTCTCTTTAAGGCTTGTGGAAATCTGGTGTTAAAAGTATGATATTTTTGTTGTTTGTAGTTTTAGTTGAGTGATTTTATCTGTATTAAAATTGGGACTAAACTACAAAGCAAAACCTGGACCAGACGGGTACCAAAGCAAGTCTGCACCACGACTTAACTGGGATTAAACCAGGACAAGTTTGAATGCACCTGTAATAATGATCATTAATATTTCACACATGCACAGACACAACTCACTAAAATTGGGACTAAACTAGGACTATTTTTAGAAGTAAACCTGGACCAGACTAGGCCTATACCAGGGCAAGTGTGACTGCAGCCTTAGTCTCATTTTTGTTGAGAAAACGCTGTGCTAATTTAGTGGACTAAATCAATACTACCACAAAGAGTATAATGTTGTATTAAAATTGTCATATTGCTCTGCTTTATGGACCTTCTGCCACATGACCAAAACTGGTTTCTTTCTCTGGAAGTTAAGTTTGTATATTTATTTATTTCCCAGGAAAATATCAGGGAGGTTTGGAATCACATTTTCATCTTTTAGAAACCTTTGCAGACACAGGGAGAACATGCAAACTCCACACAGAAAGGCCCAGTGCCAATCAGGAGTTTGATCCCAGGACATTCTTGCTGTGCATCTGAAGTGTTAACTGCTACGCCACTGTGTCACCCCTGTTCTAGTTTAGACCTCTGTGATTGAAAAGAAGTCATACCGCTTCCACTTTACGCTGTTAATTTTCTATATTTTTTTTGTAAGACAGTGAAAATATCTGTGCTTAAGTCATAGTTTTAGTCATGACTTTAATTTTTGTTTTGTGTTCTTCAGCAAAAATGTAAGAAATGACCAAAACTGTTGAACTACATCAGCTAAAAGGAGTATTGAAAGTATTACTTAAGTTCATGTCGTTTAGATGGTACTACTGACATGGCATTTTCACTAGATACAAGTATTAGTAATCCACACATGCTTGGAAAAGACCCACAGAGGTCCATAGTTTCTTTTATCAGTATATGAAACAACAAATGCAAAAAGTATCAGACACTTTTACTGAAATTCCTCATCAACAAACTTAATTCTGCATCCCGCTCGCTCACCCACCTCTATGTATACCTTTCCACAATTCTTTTCCAATTCATAGGTATTCAAATATTCCGAATAAAACGCAGCAAACAACACAGGAGCAACCGTAAGCATGAAAAGACATCAGGCTTATTCCGGCTCCCTTGTTTACCGGTTCACGGAACACTGCATGCAAACAGAATGCAAATGCTTTTGATTGAATCAGGTGATGCCGAGGTAATTGTATTTGAAGAAATGTCCAAGATTTTTTTCCTCCCCCCATCATTATCAGTGGGGGGTTTTCTTTATGAAATCCATCTTAAACAAAAGCTATCAACACTCGGCTTCCGCGTGATCCGCCTTTGTCACACGCGGATGTGGATGGGTCTTTAATTTCCTTTCAATTAAAAGTAAATATACGCTTTTATTTTTTCCCCCACTGTGAAATCCAAACAAGAGGAGTCAACACGAGCAGACAGGTGAAGAATATTCATTTCTCTGGGCTGTTTTTTTAATTTTGTACGTCTTGGTGATGTGATTCAACAGTTACCTCCACGTGCATTCCTTGCTAGCAGACACGCGCGGTTTGTAACTCCCCGCAGTTCTGTCTTGTTCAGAGCTGGACAGGGAAAAGACAAACAAGCTCAAATCAACAAACAGTAAACAAAATACAAAACTTTCCTTTTCAACGGTAATGTAAGCCTCCTGGAGATCACACGGGTTTGATCACAACAGCTGTCACAAATAAAGATGGGTTTTTCTTTACTTGCGTGACTGGTAATTTGAAGATGGAGTTTGTAATTGTTTGGTGATGTTGCATGTTTTCAAAGACTTTTGGAGATCAGAAAATTGGTTGTGTTAATGTGATGTGTTCTTATTGTCAAGGGCCTACACTGTAAAATTCATGTTGACAAGTTATGTTAGAATAGAATTAAGTCGAGAAGCTAAATTTAACTTCACTGGTTTATGTATTTTGAGGCCATTTTGACATACACAAAAACTCCTCAATATTTTCTCAGTTAGAACCAGCTTTTTTCCATATTACAGGCGGGATTGGTTGCTGTTGACAGGGTGACAGTGGCTCAGTACTACACTTGTCCAGCAGCTTGAAGGTTGGATGTTCAGTTCCAGCTTGGATCAAGTTCTGTTGTTGTGTCCTTATGCATGACACTTCACCTACCTTGCAAAGTGTGAATGTGGTGTATGTGTGAGTGATTGATAGTGGTTGGCCTTGCTTCCATCACCCTAGGGCTCAGACTGCCCACAGTGTAGCTCTGATCTGGTGGCCGCAAGTATTCCGTATAGCTCAGACAGCACACCATGCAGTCCGGTGGTGCTGGCAGAGGTGCTGTGGGGCACAGCACAGCAGAGCCTCCGGTTCTCGTGTGAGTGTCACATTGCAACTTAAACCAGTCCAACACAGGAGTCGCAGATGAACCGTGTGCAGTCTGAGTGAGACTCAGTCTGCTCTAAGGTGGCTGTGGCTACAATATTAGCTTACCATCATGGAGTTAATGAATCAAAAGTAGAGTATAGGGCTTTGAGAGGCTTCAACAGGCCTGTAAATCACATTACAAATATATGGCAATATCATTATTAATATTGAAAAAAAAATATTTATAGTTAGATCTGTGAGCTTTATCTGTAAAATATAGATTCTCCAACAAGCTTTTTTTTTCTTTATGAAATGTTTTCATTTGCTTTTTGGGGAGTTTGAGAGGAACAATATTTGTAGCAGTGGACAGCATGTGAGCAACTCCTGTAAATTAAACATAGGGGTGAGAAATTCATTGAGAGACAACCAATGACTCACTCTCACTCATCCACTAAGGTTATGGTTAAGGTACACTCTAATATCCACAAAGGGAAACTCGTCATCTACATTTGACCCGCCTTTAATGTTGCTAGGGCAACAGGTAAGGAGCAGTGGGCACCACAGTGCACCGCCCAGGGACTCATATCGATGATCAGGCTTGGTCAGGAGCACCTTTGCAAGGCAATGGATTGGACATGTTCTGTGTTTTTTGCTACTAAATAATGTATGGTGTTTTAATAGCTTTGACTACAGTTTTTAGTGTAAACTAGATATATTTCGAACTTTCTGGACAAATTCTGTCAAAACCAGTGCCAAAAGTGTTGCCTCCAGTGCAATTTACAGTAGTATGTGACATCACGCAAGATGATTAAACTGGGCATAAACATACATTTTCTTATTATGTTTTAAACCTAACAACTGTAATAACTGATGTCATTTCAGAAGTAATACTAAATATGTTCCCATTCAGCCATACCATTGATTCATTACAGATTACAGATCTGTATGACTATTCTAATACTGACGCTGCCCTCCATTTTGTTGTTTATTCAAAGGGAAGCCCACATTGTGCCCGTCACCGTGTCACTCTATAAATCAAACTCACGTCCAGTCAAGCCATACAAAAAAACAACAACCGTGCTATTGAATTTTCTCATTTCACATCGGCAGGAAGGACACTGCATGGTTTACCTTAAGTAATACTGAGGCAAGGACTTGATTGAATTTCCCTGATGTCATTAGCAGGTCACATTTCAGAGTGTAATATGATATAAATTTTGTTACCCCGCCCCTCCCCTCCCTGTGTCTTTGGCCTGTGTGCGGGTGGGAGGAGATGTGGGGGGGCCGTGCTAGCGTGCTTTTAGCTAGCCTGTTTTGCAGCCTGCATGACATGATAGATGATCGCGTCCTTTAGAAATACTTTATTGCATGTGTCATTAGCCAAAGGTGGCACAGACATACAGTAAGAATGTGTCTGCGTGGAGTCGTATAAATCAACATGGATGAATCTTTACACAGGCATGAGAGCACTGTTCACACTATCATGTTGAGTGGAAAGTCCAAATCTATCTTTGTGAAATGATAATAGTATTAACAACAATCCAGAACCATTGCCATATTATTAGGAGGCTTACACCCCAACTGTGAGCAAACATCTATTTTGAACTCTATTTACCCATAATAATATATTGTGCGTGTACAAGTAGTTCTAAACCAATTAAAGATGTGTGCAATGTGTAACTTTACAGGTGGGACATCCGCCAAATGCTTGTCTCCATGGAGATTTTATTGCTTGTTGTCCAATGTTCCATCAAAGGTATCTTGCTCTGGCTACCAATCACACCTCAGCAAGAAGGTTCCGGGTTCGACTCTCAGGCTTCCTGGACCTTTCTGTGTGGAGTAAGCATGTTTCTCCCTGTGTCTGGGTGGGTTTCTTCCAGGTACATGCACGAGACTAGCTCAAAATCTGGAGATGGGTTCATGCAACTGCAGCACCCACTGCTCCTGTCAGGTTGTCCCAGCGGCATTAGCACCATGCAGAGAAGTTAGTGAAGTTGGTTTCTCAATGTATTTCTTAGCTATAAAAACATGTGTAATTGAATCAATCCATGACAGTTTAAAGCCATACTGAGGAACATTCTGGACCAAGCAATGAAAGCTTCCTTGAGACAAGCAGTTGGCGTACAGTCAAAGCATATTTGAAAATATAATTAGTTCTAAGTTGAAAAAAAAATTGAATGGGATCTTTACATGAAATCGAAAAGGTATTCTTTGATACTTTTTTGTATGAAGACCACTTAAAAATATATTCCTTATGTTAGTTTAAATCGATAGTTAATGTGTTTTGCAGGCCTAAGGGTCACTGAATCTTCTTGTCACTTTTGTTACTGTATTATGCCATTGCATGGTACGTACAGAGTGAATAAGTTTAGCAGGTGCAGCGTTGCCTCTTGACTCCACAAATCTAATCAAGTCCTTAGATACTTTATCAACACGAGGGCCATGAGGAGGTCACAGAACTTACAAATCATTGAAAAAATCACCTGATGTAAGCGGAGAAGGCACTTTTCGCTCTGTAAAATCATGAACTAACTTTCTCCATTAAAGTGCGTGTTCGGTGTCCGCGTTGTAGCCCAAGGTGAGTTATGGAGTTTTAGGGTCCATTTTTGTTTTGTTGTTTTGACCCTGCGCTGTCTGAAGAATTTTTGAATAACCGAGCTCGCCGTCCTGGATGTTTTTCAGAAGGGCCTCATGCAAAATGAATAGAGGTGGTGCGTTTTATTGAAGTTTGATTTAAACGGAGGGGAGGGGGGCGCCAAGAATGGAGGACAGAGCGAGGAGAAAAGGAGAAGGATCTTGTCATGAATTATTTTACTCATATCCCGGCCCGCTGATGTATGTTGAATGGGTAAATAATGCATGGGCCTGCCGCATAATTAGGACAACAACACTATTCTTCTCCCCACACTGGCAGCGTGCGCTCACAAAACTACGGCGCTTTTGTTTGATTTCTCCTCCACTTTAATGGAACCAGAGGCCACCTGATTGATCGGAGGAAGCGCTCTCTAAATGGCCTTGGAGTGCTCCTCGAGTTGGGGCGCGTTCACGTACACTGTCCCCTCCGCTCTGTTTTAATTCGTGTTCACATGTAAATGATATAGGCTATCATTTGAATGCTCATTATCATTTAGACACAAAATAAGAGAAGGTAATGTGTCCCGGAATATAGCGCGCGGCCTGGGTAATGTTTGTCCCGATAATGTACACGTGCGCGGGCTTCTCCCATTCATTACAGGCTGGCGTGCACGTCAGCGCCGCTCATTCTAACGCAATGTGACAACATGCAAAACGTGGTTAAAAGAAAGGCAGACAGTGAGGAGGCTGTGGTTATTATTTAATATAGAGTGTATGTGTATGTGTGTGTGTGTATGTGTGCACTTGGCTCGTCTGTCTTCAGCTCCAGATAACACCTTTTGGAGGAACTGCCTTGAAGCATTATCCCCCAGACAGGATACATGGCTAATCTCAGGCTTTGAGCCATTACGCTACATTTATCTGTGACCCCCTCTCCCTTTATATCATTACAGTTAAAGTCCATAAAAGTGTGTTTAGACAAAGATGAAGGCATTACCTGCTCACAAACCCCAAGTGCTATTAGAGGCTTAGGCCCCCGCCGATCCGTGCGCTGGATATTAAATATCCTTTATCTTAAACGGGCTCTCACAGCTCTCTGGGTAAGCTGATATCTCACTCGGCTCGGCCTTATATTGCCATAGGCGTAATAAATACACAGATATCAATGGGCCAAGTTTGTCCTGGTCTCAAACGATTATGTGAGGCATGCCTCCTCTTTATGTGGAGGGAGTAGCAGCAGAGCTTTTATTTATTTCTTTGGGAGGCTAAGGACAGATAGAGTTACAAAGTCAGTGGTGAAGGAGCTTAGGCGGTTATCATCTCCCAGGGACAAGCCTAACCACCCAGACCTCAGCTCAAACACAGGCTCCATCTGGACTAAACATATTTAATGTCCCCCTAACATGTCCATGTGTCCCTTTAAGATGAGTCATGGCACAGCGGGCAGCGGGCATTCCTCTCAGCCGGAGACAAAGGCTGACTTTAATGTCTTAAGGACAGTGAAACCCACACCGCCTCTTCCCGCTAATGTCATAGACTGTGAAAGGGACACTTCTCTCCAGGACGTGAAACATGAGAGGCAGATGGAGACAGGAGTGATCCGATTAAAAGAACATTAAGCATTGTGCTTTGAGGGCACTGGGGTGGTGCACCTGGGTCAGAATCTCTGCTTTACCATCTGACTCATCTGCACAACTTCTGTGTGCACTTTTTTGGCTCTAGCCCTTCAAGCCACCATTTGATACATGCTGTCATCATTATATTTAAAATGTGTTGTTACATTCAAGGTTGTGTAATGGTGACTATCGTTTATTCTTCACAAGTGTAACATTTTACTTTTAAGAAGATACTTCATCTTTCATTCTTTGCAATGCTGTAAATGAACACATGCTGAAGTACATAAGCCACACATTTGTCAACCTGTGCACCACTTTGTTCTGAAAATTGGGCTTTATCGAAAAAACCTGGAGAAAGAGCAGTGGGCATGGACCCATCTCCACATCGAGACTATGACTAGTTGTATTAGTCAGGACTGCCTTAGCCAGAGGATTTTACCTATTGTGACTGTTTTGCGTTGATGGGGGAAACTGAAGTGCCTGGAGGAAATCCACTGAGACATAGGGAGAAACATGCAAACTTCAAACTCCAAATTATGGGCAGCTCATGAGTCAGACCAGGGACCTTCTCACTGTGATGTGAGAGTGCTTCAATAATATCCCACATGTTTTTTTAGATGCCGTCTTTATGATAGAACCCCTTTTCCAGCACCTATGAATTTGAATGTTTCTGGGGAACTAGACCTTAAATAACTGGTGTATTGTAATAATAATAAAAATGAGTAGTAGTATGTAGTGTTTTCAATCAAATTCAAATCCTTACATCATTTGTTTATTTTAAAATTACAAATATGCACAGATACATCAATGTATAAAAAAGTGTAATCCTAACATCATCCTAATTAACCCCTAAACCCCTTTATTCCCTTGGTAACTCAGGGTCATCTGAATACAGATATAGTCTTTCACTGTAGTAATGCTAACTAACCAGTCCCACTTTTACTCTTTCCTTTCACATATAAGTTTGCCTGCATAATTGCTCCTAACTTTCACCACCTCTGCCATTAAGTGCCTATCTCCTATAGCTATAACCTCAAGTCCCTAGAGTGAACAGGTCAATGAGATTAACCCATAGCCTTTTTCCCTTCATTACACACTCCAAATTACACCCTCTTACAGGCGGGCCAAAGAAAAGAGAGAATCATATATGGGCTGATATCTATTTGAAAATCTAATTCCTTTGGGTCCTCTGCCTTCCCATTTCTCTTATGTTTTTGCCTATTGCCTTCGGGCTGCAAAAGGAGAAGGTGCAGTAACCTTGGCCCTCTTCATGTTAGATTGATTAATGTGAGAGGCACTTAAAGCTTCTATTACTGCTAATACAGTTTATTAATTATTATTATGTATTCATTTTTATTTAGATTACTTTTTTACTTGAATTTATATATACCTACCCTTATGAACCCAATACTTAGTGTGTCTGATTGAGATTCTAAGCCTGAGTAAAGGCCTGTTAGCTCAGTAAAACCTGTGTTAAATGGACCCATTTGAAGTATTGACCACCAGTCTGGACCTCAGGCAACCCTCTGCTTTGACTGCGTTTCTATATGTGGCCCTTTATGAAGAAAAAACAGCTCTGGTTCTGAGAATACAATAGGAAGCAGTTTGTCATGTTGTGTAATTGTTTAGTCAAGTTACCTATTGATTAAAATTTGATGATGGAGAATTTTTTGGTAAAAATTCATAAAGTTTTTCACATTCTGCTTTTGCTCTTGGTCACCTCCCTGGTAAGATGTTCTGGGCATGTCTCATTGGGAGGAGGGCCCGAGGAGGGCCCGTGAAGGACCCAGGAGACATGCTGGAGGGATTAGGTCTCTCTGCTGACCTGGGAACGCCTTGGGAAGTCTGCACATCCCTGCTTAGGCTGCTGTCTCTCCGACCCAGCCCGGGATAAAGCAGACAGCAATGGATGGATGCTTAATAATGAACTAAAAGTAAACTCAATACTGCATTGGCTTATTGTGATTTGATTTGACATCGCTTCTCCTGAAATGTTTCTCAGTATGGCATTAAACTTTTCTATCTTGCATTGACTTGTTGGTGTTTTTATGGCACCAAAACAGCAGGTGACGAACCCTCCACCAGAAATCCACATTTAACTATAGCAGACATATTGCTTTTTTTCTTGTTTCCTTGCACTGGTTTAAAACTTCTGGAGAACATCATTCCTCCTTAAATCACCACAAACCACACTACGACATTTTATTATGGCTGACCTAGGCTTTGTATACATTGTGAACACTACATATGCGGCCGATTTGAATCACCACGCCATTTCTCCTCTCCTCCTGAATTCCCATAGTCCTCACATTACATGATTTCAAACATAAGAGTAATGCCCGTCATAAGGCTTGGAAACACTTACACATGGGTTGGCGCGCAGAGTAAACAGTTTTGGTGTTATAAACAGTGTCTTTTGATATGTGGCATTTCAAAGCTTTGTGTGACAGTTAACAGAGTGGACTTTTAATCATCTGTTCCCCAACTGCAGGTGCACCGGTCAGCAACAATTTCATCTTTCTTAGCACGCGGTGTAGGGAGTGACAGCGCGCTCCAAACAATGGCAAAGTGCTTGGATAAAAGGAAGCACAGAGTGAGCCAATAGGACACATGTGCAGTGGTGGTGTAGTGTTTTGGAAGGCTGGGGAAATGTATAGGGTCCCACCAGCCGCTAGGGGGTCCCGAAATGAAAGAGAGTGCTAAGATAAGTATGCATGTTGAAAGTATGTTGCATGCTTTTTAATTGATTAAACAAGAACAAACTCACTCAATCAAAAATTCTCATTCAGCTTTCTAATTGGTTACATGATTTGAGGAAGAAAGTAAGGAGGAAAAAAAACAAAAAACTTTCAAACAACAAAAAATGTTGGAATGATTTTTCTACAGTAGTTACAGATTTATTATTATTATTATTATTTTTTATTATTTATTATTTTTAAGTTGATAATGTTTGACTTGAACATGTTTACTTCATACCAGATAGTTAGATATTGTTTATGAATTGTTTTATGCACAACATTTAATTTGTTTTGGTGTCTAATAGGCTACTTTTGTACTTTAATACATACAAAAGCTTATGTAAAGTAATGTATGTTAACTATACTTTGGACCTCTCTCTGTATTGCTATATCACTTTATTGTGTATTTTATGATATTGAAGTTGCTCATAAAATAGATGATGGCATGGATGTGTATTATCGTTGATGGATACAGAAATTTTAAAACCAAAATGGCAGGCCGATAAGGATATTTCCCTGGGCCCCCACAAATTTAGAATGTGGAATCGGCCCTGTGCACTACTGTATATGCAATAATTGTATCAGATATTAGCCCAGTGGTGCCAGCTGGTGTGCTATTCCATATGATCTAATGTAAACTAGCACTTCTTACTATGACAATTTACACACATCAAAGTGCCTACTATGAAGTGTTTACATTCATTTGTGCGCACCCCGCGGTTAGCTTAAAAGCATATTTACGTGAATGCAGTCACTGTTACAATCCTGCGTGTCTAATTCAAAGGACAGATCTTGCTGATGGCGTGGTTTCACAATGTAGATGTTTAGAATCTGCATTTATTAGAGGACAGGTTCTTCGGTGACAGGAACCTACTGAGAACTAATCCAGATGTTAGCACTTTTACAATGTTCTCAAGTTGGAGAAGTTTCTTTATGTATGGAGTTTGATTGGGTGTTGTTTTTAATCCTGTTTGATAGGTGTTGAGTGTTTTTTAAACATGTATCTATGAACTTTAGTAAAAGAAAAGTTCAAATCTGTCAACTGGTCAAAAAGTTGTAAGAGTGAAGAGGTTTTCGCTGCTCATCCAAGCCGCTGGTCAGATTACTCTTGGACACTGCCTTATATCTATCTGAAAGGAGGAGCTAATTACAAAAAACACACACCTTTACAGCACATGTGTCAAACTCAAGGCCCGTGGGCCAAATGTGGCCCGCCACGTCATATTATGTGATCAATTTTATGTGGTCATTTTATGTGGTAATTTTATGTGGTCATTTTATACTGTCTTACATTTACATCTGGCCCTTTGAGAGCAAACCATTTTGCTGATATGGCCCTCTGTGAAAATTAGTCTGACACCCCTGGTTTACAGTTTCTGTTTGTTAGCTAGGTCTAGGTCTCACTTTTACTTGACAGATTTTTCTTTTACTATGGATTATACCCGGAGGACTGAGGGATTACACAGATATCTATGAACTGAAGAAGTTTAAAATGTGAAAACCCTTTCTAAAATATCTCAACAAAGATGCAGTTATAATCTATAGCCACCTAGATATCCTTTGAATCCTTAGCATCTAACCCACCCTTTAATGCCACCGGGACAATATGCCAAGAAACGTGGGTGACTACAACACAGCAGCTGGGGACCCTTATGAATCTTGAGCTAGGATCCATGTCAGAGGAAGCACATGAGCGTGAACTCTCTTCTCTTCTTGTTTGAAGTGGATAGGCGAACTCGAAAGTATGCCACCCATTAGTCAGTTGGTAGAGATTTCACTTGGATGGACAGGACTGACAGTATGCTCCTATCATTGCATACTGTTGTTGGGTTCTTGAGCAACACACTTACCACACACAGTTGTTGCCTTGATGTAAAACACTTAACACGTAATAGAGAAAGAAACGTGTAAATCGTGCATGTTTACCATTAAATTGAAGAACATGCTAACTACATAGAAAGGACTGAAGAAGTGGCTTGGATGAGCAAACGTCTTCACCCCTACAACGATTTATCCAGTTGACAGATTTAATTCTGTCTTTTGCTATGGATCAGACCTGGAGGACCGAGGGATTACAGAGACATACATAGAAAGGTCTTACACACTGTGGGAATCAGACTACAACCTTTATGATGTAAGGACAATTTCCCCACCATGCTGTACCAAAAAGTCCCAACCCACCAGAAGAAAGTCTTATAGCAGGAGGATTTTCCGGGTTTCACCTCTAATAGAACATAAACAATTTGTTTTATAATTCCTGGACAAACAGCCTCACTTAAACATATCACTATTTACTTAACCTTCGCGCCACTTGGCATAATGTTACCCGTTTTTCATATGAAGCTTTTTGGACCAGCGGCATGCAGAATTTAATACTATTTAACCATTTGGAATTATTTACATTCACCTGAAGAATTGTATGCAAAAATATGCCCTCATATTTACAACTTACCCGGCTCCCTGCAAGCTGAGTAAATACAGAGGAATGAAAAACACTAGCACATAAAACTAAACGCCGCTGAACAGTTTTGCCGATTTACGTGTGCAAAAATTGATTACAAGGCTCCTTAAATTGTTCGGTGATGAGGCTCGCCCTAGTGCATTGCCTGGCCTAAACTTTTAATTACGTTAGGGCCTTATCTACATTCCTCTAAGCTGAGGGGCCTATTCTACATTTTTCACACTGACCACATATCTGCGCTCTCATCAGTCATTGCTTAGCTTTGACTCCATTAAGTGGAAATGGCGTTCCAGTGATAAATAGAAGATGCAGGATTTATGCGAGGCTTTGGTGAATTAAAGCCCGTGTCCCGGCACCTTTTAGGCCAAGTCGTATGAAAGGCATATCAGCATGAGGTAATTTTAATGTGAAGATAGTTTTGAAGATACACTTGACTGAAAAAATGGGTCACATTATTTTTCCTTTGGTCAGATCATATGTTGTGAAGTTAGTGATACGACCGATAATGTTGTCTAAAAAGGTTTGTGGGTAGATTTGACACTCATTTCACAATATTCATATACCACACCCAGGAGCATAGTACGCATTCATATGAACTGTTAAACTAATACTGCATTTCAAAACATATTCACTGAGGTCTAAATAACTGGCTTAGCAGGTTTTAATAACACCCTATGGAGACAAAATATGTTATATCTATCTGAAGGGAGGAGCTAACAACACTGCAACTAACATACCTATTGTTTACAGCATTAAACCACATATGTATCATGATGAGTGCTTTTACAGCGATCTAAGGTACACTCTGTAACTTTCTCTCCATGAAGATTATATTGCTTGCCTGGATTTTTTTCATAGTATGGCATTAAACTCACCTATTTTTATTTTATTGGGTGTTTTTATTGAGCAAAAATATCTGCTCTGCCCAGGATTATCTCTCCACAGATCTGAACTTTAAACTTCTTGTCTTCTTGGCTGTGCTCCCACAGATGAATGCTGTCGTTGTGTCCTTGGGCAAGACACTTAACCCACCTCGCTCCCAGTGTCTGCGTACTCTGGTGTATGAATATGTGTGCGAATGGGTGAGTGGTTCCTTGATGTAAAGTGCTTTGAGTGCCTTGAAGGTGGAAAAGCGCAATATGACCATTTACTTTATGTGACCATTTGTCTCTGTGGAGTTAGATAAGTTTAATGCCATTCTGTGGAACATTTCAAGCAAAGAAGTAACATTTGACAAGTTTGGCAGACCCTTCATTGGAAAAGATCATAATAAAGTGAAACATGGTGTTTACTCCAGGTATGTTTTTGATGAGAAAATCATGGATTGCAAATTACCGCAATATAAACCCTTTTTAGTATAGTTAGCTAGTTCTTTTTGTCACCACCAAATCAGTCATCTGTCATCACTTGCCCTCTGGTAGACTCCGCCTCAGAGCACGGCCCTAATCGCAAACTCTTATAACATTATCTTAAGCGTTATTATGAGCTGACGATTTGACCACATGCGCACATACGCCCGGGATGCTGTGACTGATTGGGTGTCATTGCCACGGGTGGGTGGGGCGGAGGAGGCAGTGCGCCGGCTCGTGTAACTTCCTGGTTATGAATAGCCCCAGTGGAAAGGTCAACGCCATGACAACCTTGTGATGGATGTCAGGGACGTCCAATTAAATTCTTCTTCTAAAAAAAAAAGCTCCCGGCAGGCTCTTGTGTGCGCTTATTAAATATAAAAGAGCTAAATCAAAAGTGAGTGTTGTTGTAATGCCGACCAGGGCGATTGCGGGATAGGGTCTCGTATTCCTTGTTTATTCGTGGGTCTGATGAGGGGGTCAATAAGGCGAAGAGCACTCGTTATGAATGTTTGGAGCTAAGCGCAAAGGTCACAAGACGCAAGCATTCATAAACACAAAACTTTTTTTTTTTTTTTTTTTTCAGTTGTTTGGTTTGTGCAAATAAAGAAATGTACAATTGTTAAAACCACCTGAGAATGAGCAATAACTGATACAATTGAAAAGTTGACATTAGAAGTAACTTACGGTGGGGGCCATGTTTGCCTGGGATCCAGAATACACTTCTCCAGTGTTTTACGGATATGTGAGTCTGGTCACTGGTGGAATCACCCCGATTTCAGATGGGCGTGATTGACAGGTGGATTAGCCAATAACGGTCATGCATGGTCTGTTGGTCAAAACAGACATAGCTGCTTATGAGGAAAAAAAAAAAATATTGGGGATAGAGAAACATTGTGGAGCTGAGAAAAATGTGAATTTGTTCAGTGAGCTCCTTCGTTTCACATGTCACTGAAATAAACAAATCCGATTGTACAGCCGAGTTGAGCCTGGCCTGAGAGGCAACAGTGGGTCCCAGACTCACATCAATCTGTATAAAAAATACAGCCAAGCCAAGGCAAGTTTATTTGTATAGCACAATTCATACACAAAGTAATTCAAAGTGCTTTACAGAATAAGGACATCGCAATACAACTAATCAAAACATAAATAATCACAAATAATCATCATGAAATTAATATTAAAAGAGAAGAGTGCAGAATAAAAACCTTTCAGTCATATGCACAGCTAAACAGAACCGTTTTGAACCTGGATTCAAACAATGTGAAAGTAGAGGCCTGTCTCACATCTTCAGGAAGACTGTTCTAGGTTATAGCTGCACGAAACTGAAACACTGACGCTCCATGTTTAGTCCTGACTCTGGGCACCAGCAGGAGGCCGGTCCCTGAGGTCCTCAGAGTGTGAGATGGTTCATATGGCACTAACATGTTAGAGATGTAATAAAGAGAGATATTATAGATTTGCAAGGGGCACGCCAACCACATGTCTCCATATCGTATTACCTGGAATGTTTTTTTTGTGTGACATTAAACTTGCTAACCCATGACCCGCAGTTTAACACCGTTATGATGTAAATAGATGTTCATTTTGGCCCTTGCCGTTGTTCCTGGCCCTTCTACTTGTCCACCTGCTGGAAAGCACGGTGTCATTATGGTTTTCTCTCCTGCTACTCTCTAAGGAAAACACAGGATATCTTCAAGTGGACTCTTTCCTCTGTTATAGTACAATAGGACAGCTGTGGTCTATAGTGGGCTGAGTGTTCGCCGTCCAACCACCTCACCCTTTTCAAACTGCCCCTATAGCAGAACGTTTCCCCTCTTTTTTGTCTTTTTTGTCTCAGGAGCTGGGATATCTCATCCCATCACAATATATGTGACAGGTCTTTATTTGAGAAGTACTCAGTTACATGTAGTTTTCAGATGTTATACTTTTTGTTGAGTAATATATTGTAGCTGAAATTGTTTAAGCAAACTTTCTTTCTTATGGAGATATAATATACATGCAGATTTTGGCCTCTACTTTGAAGCCTTTAGATACACTTTTTCACTCAGGCCTTCGTTTTATAACAGGTGATTAAAACCTATCTCTGTACACTCTATGAAAAAGCAGGTTGGTCATCACTATCTGTCAGAACAGAACAACACTGTATAAAATGTATTTATGTATAAGGGACAACTTGACAGACTGCCTGAATATCTCACTTGTTTGTTGAACTTTGATACAGGAACTTTTAATATAAGATCTCATGACTGTATAAAGAAAGAAAAAGAAGAGAAAAAAAAGCTTTTTGTTAATTTTGTTCCCCAAAATGGAATACATTTCAAGGACATGCGAAACTGGATACACTGGTGCTACAAATGCACTTTAATAACCAGGCGATAAACAATTATACTCACACCTGGTTTTAATGCTTTAAATGGATCTATGTAGTATTTTAAACTGTATTTTAAACAGGGCACTTTCATTGGGCTTCTTCCTATATAAATAAAGATCAATGAAGAAAAAAAAAAAGTACTCTTGAGTAAGTCTACAAATGGCAAAAGCTTTATGCTGAGAGTATTAAATGCACCTCTCCTTTAGATATGATTTCTTTCAGATCAGATTTGTGCGTATTCTTTCCTTTCAGTTATATTAGTAACTGAAAGTAGAAGTAGTTTCCCCAAATATTTTTGGGGAAACTACTTGAGTGATTTGTTGACCTTAATTACAAGTGCAAGTATTGCTTCCAAAATTATACTTAAGAAAACGTAAAAAGTACACATGAAAAATTCTGAAACAACAGGAGATTGGGACCACAGGGACATGTGCTGTACTATTATACTCAACTGCAAGGACAAGTACAGGTTTAAAAGTACAGTATATCATTAAAGTCATTTAAGTCTAATTACCCAACACGTCTATTAAATTACAATAACGTGAGTATTTGTAATGAGTTACTTTCCACTTTCCCGGTATAAAATCTGTGGTAACGTTGTTTCCAACTCTACCTTGAAACAAAAAACAGACATAAACACTACAAAACAATCGTAAGAACAATGGCTGCTCGCTTTGAAGAATACAAATATTTACTCCTAGGTCTCCTGCTTGTTGTTGATTTTTATTTTTTTACTTTTTGCCTACTCCTCATTTTCCACACAGCAAACACACAAGCTTCTTTGAGGAATCTGGGACAGACAGTGAGGCCATGAATAAGAGGAAGCAGCCTTTTATTTGTATATTATTTGGGCCCTTTGAAACGTGCACGCTCCTCACCGCCACACGTGCACGCCCTTAGTTCCTTCCTCCGTCCGCAGACTCTCTCTCTTTTTCTCTCCTCTCACTTTTTAAGCCTACCTTTTGTTGAACTTATGCTTCTCTTTTTTTCCTGTCTCCACGTCTTGTATATCCACTCCGAAATTATAGATGGGGATAATAATAATAATGTCATTTTGTACCGGAATCTTAGTCATTACCTGCAGTAAAGTGCTTCTAATTGATACCACCAGAGAGATAATGATTACAATGCCCTCCAGGAACATATTATTGCAATATTAACCTTTGTATATACTTTTATGCAGAAGACTCGGGCACATTAAGGGATCTCTAAATCTTACTTGTGCCGTGTAATGCCATTACAAAAGAATGGATACTCGGAGGTGTGCCCTTTCCCTGATTAAGTGTGTCCAGGGGTTTGCGGCTATCTCCAGGAAATAGATGGCACTGAAGTGCAATTTCCGTCATCTCTGGGTTGGTCTTATGGGGTAAAGCGCTCCGTCTCCCGCATTTGTCTCCTCGGATCTGCATCTCCGCTCCAGACGTAACCTTTATCTAATTTTTACGAGTGTCCGCATTAAGATATGTGTGTTTTTATATTTGTTCATAGGGGATATTAAACAGGAATAACAGTAAGTCAGTGCACAGTGCACCAGAGGAACAGTGCTGCTGAGGTTGCACGAATTCTCTGAGTCAAATCTGGCAGGGCCTTGCTTGAAGCTGTATGTGTTTTTGTGGTGCATTTTAAAGGGAGGGCAGAAGTGGTGTAAAGGGTTAAGTGGGCACTGTCAATCAAAGGGTTGTCAAAGCACATACTGTCATTATGACTTTGAGCAAAACTTTTTTATTACATTTATTGTCTTCTCCAGGTTAAGGAAGGGCATCCAGCATAAAATCACTGTTGCGTTATTGTTCAAGTAATGACCTTGAAAGATTAGAATACTTTTTTTTTTTTTTTTTAAAGATATGTGTGTTTTTATATTTGCTCAGAGGGGATATTAAACAGGAATAACAGTAAGTCAGTGCACAGTGCACCAGAGGAACAGTGCTGCTGAGGCTGCACAGATTCTGCGCTTCAGATCTGGGAGGGCCTTGCTTAAAGGGCTCATATTACGCTATTTTTGATCTGTGTTATAATCAAAACATCAAAAACACACTTGGAGTTGTGTTTTGTTTAATTCACATATATTTAACACACAAACTGCATATTTAGACTGAGCTCTTCTCTCAAACAGAAAACACTTGTGATATCATAGAGTAACACAGAAAGTTTTCCACTGTGTGTTTAAAGTCTATACACTTTCACTAGAATCATAAAAAGTAACTGTTAACTTGAAAACAACCACTTCATGACATCACAAGGTAGAACGGAGGATTTTCAGCTTTGGAGATATAGATAGACTATTGATACAGGTTACTCAAACATGTGTGAATGAAACAAAACACTACTCCAGGTATGTTTTTGAGGAGGTAACAGCATAAAGCTCACAAGAGTCAGTTTGGGATACTAACAGACCTTTAAAAACACTGAATGTTTTGTTTTACAGTACATTAAAGGGGGCAGAAGTGGTGTAAAGGGTTAAGTGGTCACCCTCAATCAAAGGGTTGACGAAGCACACATGGTAATTATGCCCTTGAGCAAAAGTTTTTACATTTATTGCCTATACTCCAGGTCAAGGAAGGGAATCCAGCGTAAAATCACTGTAGGTCTAGTTATGACCTTGAAAGATAAATTCTTAATACATTTTGATTGGCCTGTATATTTATTAAGTGTCATATGGAGGTTCTAACGTGACCATATACCACCTTGAGAATGCCCAATCTCATCTGATCACAGAGGCTACGCAGAGTTGGGCCTGGTTTGTACTTGGATGAGATACCAGGAGCACGCGGGCAGTGGCGGCAGTAGTAAGTGCACGCTGTGGGGTCCTTAAGCAAGCCACTTTGCCTCTAGTGTTCACTTACACTTGTGCATGAATGTGAGGGGGAGGATGGGACAAAGAATGGAAATTAACCTGTTGCTCCCACAGATGAATGCTGTCGTTGTGTCCTTCGGCAAGACATTTAACCCACCTCACCCCCAGTGTCTGCATACACCGGTGTATGAATGTGTGTGAATGTGTGCGTGGTTCCTTTGAAGTGCTTGAATGCCTTGAAGATGGATAAGTGCTATATAAAAATGGAACCACATACCTTTTAAAACATTACACGAGTGAATTGGTTTTAACAAGGCACGGTGCACAATGTAACTTTTCTGGGAGTTGCTTATGAACTTATCTGCATATATTCAATTAAAATACCTTGAAAAACATACATTGTCACTGTAAGCAGGGGTCGCCTTTCCACAGAATTGGCCAGTAACTTAACTAAAAATCCTTGCCATATTTGCGCCACCCATCCAGATGCTTATTACCCACCCTCTGCCCCGTCTACTGGGCACGGCTGTGTGTTTGTGTGCATCACTAATGTTTGACCAGCACATGGCACAGCTGCTGCTCCACACTCCGCCGAGCCCCCACAATCCTGCAGCCTCCAAATCCAGACATGCTATTTTAGGACACAATGCTATCGCCGCGGTAACTGGTCAACTGTACCACCAACCATCACTCAAGCATCTTTTTCTCAATACACGGTTTGAACCTAAAAGGACTCTGTCTATTCTGAATCCTCTAAACCCCAGCACCTGTAGCCAGTCATTTATCAGTGAGTGAATTCTGAAGGTTCTTTTGTATTTTAGTAAAAGTTTTTGGTTACTTTACCCACTGTGATTAAGTCAACAAGTGCCAGAACCTTTATTTGGACAATATCATTTGTGTTTCTTCCACTGCTCCTTCAAATATAATTTCTTTTTTCTCATTTTTGTGTCTATCCTTCAAAAATACACATTTTTTGCATTGCTTTATTTTGTTTTTCCCTTCCAATTACATTCACTTGAAATTATAAATCATTGTTACATCCCGACACTTACTCTTACTTCAATAGTACTTTTCCCAAATACATTTTTTACTCTTACTTGAGTCATTTCTTGGACCACTACTGTGTACTTGTACTTGAGTAATATTATTTTGAAGTACATTACTCTTACTAGGCCTGTCCCGATAATTACTATATCAACTTATTGCTCAATACATAACAGATGGAACAATGATTTTTGGAGGTTTGGTTTCAGTATTATTAGTTTTTTCATCTATATTTACTTCCACAATATATCGCACTTCAAAATGTGTTATTGTGACTTACAATTTTTGGCTACTTTACCCGCTCTGAGTAAGGGCACCATCTTTGTAAGCACTGTATAAGGAATGTGTCCACTTTGGGATTCCTCACTAGATGCTCTGTTATTCCACTGACTGTGCGGTTACAGCCTGTTTAAACTCGATATCTTAAGAAAGCATTGCCTCCGCCGCAGCCACACAAGTATATATCCCCGAGTAGATTTGGGAGATGAAATCCAACAGGCAGATAGGGAGACCTTTACTTAAGAGAGCTAAGAGAGCTCTCCACAGCCTGAGAAGCAAGCGGTACTGACAGAGGGCAAATGAAAACAAATTAATTCAGTCAAGGCTGTGGTTTAGCGTGTGTGTGTGTGTGTGTGTGTGTGTGTGTGTGTGCGTTAGCTAGCTCCTGCCCAAAAGAGCTGCTTATGACCACTGACACGGGAGAGGAAATGAGGGTGTCCGGACTCTCTGGAGATCTCTTGGCCTGGGCTCGGGTGGGAGGGGCTTATGAGTGCATGGACACGCCCCCCTCTCACTGTTAAGATCCGTCGAATGCAGTGGTGCTATGGTGCCTCTGGGTGGCGCTGTGTGGAGAAGGGATTACACTTGTGGGAGTGCAAGGAGAGTAATGTATAAACTGTTGGGTTGTGTAGTGGGTGTGTGTGTTTACAGAAAAGGAGAAGTCATGGGAAATGCAAAAGTCGTTGCATTAAAAGGGTGGGATGGAAGAAGTAGTACCTTTTTCAGGCTGGTTTCAAAAGTTGTTTTTTTTTTGGGGGTTTTTTTTTGCAGAATTGGAATGTCAGGCTTGATTGCTTTTATAATGAAACAATCACAGGCGACACAATGTTGAATTTTAGAATAATCATTACAATAATACAATGTAAAAAGTTAAATAAAACATATACTATAACATATACATATACTCTATACTTAAAAATGTCTCAAATAAAAACTTACAAACATGCATCCTTTCTCCGAGCGGGCTTGCATCTCCACAAACCAAACTCTTATTTGACCTGGAAGATGGCCTAATCTTACTTGTTTCCACGGAAATGTTGTTCCTTTGGCTTTAATTTTCCATCTAGCACCATGGAGAATGTTCCAAATTATGGTTTTATCGAATCATACAGGTGTCATGTCATCTCCAGGAAGTTACATACTGTACCTTTAATTATCCTTTATCTAAACTGTCGATATTCTTACATATTACTCATACATCTATTGAAAAAAAAGGAAAAAAATCTATTGGTTTATCTGTCTGTCTAGAGGTTGTTAGAAATAGCAGGAAGTAATGCTTTCACATGTGAAAAAGTAGGAAAAACTAGCCACTCTATTTATGGTCAGGAGACAACAGAAGGAGCTGTGTGGATAAACCAACTGTGCATTTATTTATTTTCATATGAAGTTGATATACCGTCAGACACACACTTCTTTTAGTCTTCTTTAATGTAGTGTGCAGCCCTAAACAGCTCAGACAGGAGCTAAGTGCACACCACTGACCTCCCCTCACATCTGCGTCTGTGCCAGGCATGTGACCAGCAGCTGGACTGGTGTCACACTGGTGGTGCCAGTAGCCGTGGTCCACTTTCCCTCCTGCCCATCTCTCTCTATATACTCTTTCACACATTTCTACTTACCTTTGTATCACTGATAAAGAAGTAAAAACATATTTGCTTAAAGCTGCACATTATAACTGTAATGGCGCATCATCTACCTTCTTGTTTCTAAATGGAGATGTTATTGCTTTGTCTGTATGGGCTTAAAATTATCTCCATGGAAACAAATACCCAGACCAAGTTACAGGTCAGTTCTGTGGAGAGGTGAGCCAGAGCACAGTGAGAATTCATCATGTTTTTCAATGTACTATAAACATCTGTAATTGATTGTATGCAATATAGATAAGATTAATGCCATACTGTGGAGCGTTCCAGACTAAACAATGACAAGCAGGTGTCAGCTCTTTCACCAGATTAGTGTCACCTTTTTTTTATTTTACTAGTTAGAAGCTGGCAAAGGGCGAAGGGTGAAAAGCACGTCTGCCTAAATGCACTGAAGAGAGGTGAAGTGCCTGTCAGTGACCAGGGACCTCACTATGACGTAGGATTTGCGCAAAATGTGGGGAAATTTCTCTCATTTGCACATACAAACTGAGATTTCAGTGAAATTTGAAGCCCTGAAGCTATATAATGTGTGAGAAAAATAATGCTTTTCAATATTTTTTGAAATTTAGCATAAAAAAAAAGTCAATGACACCCATGCCATTTTTTTTAATTTTTTTTTTTATGCCGTAGCTGTAGCGATGATAGAAACTCCCCATATTATTCTAATAGTAAAATCACCAAATCTCACAATGGGCCACAGACAACCACAACTTAATGTGTAAATACATCTAAATTTGACAAAACTTCTCAAATCAAAAAGATAAATTTTGTGATCTTGAGACATTCTAACTCATGTGGAATAACCCATTTTACAAGGCTGTATTGATGGCCTGCTAAGATAAACGTTAGCCTATGCATGTCTTGTATTCACTGCCATAGATGTAACACAAGGCTCTCCTGTCCTTGAGTCGCTGGTTACAAATAGCCGGCATAATTCCCACAGGCTCGCAGATAATTCACTGATAATTTAAAGCACTGTGCTGTGTTTCCCTCTCCGCACACACACATACACACACAAAAAAACAGCACATTCCTTTGTTGTTTTCTCATTGTTAGCTTAGTGCTCCTGAATTGACGCTAACCCAGTAAAACGTCGCCTTTGTGCTTGGTAACAGGAGATTGCCACTACTAGTGTACATTGATATCTTAGCACTTTTGTAGCCTTTATTTAGCGTTTAGCTCCTCCTTTCACGTCCCATTATCTGTCGATTTAAGGAAGTGCTAGCCGAATCGGGTCAAGGAGCTAGCCAATTGTACGCCCCAAGCACTCCCGGCGAAGGTTTAAGAAAAATGACAATTTCAGTGTGAGCTAAAAGCGTTTTTGTACCGGTAATAAGACTATGTAAGAGTGGAGTGGATGTAATTTTCTTGGACCCACAGTAAAGGAGAGTATTTTCTGTACCAGGGCACCATAAAAAGATTAATTTTAGTGGTAGTCGTCCCACTAGGGAGCCGGTGTAATCCTGCGGAGCATTAGAGAGGAAGAGGAGAGGGAGGAGGAGGAGTGGACAAGACTTAAGAGTTCTGTTATGTGATCTGAAGTGACTGTAATTCCCTCCAGTTAGGTTGCATACTCTATAAAATGCAGTGGTTAAAGGGGCCATCTTATGAAAAATGCTCATTAAAACATTGCCTTTGAGTTTTGTTGGAGTAGTTCTGCATATTTAGGCCATCTCGCTGAATTTCAGAATGCATGAATTCACTTTGTGACATCATTAGGTGGTAATCCAGGAAGGGCTTCTCTTTTGTTTGTAAAGTCTGTACACCTTCATCCATCTCACTCAAAAACAATGCTTTTTTGGATGTTTGACAGTGCAAAAGTCATCTTCACATACCGCATTAATACTCAATGTGGGAAAAGTGTATTGCCTATGGACACAACAACAGTTTGCACAAAGAGCCTCTGCTGCCCCACTGTGACACCTGGCATTCCCGACTTTCTCCCATCCAAGAACTAACCAGGCCCGGCTTTGCTTTGCTTCTGAAGTTGGGCAAAATCGGGCGAAATCAGGCGAAATTGGGCGAAATTGGGGAAAAATCGGGCATTGCTTTATTCCAGTCTCCTCCTCCATTTTGGCCAGTCAAGAGAATCTTCTGGGATGGACTAGATTTCTTTCAGAACTTCAATAATCCTGTATACCCATATTTTGTAATTTTTTCCCCAAATGTTATGCAATAGAAATTCTGATTAGAGGGGAATTTTGACCTCTGCATTCTCCAATTTCCCTGAAGCAAGCTCTCTGCAGCACCTGATGACCCTCCTCAACGAAGTAACGAAGAATACGGGGTGAATATGCTAACATAGAAAAGCCATACACAATCCATTCTCAGTGTGAACTTCTTGCTCTCAGACAGGAGTACCGGCACTAACAATGCAACTGTAAATATTTTTTCAACCATCAGCAGTATTTTAGCACTAAACCTTTCTACAGACACACATTTCGTAGAACACTGCTCCCATAATGAACTTAACACATCCTACAAAGGTTTGGAGCCAGAGCCATAAGAAGTGTCTTAAGTGCAGACAGCGCTGGTCTTAAAGGGGAAGCGCACTGAGGAGTAATCACGTGTGTCCGCGCGAGGTCACCACTGGTCTGCAGCTTCTAATTATGTGCTAATAGCCACTGAGGAGGTCATTTGGAGCCATTAGCCAGCGCCTGTAGGTAGTTAACGGCCCACAGCATAACCCTCCTCCTTAATGTTCCCTGCGAGCCCGTTAGCGCTCTGTCACCAGCCAGCTAGCTGCCTCGTTACCACCATTAGAAACCAATTGATAGGTAATAGTAAAATATGATGGCACACTATTCAGGAAATATGGACTCTGTTAGAAAGGTGAGGGACAGGAGACGGAGCGCGGAGTCGACAGCAACTTGTACAGGGCTGAGGGGGAGAAGGAGGATTAGCTTCGGAGTTGGGAGAGAAGTAAGGCACAAAAAGTTACAAAGTTGGAATCTTTACCGGGGAAAGTCCCACTGAGGTTTGGAATCTCAGTCTATTGTACATATTTTTAGTGGTAGAGCAGAAGAAACCTACGCAGACCCGAGGAGAACATGCAAACTCTACACAGAAAGGTCCGCACTATCTGGGAGTTGAAGTGTGGACCTTCTTGCTGTGAGGTGGTAGTGCTAACTGCTGTGCTACAGTTAGTAGTTGCATCCTTTTGGAGCAGCAGCAGCAGCTCTACTCTGAGCTCCTCCATTCCCAACGCAACATTCATCTCCACATTGCTTTGACTTTGCCTTAGTAGTCATGGACTGTCCTTAAAATCGAATCAGTATCAAAACACGCATATTGTGGTCCTACTGTGCTGCCCATTGTTCCTCCTCATTCGAGTCAGCTGGTTCCATTTAGATATATTTTATCCCAGACCTTTGATTCATATGATTTCAATTAAAATCAGAGCGTTATCAGTCAAAACCACTGCTCCTGCTCCTCTCCATTTCTCAGACTTTGGCTAGTTTGATCTGCAGACACAAGCATACATCGCTCCCTAAAAAAATCACACTTTTTTGTCTGTGATGAAATCTCCGGTCGCCCACTCTAAATATTTACCAGCGCCGTATTTGTATAAGCATTTTATTAACGATGCTAGCTGACAAACGGCTAGCCTCATTGACCCGGCCACTGTATAGCAATGTAGACAAGTGGTGTGTATGTCTGTCCGAACTTAAATGCATGAGAGATTGACGCCTTATTTAAGCCTCTGTGTCAACTTGAAATGCCAAATGGTTACAAATTCTGCAGTTTAATTTTATTTTTTTCAAAGTTTACAGTCACGCAGGGTTCAGAGAATGTTTGAAATTGCGCTCACTCCCTTTTCATTAAAGCAGGATAGTCTGAAAACATTGGTTCATCAAAGGCGGCCTACAAATTAGACTTTGCGAAACTCAATTTGAAGTAAAGAAAAGCCATTTTTTTTTCCAAAGGGAGAAGCCAAAGTCTGTGTGTGTGTTTGAGTATAAACTGGGCACAGTATCTGCAATTATCGAGCAATGAAGTCACTACAGAACAGACATGTGCGCTGGGTGCAGTATCACTATGTTATAACACATTCAAACAAAAAGCATTGACTGTAATGAAATCAATTTTTCCCATGTCATTATTTAAGTTACTTGAATGAGCCTTTTTATTTATTACAATTTTTTTACTTATATTTATTGTGTTCAGAAAACATTACAATAGAACAATGAACAATCGGTCTGTCATTTAAATCCAGTATCCATTTTTCCAAGTGTTCTTCATATTTTTCTTTTTCTAACCTTAGAATATGTGTAAGTCTCTCCATAATGTGAATTTTTTCCACAATGTCCTTCCAGTTGCCAAGCGTAGGAGGGTCTTCCTTATGCCATTTTTTGCTTTTAATGGCTTTTTTTGATGCTGCCAACAGTATCTTAATTAAGTAATAGTCCTTTTTTGGGATGTGTGCGCCCAAAATACATCGTTATGCATGTTCTCGGTAGTGTGTACCCAAATATTTTCCCCATTTCTTTGCCTAAAGTATCCAACACATGTGCATGCCCCATATTATAGCGCCTTTTTTATTTTTAAGGTGGTCACTTGCTTTATCTCCATGTAGATGTATGGCGTTAACCGTTTTTAGCTTGCATTTACTCAATTACCACTGTTTTGATTGCTAAAATTAACTTGAAAAACATGCATTTTTATTCTGAGTGGCGCCTCTCCACAGATCTGGCCTGTAACTTAACCTGGTGGTGTCAGTGGAGAGATAAAATGAATGCCATACTGTGGAAAATTCCAAATCATACATGGGCCTATGTATATTAAACAAAATTGCAGTGGGACAGATAGTCCCATTTTGTACTTTCTAAGTATTTGTGTAACTAATAACGTCATGTAATCTGATTGGGGTAGTGTAGTAAAAGACGGAGAAAACTCAAGTATTTTAACTTCAGAATGATATGACTCAAATAGAAATGTAAAGTACTGTAGTCATTTAAATTCTGAGTCAAGTCCAAGAGGGAAATTATTCAGTATAGGCTAAAGTATTCAAAAAAGTACTCCAAAAATATTACTCAAGTATACTTCAATAAATGTACTTTTAGAAATCATATTTGAAAATGTACTCAAGCTATCTCGGCTCCCCATACTGTTTGCCTAATGCACTGCGCTCCCATCTCACCATAATTTGTTTGTACCCCTCTGCAGCAGCTAAAACCTTGTATCATGTTGCGGTCCTGCTCTTAAGATTGTTTTGTCTATCGGCTAATAGTGGAAATTAGCAATGCGGCCTCCTGGGACCCACCCGGGCATGTGTGAATGTGGGCGCGCCAGTCTCAGAGATCCAGGGCTGGTGGAATAACATCTTCATATCAACAGTGGTGCCTCTGTTTTTCTTAAATATTTTTTTGGACCGCTGTCTTGGATACTGGCCACAAAACGCAAGGGGGGCAGGGAGCAGAGCCATCCGTAGCCGCCAGCGCACAGAACATGGGAGTAAGAATGCCGAGGTGTGTGCGACTCCGGATGGACAACCGAACCCCACATCATCTAGCTCGATCCGATAGCGTGTGAGAGCGTTGACCCGCCCCCTGGAAATACGCTCGGTGGGATTCATACCGTTATTACATTAAAAGCAGATTGCCCTCCCCCCCAAATAACGGTTTATAATGTGTTAGGGGTATGATAGTGGGATTAAGCTTAATTTTTGATTTAGGAATAACTAAAATCACACAATCCATAACTTGTTTTGGCATTTTTGAGCTCTATTAGAACTGATACTATGAAATCCTCCCGTTCAAATTACATTATGGACGTTTTTCACATAAATAAAAGTTGCACATTCGCACACAGTATATATTTTTGAAAATGTTGCTCATGCATCAAAAACAAATGCGAACCAAACTCTTGGCCAAATCTGTGATAGCGTAACGGTTTGGTAAAGATGCCCAAAAATATGTTGGAGGGGGGACTCGCAACATGTTTACATCAGACACAGACATCATGGTTTATAACGTGCCAGGGGTAGGATAGTTGGGTTAGCTAAGTGCGTTTTGACATAGGCATAATTGTACTTTTATAATACCAACGACCAGCAAGAAAATGTTGTGATTTTTTACTTTTTATTTCTTTATTAAAATGCAACTCTTTTTCTGACTGTTGAGCTTTGAACTGAGAATATGAAAGTTTAATATTCAAATCATGGCATGTTTTTGTCACAAATAGAAGTAGGGCAGTTTCAAATTGCAAAACTAAATTTTTTAAGGCTCTATTGCATATTTATCTAAAAAAAATGCATTTGTGAATCAATATCGCTTCAAATGTAAAAATTCTATAAATTTCTTCAATTAATAATGTGATATTTATATTTTATTTCAAACACAGACACGTGGCCAGCTCCTTTTTGCGTGATTTGCACATCTTGAGTTTGCATAAAACTTTTAAATGTGTAAATTTCAGGGTAATAGTATATATTAGTTGTTTTAATGATAGTAGCATTAATAACAGTACAGCATAGTACTACATTAATTACTGTTTTTCTTTCTTTTTTATTCAATTCCATTCAATTTTTCTTATATAGCACATTTAAAATACAACTTAAACTGCCCAAAGTGCTTCACATAAAGGCAACAAAAACAGATATAGATAAAACACGACACACAGGCAACAATAAAACAATAAAACACCAAGATATCCTGTCTAGCCAGAATTAAATACCAGGGTGAAGAGGTGAGTTTTCAATGTGTTACACACTGATGTAAGGATGTACGTTTGTGTACTGTGCATAGACAGAGGGATTCCTGTTTAGACCTCAGCGCTACTTCCTGTTCATGGGTTTCAGCTTCCTGTTATATGCAACATTCTGAGGACTTTTTTCCCCCCATTACAAATATTTTGCTTTAAATTGCTCATCGCTATGGCAACAGTCATCATTTATCATCATTCTGAAACTCATGGATAAAATTCAACGTTATTTTTCAACTTTTCTTCCCAAACCGCCTCTTGACCCGCTAAACAAGTACTAACTAGAAAAACATGAAAACCTGTTTTATCACTTTAAACCTCCGCATCTTGGATTGAATCGTCTGTGCTGATAACACACAGTAGATAGAGAGATACTTTTGTAGAATTCAGCACTACTTATTGTAACTTTCAACTTTATTTTTTTACTTTTCTATGTAATTACAAACTGACACTTACTTGACTGGTGTAATACTATGATAAATATTTCCCACAGGTACTACTACTCCTACTAAACAAAGTAATAATTAGAAAAACATGAAAATCTGACATATAAGTAACTTTAAATGATGATTTTGTGTATTCATGACATAGATAGAGGAATTACTTTTTAAAACTTGAACTAGAATTTTCAACTTTACATTTGCTTTTTTTCCACAAACTGCTAGTGGTGGAACATAATGAAGTAAAAATTGCAAAGTACTGTAATTAAGTATAATTTTTAGGTATCTTTACTTAAGTACATTTTAAAGTGGTTATGTTTTACGTTTACTTACTAAAGCAGATATATATACTTGCTACTCCACTACACTTTTGAACTGGACTGAAAACTAAAAGTATTTTTTATTACCTGCAGAAAAGACTGAAGGTTTATTTTTTAACGTGTTCATAATTTGAGCAAACAAGTATATAACCACAAGTAAACAAATAAAACAGCTAAAATAAAATAAAAAGATCGATTCAGTTGTTTGAAATACATTTACTTTTTACTATTTATGTACAGTTTTTTCACGTGATGCTTTTTTTTTTTTACTTGAGTATTTTTTCGCTGCGGTATCTGTACTTTTACTTAATTTGCGTACTTCTTCCACTACTGCAAACTATCACTTACTTGACTGATGTAAAACTATGATAAACATTTCGCATAGGTGCTATCCCACCAAATCAAGTAAAAAAAACATGAAAAACTACCACATATTTGCACTTGAAAGTATTTTTAGACAACTATCACACACATAACTTCCTCATCTTTATTCTATCTCTTCATTAATCCCTCCCTGTGGAATGCAGCTTACAAATATAATATGATGAACAGCCACTAACCCTGCGCTCAAACTTATTGTTGTAGATTTCCATGCTTAGGTCCATATGGCCACTTCCTTTGGACCTGTTTTCCCCATCCCCGCCGCTTTGTGGACCTGTCAGCCGATAAAGAATCACTCCACTTGGCTATAACGAGTTCAAAAAGAAGCCGAAGACGCGCGGGTGCCCCATGGAAAATCGGCCAAAAGGGACACCCCTACTGCTCGCTGCTATCGCTCCCATAGTGATAGTCATGTTATTGATGGCCAGTGGTTATGCTCATTTTAATTTTTTTTTTTTTTTTGGGGGGGGGTGGATTTTCAATAAAAATAAGTTGAAGGGAATTGAAAAAGTAAGAAATTTTCATAGGCATTTTTAGAATTCAGTTTTCATAGTGTGCAATGAGGTCACAATATCAGATTTTAGTGTTACGATTATTGCAATAAAAATACTACAATTTATTTTTTTTTCATATTTTTTGACACCATGACCAAACAACTAAGAAATTCTTCTTCTTTTTTTATTTTAATTTTTTTTAATTTTAAATTTTGGGATTTAAAGGTTCCGATTCTTGTCTCCAGTGGTGGAAGTAACAAAGTAAAAGTAGTAAAATACTGTTCTTAAGTAGAATTTTACAGTGGCTTCTTTTTACTTTTCCTTCACTACATTTTAGAGCAGGTGTCTGTACTTTCTACTCCACTACATTTTTAAACTGGACTGAAAAGTAAAAAGTACTTTTCATATGATTTGAGGGGTTATTTTTACTATATTTGCAGTAACATCCCGACTAAAGTTTTCGAATAAATAAAAATAAATACACAAAAATAAGTAGAAGTTCATAAGAAAAATTAAGAAATTGATTCATACTGTTACTTTTGATCAAAATATGTATCATTTTTGAATCATTATCACTACATTTAACACTTTATATTTAAATTAGCAACACTTTTGAAATACTTTTACTTTTTATTTAACTTTAAGTACTTAATTACTTACACTTAAGTCACTTTTTTCATGTGATACTGTAACTTTTCCTTGAGTAACTTTTTACCTCTCTATCTGTACTTTTACTTAAATAACAAAACTGCTTGTCTCCATGGAGATGTTATTGCGTTGCATGGAATGTTCCACAGTAAACCTTTTCTAAAATGACCATATGTTATAGTATGTGACCAGTTTTATTAAATCAAAGCTGAAAAAAAAAAAAAAAAACCACTACATTTTTGGGAGTATTGATTGAAGTTTATATTTTCTTTCAGCTCTTACGATTTTATTATGACCGGGATAATCACGGATACTGATTAAACTAACGATCTCGTCATCCCTAAATACGGGTCCCATCTAAAGAGAGACAGAGAAAAAGAGAAAGAAAGAGAGAGGCAGTTATTTAGGCTTTTATCATCATAGCACACAGGCAAAAGCAAGTAGATGCGTTCAATTTGTCAATATACTGATGCACTTGAGACACTGAAGCTGTTATATTGACTAGTTTGCAGAGTTCAAAATAAATGCGCCATATTGGTCCATTTTTGTGTCCAGTTTTATCTCGTGTCAACAGGTTATTTAAGGTAAGTTTGGTGCAGTATTTTATTTTTATTTTTTATTTTATTTTATACTTTTTTTGTTCTAGATGTGCTGGTATTGTTGATTTTCTGACGACATCACAAAATTCTAGAGGAAAATAATGTTTAGTACAGATGATGGCAGCTAAAATGAATATTGTTAAGATGCTGATTTTTGTGGAAAAACAGTGAGTTCTCGGGGTCTACTCAGTAATAGATCAGGTTCAACATTTCTGCATTTACTTTTTGGATATTTAATGGCAAAATACAGTTTAATCAAAAGGGAAAACTGGTTATTGCCCCTCATCTGGGAGTATGACATTGAAAACCACCTATTCCTTATCCAAAATGTGCTCGAGTAAGATAATCTGTTTGGAAAATGCAACTAATTCTAGGATTTCTGTTCCTGGTAAAAAGGGATAAATGTAACTTAGATGATACTAAGGCAAGGCAAGTGTATTTGTATAGCACAATTCGTACACAAAGTAATTCAAAGTGCTTTACAGAATAAGAAAGACATTCAAATTACAATACACACCGATCAAAATATAAATAATCATCCTGAAATTAACATTAAAAGAGAAGAGTGCAGAATATAAATTGTATGTACAGCTAAACAGAACCATTTTGAGCCTGGATTTAAACATAGTCTCACATCTTCACGAAGACTGCACCAGGTTTTAGCTGCATAAAACTGAAACATTGATTCCCCATGTTTAGTCCTGACTCTGGGCACCAGCAGGAGGCCGGTCCCTGAAGTCTTTAGAGTGAGAGATAGCTCATATGGCACTATGATAATATAATCAGCACTACTACTACTATTACTACTACTACTCCCGTGACTAAGATACTGTGTGTCCGATAGACTCAATATAACATCTGATTACAGCTTATCTTGCCTTTGTAATATTAAATAAACCCTTTTATTTATTTATTTTATTCCTTTTTGAAAGATGTGATTAAATACGAAGCTACATACACAAGAATCAAAAGAAGTTGCGATTTGTCAAAAGCTGTTTGAGTAGGCCACATGCAGTAAAGACAAAGCACTGATTATAAAGTCTGACATTTTGGTGATATAGTGTTGAGACCACCCTGTGTGCTATATTACCTTAATCTAATTCACTTTTTACCAAATATAAAACAAGGAAAAACAGTGAAAGAGGTTTATAATGATACAGGAAAAGTAAGTTCATTGTATTTGTGCTTATTACATCAAATGCTTTTCAAATAAGAATAAGCGATTACGCATAAAAAATCATCAGTATTAAACCAAAATTGTGTTAAGGATTAAATGTGTGCTTTTTATTACAAACACATACAAATCTACCCTGGCTTTTATACATAATTATTCAAACAAAACAAAAAAAAACATGATAATTTGATGAAATGTGTTGGTCTATTAATGTAAATAGGGTCGGGTTGTATGGTGGCTAAGGTGCAGACACTCTTGAGCCCCAGATGGAGTGTCATGTGCTCGGTGTCAGACAGTGACCAGTGCCCCCCTCCCTCTCTCTTCCTCTCTCCCTCTCTCCCTCCCTCCTCCTTCGCCCCTCCCTCCCTCTCTTCTCCTCCTCCTCTGACACATACAGCATGGCACAAGTGGCAAGTGCAAGGGACTGGTGTGTATGTGTGTAGAAGGAGGAGAGACAGACAGAGAGAAAGAGAGAGATGAGAGAGAGAAAGGGAGGAGGAGGAGGATAGGACCGGGGGTGTGTGGTGGTGGTGGTGGTGGGGGGTGTTATGAATATGACCCCGAGATATTCCATTGTGGGCCCATGTCCGGTTCTCGGGGCATTTGATACACATCTCAGTGAGTGGCATTAATGCGCCTCTCTCGCGCTTCGACATTTGGAATAATCGCAGGGCTGTTTGCCGTCATCGTGCTACTAGCTGTCAGCAGCAGCGCTTTGCCCCCTCTGTCCCCCGGCCTGTTCCCCTGCCTGTCTGTCAGTCTCATCCTCTCCTCCTGCTCTTACATTATAGCAAACAAGTTGCCCGTGCAAGGGAGCACTTGATACTTTTTTTATTATGACCAAACCGTTCCCATAATTACCCCATAATCATTATATAATCCTATAACAAAGCCCCCATTGAAGCCCTGTCTTTTGTCAAGGCTGGGACACTGAATCTATAATTGCATTATTCAGTCTCTTCCACCCCCTATAGAAGCATAATATAACAAAACCATCCGACAAGAGGCATTTTAGTAGCACCCTCCGTCCGGCCTGTGCGGGACGTGTGTGTGTGTGTGTGTGTGTGTGTGTGTGTGTCTTTTTACGCTCCACAAAAGTTGTGCCAACTTCAAGTTCAGAGCTCGTGCAGCTGGAAATAACCACAAAACCCATAAAGCAACCTCTCCTGCTGCCTCCTTTAGCGCGCGCTCTAAACAATCTTCAGAGAGGTGTGTAGCATTATTGATATATCTCATTCGCAAATAATTATTCTCTTTTTATAATGCGCTCCGAGGCAAAGGAATAAATCGGTAATACATTGTGGAAAAAAGGCAAAAGCGAGTCCCCTGTGAGCGCTTGTGCGTTTGTATGCGCGGGGATCGGCAACACAACGGGGCTTATTTACATTAAATACGCCACAAGGTTACAGTGCAGATAGATGAGCGTCATTTTGATCACTCATTACTTCTCTTAAGCGCTGACTGACGCTCAGGACGCGCACGAGGCAACACACATTTATCCTGGAGTTTTTTAAAGACGAGGAGAAGAGGACCCTTGCAGCGAACAGTTGACTTTAAAGGTAAGCTTTTGGACTTTTTTGGAGTGCTTTTGTGACATGTGCTGCCGCTTGTATCAAAGGAGAAGTGGGGCTGATTTCCTTTTTACGCGCGGTGCACAAGCGAACAGGCTGTGATTGCTTTGGTAACGGGGCACGTATTAAAATAAAAGAGTGTCAATAGTCACTTCAAGGTCAGAAAACAACAAAAGGTGTTTAAAGAAATGCTCGTTTTTCCTCCGAGAGCGCAGCGACACGGAGGTTATCCCACGGCACGAGGCTGCTCACCGCTGGGGCTCATCAGCTGCTTTTCACCCCCGACTCAAGAGAGAGGCGAATACCGCAAGAGCCCGGGCTGTGTGAGGGTACATCCAAGCTCCCCCACAACAATGTAGCGCGTTCGGTGTTAGCAGCTATAAGAAAGAACAGACCCGGAGACGAGCGGGGTGTACGCTGCTACCGCTGATGCGTAACCCGGGCGATCAATGCAAACGTTTACCTTTTAGCGGACAGCCAGCCAGCGACAGAGAGAAGGGGCAGAAGGGGGGAAGTGAAGGCAGCGTGTGAGAGAAGAAGTGGAGATGCGCGGCGAGGAGCAGTTGTAGGGACAGCCTCGAGGAGTGGACTCTCTCGGAATAGGAACAGGTCCGAAGCGCACTTTTCAACACCCCTCCCGTTATCCGGCAACAATATGATCCGCTCAAATCTTATGGACATGCTTCATTATTCAAAGGACACTCGCAACGCAGCCCTGACGCACAGGACTTAACCGGCACCTCGCCAATTTTTCAAACAAGGTAAGAAGAAGTAGTAGTAGTGATAGTTTGGGGTGATAAACTCTGGATGTTAGTGGATAAGACTGCGTGGAAAGTGAGTTTTGCTGGCTTGTTTGTGCCGAAAGGAGCATTCGCAGCGGGGGCTCTACATGTCTCCCCAATCATGATTAGAAAATAACAGTGCAATTATCCGTAGCGTGTGTCTGCCGAGCGTCAAAAACAACGTCTAAAACAGCAGCTGGGGAGCGCGACCTGGTCTGGACCGCTTTTGCATTTATAAAAAACCCGTATGCACGTTTTAATTCCACGCGCAATTATTAACACGTTTGTTTGAGTCCGTGCGTAAAAGCCAAGTCGCGTACAGCTCTCGCACACAAACCGTAAAGGGAAAGTGAAGCGAAGTTTGCTTTTGGAAACTTTCTACATTTAAAACTACCACTTGGCACCGACTCCACGGAGGATAAGGGGAGAAGTTTAGGAGTCGCGTGGTGTGTCAAAACTTGGGAGATGCGTAGAAGGAGACGAGGACGAGTCGGTGAGACCTGCCATTTTGTGCAGTGATCGACCTCTGTTATGAATAAGCTGCCTCTGCATTATGCTTTGAGGAGTGACATGTAGACATATAGCGGACGTGTCGCGGACGGAAAAACCTCAAATCGCCTCGTTTGGGCGAAGTGCTACTATTCCAACGTCACTTAAATGTTTTCAGCAGCCCTGAGAGAAAGTTGAAGTGATTTATGCCACGCGTAACTGTCTGGAAATATAAAATGACGATGCGCGTAATCATCTTTCCCGAGTGTGTGTGTGAGTGAGAGGCGAGTGGATGCACTTGTTCTGTTTTATACCCCCCAAAAAACTTTCTTTTCCCGTATCCTACGCGCTCTCCACCCCGGGTTACGACTTGAACCATCCCCGCACGCCGTTCCCGTATTGAATCATTAGCGATACGAGGCTTGTAATCCCATTTGCAGCCTGTGTGTGAGTCGCGCGCCTTGGGTGGGGAGGACCTTTCCTTACAGCCTTGACCCCTGGGTGCTCTGACCCGGCTCACACGGCCACTTATAACCGCTTATAACCGCTGTCAGGAGTGTCATCCTTCCCCAAAAACACCACTGTAACAACGTCCACAGCGCGCGTTTTTGCGTTTTTTTTAAAGACCCAAAGCAAGGATTAAGAAAACAACTCATTTTCCTCATATTCATTACGCGTTCAGCTATAGATAAATAAAAGAAGAAGTTACTGGCATTGTTTGATAGTATGCACAGAGCGGATATTATGTCTGAAATACTGTCTGGGCGTGAACCCGTTTTTGTCATTGCCTTATTGCAGATGAAACGGTAACAGATAGATAAGTGTCCCTGGTTCACTCACAGAAAAGATTTCTCTGCGCCCTTCCACTATCCACTGCTCCAACTTGCAAATGTTGTCATTCTTTAGTGATGATAAATATTGGAGAACAGCAGAAGTATTCCCAGTTTCATACGTTATGTGAATTTGAGCAGGCCTTCAGTGTCCTCTTTGAAATTTTAACAACATAAATTAGGCCAACTTTTCATTTCAGTGCATGCTATTTGTCAGGTTTGAATGTGATCCACGTCACTCACTAATTATCAAAGAATTCATTGTCCTTACTCGATAAATTTCCCACATATTAATTAAAATGTATTAATTTTGTCAACCACCAGTAGACGAATCTGGTTGCGTAATTAGGATGCTGTTTTTTTTTTTTTGGGTGGGGGGGGGGGGGGGGGGGGGGGGGGGGGGGGGGGCAGCAGTAAGATTTTCAGATGAAATTTTCCATAACTGGCCGATATTAGCTGATCTACCACCTGTGCGGGCCATGACTGACTACGCCAATACACGTCTTCACCCGGACTGAAAAAAGACTAGAATAGAAAGAAGCGAGTGATGGGAAGAGAGGAAAGGAGGAGAGAGGGAGAGGAGAGGCAAAGCATGGCATCAAGTCAGTTAGCTGTCTGTCAATTTGTTGTGATGGCTTGTCAAACAGACTACAGGTGGAATTATTTTCAATCGCTGTATTTTGAAAAGTGGTAGAACAAATTTTTACATGAATTGCAGATCTGTCTGGTGTATTGAAAAAAAAGGATGTGGCGGGTGCGGAACACAGTGGATCTGAACTAAAGGGAGGACTTAGATGAGGCAACTTAACCTCTCCAAATGGCTGTTGTTTTATATGTCATATTTGTAATGCGGAGGGATCAATTTGTATAGAAAGTACTTATTTCAGATTGCAAAAAATACTGTGCGATACTAGAAGCAGGCGGTCAGATATATTGTGCACACTGCTTATGTTGTTTTGTGCAGTGAAGAAAGAAAGAAAGAGCGAAAGATTTGCAGAAGTGTGTACATACAGTTAAAGCAAAGACAGGCACAGTTATAGGAGTGAACGATTTGAGTTTACAAATTGCCGTCAGAATTTTCATCAAAGCACAGATGTATATTCACATTGAAAGTGGCATTTTGAGCACGGTGGCTGGTGGGAATTCTCATGTGAATTCTTATAAAGTGGGGAAGTATACGGTTTTTGCAGCAGTTTAACCTTATGATTTGAGTAAGTAGTTGGGACGTGTCATTTTAACTTTTTGATTTGCAAATAAGAAACCGTGGAAATTGTCATCAAATTAAGATATATTTATATTGAAAGTGGGATTTTGAAACACTGAGGTAGGTGATTCCTGTGTGAATTCTTATAGGGCGAAAAGTACATACGGTTTTCTATTGGGTTTGCAGCAGTAGTACTTTATGATTTGTAGTAGTAGTAGTAGTTGGTATCATTTTAGCTTTAAATTTAGAGCATTAAAAAATGTCATTTATATTTTGAAGACATGTATTTGTACTGAAATCATTTGAAAACACTGATTCTTGCATGACTTCGTATAAGGCGGAAAAGTACAGGAATTCGCAGCAATAGAACCTTACCATGGTCACATCAATTTAACTTAAAATTTGGGCAAATCATCATGTTGAAATCAGCGTTTTAAAACACTGTGGCTGGTGATTCTCGTGCAGAACAATACACAACACACAATACATTTGCAATAGTAATTCGCAACAATACCACCTTGCGATTTGAGTCAGTAAATGGCCACATCGTTTTAACATCACACGTATTTCGAGGTACCGCTATCCAAGTTTGTACAGTTCAGTTTTTGTAATATCTGGAATACAACTTGTCAACATGTCAACTCGTCATTTGAAAACACACAAGGATGACGTATTGAATCTAGCAGTGGGTTTGCTTTTGACTGTGGCTGGTTGGTGGCTGATCCCCTTCTCATGTAATTATAGGGGCGAGGGCTCCAGCTGTACTGCCTGTGCGGAGGCCAGTGCTCCCTTCTCCTCTGGGACCCGGGCGGCGGTGGGCAGGCCAGATCAGGGCCAGCTCCGCTCATCATACAGCCATTAATTGATATGTGCAGTCATTGTGAAAGCACCCCCTCCCCCCTCTGTGCTGGTTGTGTTCTGTGGTGGTGTACTGGGTGATAGCGGGAAGGAGGATGGAGGAGAGAAAGCAGGTGTCGTGAAGTTAAAAAAAAAGGTTTTTCGAAAATTTGAGGAGTTTTTGATGTGATCGGTGCAGGGGGAGGGGGTTGATCAATTGGTTGCATGCACTTTTGTTTTTCGATATCTGTCAAATCAATTAGACTTATGTAGAACCTCGTATTGTTAGGTGATGTTTTTCAGTGTTCAGTTTTTGCATTTTTCCAATTTGTTTTTCGAATTTGAGGAAAGATTTTGGGGAGTGATCAGTGCTGGTGAGTTTTGATCAAATTACAGCACGCACTTTTGTTTTTTCTGACAGTGGCCAAGCCGATCACTCACACTTATTTTTTATCTGAAATTATTTTATAATTTTTATTTATTTTTTTGCAATTTTCAATATGTTTTTTGGATTTTCGAAAAGCTTTTAGACTTTGATGTGATCGATGCTGGCGAGTTTGGATCAGATGGTTGCATGCACTGGTGTTTTCCAAAAGTGGACACGCTGTTGTATTAATAATTTTGTAATTTTTTTCAATTTGCTTTTCAATTTTGCAATGAAATTCTTTTGCGTGAATTGAAATAAATGTAAAAAGTTGCCTAGCTCTCGCAGATTATGAATTTTCAGTCGATTTGTTAAAGTTGGTGTGTATATATACACGCACATAGAAACACAAGTAGATTTCCCAGTCACACATATTACTTTTCACTACTAAACACACATATTTTAAAGTCTAAAACTATTTTTTTGATGTTTCTTAATATGGCATTTTGCAGTTCTTTAAAATGTATCTTGAAATGAATTCGTTTAGAGCTTTGTAACAGTTCACCATCAGATCTGAAAAGAGTACATAGGCCTATAGCAATGAAATAATTACCAGTATCATGTTCAAAAACACAATATTTTTATTCAAAAGTATCCAGGAACATAAAAAAGTACTTCTGATAAACTCATAATTACCACATTGATCTCATTTGGTAGCCCGGCGCTGCTCTGCTACACCTACTGTGCGGAGGAGAGCGGGGGGTATTGCATTGTATTGAAGCTGGTGGTATTTCTGTCATTTCTCTTGCGCTCTATGGGGGCTCCATCAGTGGCGAGTGTGAACAGAACAGAAGCAGGGCTGGAGTGGGCAGGCGTAAGTCCGCTTGGAGACTTGTAACGCGGTGACCCTGTGATCCGGAGGCCAGGGAAAGATGGAGGACGGGCATGAGTGCGTGAGCGTGTGTGAGGGCGAGTGGAGAGCGTACTTAGTTGTGCTAGATGTAGTATGGGATCAGACGTATTAGAAGATTTTAACCTTATCAGATTTGAAAAAGAAAACGTGAGGCGAAAAGGGAACAAAATGTACTCTAAGCTGTTTCTTTGACTTCTTAAGTTGTAATAAATGTATGCAGATTTGGGTCACGATTTTTGCTTTCATCAAATATTACACATTAGTAGTTAACATGTGAAATTTTGGTAACGCTTTATAATTACACTTTTAATCATCTTAAAAAGCATATGCAGAAACTTAACTTAATGAGCAAACTGTTTATTAAGAATCATTCAGGCTTAGTAACTGCGTAATACCCTTAACCCTTAACCCCTTAATTAACACGTTATTAAGCCTGAATCATCGTTAATAAGCAATTTTTTCATTGTGAAGTAAATCTTTATCTTAATTTATCTTAGTTTAAAGTAAATTAAAGTGCTACCAAAATCCACATGTTAAAACTAGTTAGGTGTAATGTTAATATGTCAAGCTTGAGCCACATTCGGAACCATTTAAGTTAAAATTGTGAGCTAATCTGCACACACGCTTACTTTTTCAGATTTAGTCCAAATATTAACAGTGTAGCAATTAATACATGCACCGCGAGTTCACAATAGGGCAAACAAACAGCACGTATATTCACATTTCACATATTTTCCATGTATTCGGCCTAGTATAAATACATTTGTATAATACCAGTCATATCAAATCATGTGCAAAATTTAATTCATCCGTAAGCCTAAACCTTGTGTGTATTGCTATTTTGACCTCACTTTTATTTCTGCAAAAAAAATCTGCATGCATGTTACTTCCTTACTTCGTATTTGCTCACATTTCTATGATCTTACACTTCTAATTAGACACGTTGTCCCTTCCCTCTGCTGTGTCACCCACTGTCCGAGCTTTTCCACAGAGCTGCTATGGTGATTTACGTCGCTGCGGTGATAAATGCAAAGAGACACATGTGACCTTAAACTTTTATGAAGTTAGCTCTGCTGCCCTTTGCTCGTGATTAGGCTTCTTTTTAGGGCGTGAAAATGAATTTGTAAATGACCATAATGATATCACCTCTATTATCTCTATCTGTCTGTCTGTCTAAACCGTCCCCATCTGTCCATTTTTATTTAAAGCGCAAATGACAGGTTTTCATGCTTTTCTGATTATTACTTGGTCCGGTGGATAGTACCTGTGGTAAATATTTATCGTAGTTTTACAGTTAAGTGCCAGTTTGTGGGGAAAAAATACAAAAAATATAGAAAGTAGCAGCGACTTTTAAAATACAAGAATACGCCTAACAAAATTCCATCCAAAATGCAGACACTATTAGCTATTTTTCTGTCAGTTTAAACTTTCATTTAACAAAACAAAGGTGTTATAATTACTTTTTATTAGTCTAATCATAACTATTGTGTAAATTTGATATGTTTTTAGCTCTTGTTAACATTAAAATTGCTGGGTAACAGTTATGGCCTTACATCTTACTTATGTCGTATCTGTTGCTTGCGTCCAATCAGAAACTGCAAACTTTTTAGTACAATCTTACATATAATGGTGGTAACAATGTTTTAGCGAGATGAGTACCTGTCATATGCACTTTAACTTAAGTAACTGTTCTTTGAAATGACGAGAGCCGTGGAAGCTGTTGTGCAGTCGGAGATGAAAAGAAAGTACTTGAAGTCTTGACGCTATTATCGGCCAGCATAAAAAGCTAGCGCGAGATGCAGAAGACGCCATCAGAGAGGAATGAATGTACTGTCAATTAAAACCAAAGCTGGTGCATGATCCAAGTTACTGTTAATCATTGTTTAAAGCAGTGTTTCTCAATCTGGGGTTTAAGGACCTCCAGGGACGATACTGAGAAATGTGTTTTGTTAATGTGTATGATGTATGATGACATTTTTGGTAACACTTTATTTTAATTAGTCTTAACAAAGCATGAACAAATAGTTAATTCATAATGAGCAAATAGTTTATTAAGTGTAGTGTAATTTTATGAAGTTTAAAAACATAGCTCAAGTTTCATTGATGTATACAATTTGGGATAAGGTGTGTTTTAATCTAACCTTTTTGACTTTTTATGAGTGCAAATGAAGTTAAAATAATATTCTTTTAAAAATGTGAGTTTTGAAGAATCAGTCAAAAACGCAGTAGTAAGATCTGCAATTTCTCCTGGATTGGCCAAAATCAACACATCAAAGTTTGACTCTCTCTTTTTCCTTTTACTTCTTATAGGTGCCGCTTGAGGCTTGAGAGCATGATAAGGATGCAGAGAAGAGAGGTGGTGATGGAGGGAGGAGAAGAGAGAGAGAGAGGGGGGTGGAGAGAGATAGAGGAGGAAGGGAGAGAGGGAGGGGATAAAGGCGGACATGAGTTTTGATCTAAGAATAAAGCTTGCGGGGCAGCAGACGTGTCGCTGATGGATGGGCAGGGCTTGGTCGGTTCTCAGGCTGGGGTGCCATCACGGGAGCGTCTGCCTGTCTGGGCGAGGAGCAGGGGTGAGGGGGAGGTGGGGTGAGGTAGTTGGGATGAGGGAGTGAGAGAGGGGGTGAGGTGGAGCTCGGGGAAACCTGGAGGAATCAGTATGGGAGTCTTACGCTGTGTTCACATTTGCACAATCACTACATCAACTGAACTGAACCAGGACTGAAGTAGGACTAAACCAGGACTTGAACAAGATGAAAACTAACATACTGCACACTTACGCAAATCCTGCATCAACATTTGGACTACGGAGACTACATCTGAACCAGACTAGGACTAAACCAGGACTAGAATGGCACCAAATCTACATTAGAACTCAAACTGCTCCAAAACCAGGACCAAACCAGCTCAAGTGTGAACGCACCTTTAAAGTTGCCATAATGTAGTTACGCTGCAATCAGAAAACACTTGAATTCAAAGTTGATACATTTTGGTACTTTCTCGTGCCTCATTACTTGACTTTTTCAAAATATACGTCTGATTTGAATATTTTCTTAAACTGTATTATTCTAGTGAAATTTTCTGCCAGTGGGGTAAAAAAAAAAAGTTTCAAATAAGAAGAAATTTTCTGTTCCCACTGGCAAATAATTCAGCTCAAAATGAGACATGCAAAATATTTGTGAATAAAAAAGTCAGCAATATTTGAAACCTTGATACTGAACTTGCCAAAACTACTCACTTCAAGCTAACTCTTCTGAATTCAAGTCATTTTTAACTTTCTGAATGAACCTTGCATGCTGCAGGTGGCAACACGTGGGAGTTAGTTCTCTAAATACTGCAACCTTGAAAACTCAGTGTCCATGAAGGATTTTTTTCTTAATAAAACAGAAAAAAATCTAACTTTTTACTCCAAATACCCTTCATAGCCCTTCTACCTCTACCCCCTTGAATACTCCCCTAGCTGCTTACACATGTGGGAGTGAGTCTTTTGCCACTTCAGCCTTAAAAACTAACCGGTCCAACAGAAAAAAAAAGAAGAAAGAAAGATGAAAACGTTTTACTCCTAAACCCTTGATAGCCCCTCTTTCTTTACCCCTACTTCCTTAACTACACCTCTTACAACGAACACATGTGGTACCGTGTTTTTCGCCACTTCAGCCTTGAAAACGCCACAGTCCACAACCAAGGAATTTTCCCTAAAAATAAATAAATACAAAATTTAACCAACTTTTACCGCAATAGTGCTTGATACGGCTTCTTTATTTACCCCTACTCCCTTGAATACACCCCTGGCTAACGACACCCCTTACAATGTACACATGTGGTAGCTTGTTTTTTGCTACTTCGGCCTTGAAAACGCCACTGCCCACCAAAAAAAAAAAAAAAAGAAAGAAAAAACAACAAAAGACTTCTACCAACTTTTTACCCTCAAAAACTGTTGATGCCCTTCTTTCATTACCCTGACCTCCTTATCTACACCCCTTACGGTTCACAGATATAGTTCGTTTGTCATCACTTCAGTCTCAAAAACTGCAAAGTCCAACAACGAGGAACTTTTTACCCCAACAACCCTTGATATAACCTTTTTTGTTTGCCACTTCCTCCTTAACTTTAACTACACCTCTTGCCGTTTACGCATTGACTCCATTTCCTAGAACTACTTTTTCGTTTTTCAACCCTTGGAACGCTTGATGCCCCTTTTTGTTTACCCCTTCCTCCTTAACTACATCCCCTTTCCTTTCCTAACCAAGTCCTAGAAATTGATCCCATTTTCTGGAACTTGGTTAGCATTTTAGATTGGGCGACGTGCCGTCAGTAGCCTTCTCCTTGTCTTTTTGACGGCTCTGAACCGTGGTGCGTGTCATTTCCGTAGACAACAGCGTAGTGCAAACAGGCGAGCACGCATCAATCAGAGGGGCTAGGGAGCAGAGAAGAAGAGAAACGCTCACTGCTTAGCATTCTGACGCACTCCGCTAACACACTGGTAAATACCTCCTCTGCTCATGAGACGGGGGTAGGGGGGTAGGTCTAGGGTTAAGTAAGGGACTGAACCAGGACAGAACCAGGAGACAGGCAAGATTAAACCAGGTTGAAACTAGGACCAAACCAGGACTAAAGCAGGACTAAACTGGGACTGAACCAGGACTAAACCAGGACAGAACCAGGACTAAACCAGGATTAAACTAGAACTGAACCAGGATTGAACCAGGACTAAACCAATGCCTGCTGTTGACCCCTTGCGAACTTTGCTCGATCCTCTGGTGATGAGTGGTAACTAGAGTGGTAAGAAATTGTATTAAAAGTAAATGACGCTACTGTTACTTCATTATAACAGTACGCACACGCTGAAGTGAAGTAAAACGTTGTATGGGAACAGCAAAGTTTTTGTGTTGGTGTAATATGACAGATAAAACATAACATGTTGCAGTTTTGGCCAGGGGCTCAAGGTTTCCGAAATACATCAAATTGTGGAAAAGTAAGTTTTAAAATATGTCAAACGCAAGTGGAAAAAATACTTAGGAATATTACGAAATACATGCATACATACAATTGTTTCTTGTAATGCAGTTGAACAGATTTTAAAGGTACATCAACATAAGGCCTTTATCCCTTACTTAGATTTACACATAGCAGGAAAAGTAGCAAAGATGTAGAACTGGTACTTCAAAATCCTACTACTCAGTACAATTCCATCCAGAAGTTACTCATATGAACGCCACTTGTAATTTTAACACACCTTACCCCCAACTTCCTCTGATAACAAGCCCACTGAAGTAACATGTTGTTGGGGGACTGAAAGGGGAACCGAATGGGAGGGAGGAGACACAACCAAGCGCACCTTTAATTATGATCAAGAGGTTTTCCACCAAAAGGACGGAGGCGTTGTGAGGGTCGGTAGCGTTCGTAAATCTGGCCCCGGATGCCGTGTATTGTGTTGGGCGATTACTGTACACCATTATAGTGCATATTCAACTGCCTCTCCAGCACCTGATTTGCATAATTGGATCTTTAATGAAACTTGCCTTGTGGAACAAAAAAATACAAAAAAAAAGAGAGAGAGAGATGAAAAAAGTGGTGGTTTGGCAGCGGCAGGAGGGGGCGGTTGCGAGGGAGGGGGGAGAGGTGGCGGAGTGGAGAAAATAACGTGATATAGATGAATGCGCGCCTTCGATTGTTGGTTGTGTTTGTGTTTTAAGCAGGTGTGGTTTTGTGGTTGAGTTTGAGAGAGTTGAAAGTTGCATTCAGATCAGGTTATGAACGATAGCTGTTTTATCAGAAAGACTTCAGCCGGAGTGGATGCTTACTTGATCCGAGTGAGGTTGGCGAAGGCGGGAAAGTACCTTAGCACCTCGTGACATCACTAGGTGGAGTGTTTTGACTGTATGTCGCTTAAACATGTATGAATGAAACAAGACGCAACTCCAGATATGTTTCGATCTGACTTACATTGTTCTTTTATACATTTGACTGCAGTTTAAGTTTGAATCTAGTAAAATATCCGCTGGAATCAAGTCAGTGTATTCTGTTTCCAAAGAAAGGTTTGATTGCTTAAGCTTGATTTGCATAATCTCTTAAAATGTAATTAGAAAGTTCTTTATGATCCTAGTTGCATTTGACTTTACATTGTATTTACAAATTAAGTATTTTCTTGCAATTAAGTGCACTCTTATTTTCTTTTTTTTTTTTTGTCTTTACTTAAAATTTTACTTAAAAAAAAGGTCTAGTAGTTCAATACTGATTTGCATTTTGTCTAAATATGTAATTTGCAAGTTCTATATGATGTTACCTGCATTTTACTTTCATTTCTATCCTGCAAAACTTAAAAATTCAACTTCTTTTTTTTTTTTTAACTATACATCTTCACTATTATCGCCATCTGCTAAACTAAGCAGCCTCCGAACCTGTTTCACTTAATCTATGTGAGTCTATGTGAAATACTTTTACTTTTTACTCTTTAAGTACACTTTTAATCAGGTACTTTAATACTTTTACTAAGTAGATTTAAGTAGATGTTTTCATGTAATACTTCTACTTTTAATTTGGTTTGTTTTTTGTTTTTTTTGCTCCAGTATCTGTACTTTTACATCAGTAACAAAATTAAGTACTTGTGTTAACCACTGATTTTGCAATGTGATTTACGACTTTGTAATGCTGCTACGACTGTCCTCCTCTACCATTCCTTCTCTAGCTTCTTGTCTTATTTCTATGTTACAAATTAGTGAGAATTTAGCTAGCATTAAAATTTTCAATATCTTCTTTTAACCATACATCTTTAGAACTATTAGCAAACTTCCAAAACAAGTCTTTCAGTCACTTCCACATTTCCAAGTTTTATATGATGTTACCTACATTTCACTTTATTTCAATCTCGCCAATTAGTAACACGCTTTCTTAAAATCTTCAACATCTTTTAGCTTCACCATTATCACCATCCCCCACCTCTTCTCCCTGGCATTTAATTCTAGCTAGGCAGGATATATAGGTGTTTTATTGTAGTACTGTTCTTAGCCGGTGTCGTATGTTATGGGTTTTTTTTTTATTGATTTTGTGTGAAGCGCTTAAGTTGTATTTTAAATGTGCTATATAAATAAAATTGAATTGAACCTCACTCTAAGCAGCCTCCTAACCTGCCCCGGCGTACTCTCCCTGGCCCTTATGTGATCGACTCACCACAGCAGCACATCAGCGGCACTGCTACAAATGGGATGAGAAGGCAGTGTGAAAGCGGTACATTCCCCGCCAGGTCTCTCGGGTTAGGACTACAATAGTGGGATATTCTGTGGCCCGCGGGGGGATTCCGGCTCCTCTTGTGTCCGCGCACGCTGCTACCACTTGTTACCCTGCCGAAGATGGTTCTTTTGTGCTGGAATTCCACTGCCACTGCAAATATTTTGACAATGCCTAATCGGGATCATGAGTTGTTGTTTTTTTATTATTCTCTGTTGCGGTGAAGTTTACCTGTACAATGTGTGGATAGGTTTTGATTATCCATGTAGACCGTTGCCATGGCGAATATTCTCTGGCAAATCCATAATGATATCTCTGTGTATGTTTTATACAGATTGATATCAGTCTGGTCCCCACGTCCTCTGCTGTGTCTCTAACCCGGTCAAAAGTAATCGTGCAGTCAGAGCAGTTTTTTTTTTTAATTTATCTTCCTCAGATTAACAGAGTTTAGTGCTTTGCTCATTGATTCTGCTGAAATCCGCAACGTTTTTCAGCCCCGAGTGGCATTTTTTTACTTAATTTTTTCCAGATAAAGACTGACCATGCATGCCCCTGATTGGCTAATGCACCTGTCAATCACATTCATTTGAAAAAAAAGTAAAATATTGAATAAAGTGTGACCTCTGGATCCCAGTCCAGAGCCAATAACAATTCAAAACCAAATGTTATACTTCAATTGGTTTGTTTTCTGCCAGTTTCGGTCTAGCAGGGCATCTGTGAATCTCATACTGGTAAGCTGGAATCGCACCGCCAACCTGTGGGTCTGCTCACTCAACTACAGATGTACAAAATATAAAATGTACTGATTACCCTTATTAGTGCTCTTAAATTCTAAATCTTATTCATCATGTGTCTTGCTAATTAGGTTCATGTTTTATATACTTAAACTCTTAGGAAGTAACTGAATATAGTGGCTTATAAGTTTGGAAGGATTTTTCCAATAAGGTTAGATTGAGTTATCTGGAGTAGAGCAAGTCACATGTCTGCATAGTTAAGCATTGCTAAACAGTTTTGGAGGCTTGGGAATTTTTTATTTTTATTAGAATGTAGTTGTTTTTTTCAACCTTTTGCACGATCTGTCTGGTTGAGAGGCCGGGAGTGTTAGATACAGCCCCTGAAACATTATTTGATTGAATGAACTTCACCATAGTTGTGTAAAAACATTTGGGTAACACTTTTCCCCTCTATTTTCAAGTCAATTCTTTTAGAGTGTTAATCCTTTGCAACGCTGAGTTAAGACTGTACTGCGCTACCGTTCCCTGCTCTATCTCTTCTTTCCTTCTTGTCCATAATTGTCTTCCTTCCTTTCTTTCTTTCTTTCTTTCTCTCCTGGTTCTCATCCTTCTCTCTGTCTTTAACTATCTCCTTCTCTCATCTCCTTTGTCTCTTCCTTTCTCTCGATTTTGCGTGCCGTCTTCCTCTCTCTTTCTCCCGTCCCTCTCTTTCTCTCCCTCGTTCTCCTCTCTTACTCTCTTACTTACACATCTCCCTCACATTGTCACCCTCCTCTTCTCCTCCCTTCTCTCCGTCCCCTCTCTAACTTTTCTCTCTTTCAATCCCTCCATCATCTCTCTACCCTCGTCTTTCCTTCTTTCCGCCCCCTTCTTCTCCTCTTTCACTATCTTTCTGCACATCTCTCTCTTCATCCACCCCCTTGTTCTCCTCTTTCTCTCCCACCCTCTCTATCTCTCATCTTCCATCCCTCGCACTGACTTTTTTCTCTTTTTCTCCCTCTCTTTCCCCCGTCTTTCCTTCTCTTTGTACCCCGTTCATTCTCCTATCTCACCCTCCTCTCTCTTTCCCTCCCTCCCTCATTCTCTCTTCTTTTCCCACCTCTTTCCTGTCCCCCTCTCCTTCCTCTCTCCCTCTTTTCTGTGTGTTCTTTCTGGTGGGAGTGGATCATGTGTCAGCTGGAGCGTTGTACAGGTGGCCCACAGTTCAGATCGCTACACGGAGGAGCAGTCGGGGCAGACAGGGTTCAAGTACTACTACTGCGACTACTGCTACTACTACTGCGGCTACCGATACTACCGCTACTGCGAGGGACATTCATCAGGATCCTTATCTTATTCTCTCCTGCCTCCTCCATGCTACATATCAGATCTATGTGAAGCCTCCTGCCTGCTGCTAACTTGTAGTGTGGATTTGTAGTATGCACTTTTGCCATTTTTTCAGTAAAAGTGTTTGAGCCACTTCAAATTGGTGAATTGTGGAAAGGCAAAAAGCAAAACAAGACTCATGTACTGAATATATTTTTTTGATTTAGATTTTTTTTTTTAACAAATATGTAAATTTACACATGTTTGTTAAAAGTTTTTCATTTATAAAACAAATTCACTTTTGCCTGATCCAAATCCAAATTTTGCCTGATTTATAAACTTTAGAAAAGAATCCCGTATTAAAAATTAACTCAATTTTTTCATTTCTTCATTATATTTTGGCAATAGCTACAGATCCTAATTCTCATTGACAATAACAGCCGCCGATATAAAAAGTCCTACTTTGCACGAAATTGAATCTTGTGAGTTTTAAGCCACGTTTTAATGTTGTTACCTCCTCAAAAACATATGTGGAGTTGTTGTTTCATTCACACCTGTTGGAGTAATCCTGCATTAATGGTCTGTCTACCTCTCCAAACCTCAAAATGCTCTGTTCCACCTTGTGATGTCATGAAACAGTAGTTTTCAAGTTAACAGCTGCCTTTTATCTTTAGTTCAGTAGAGATTGGCAATTCTAAGGCTGAAATTATCCAAATGATTGTAGTTGTATGGAGTTTAACAACACAATGGAGCACTTCCTGTATTGCCTCATGACATCACAAGGTGGAACAGAGTGTTTTCGGTTTGGAAGAACCTAAATATAATACAAATACAAAAGGATACTTCTGAATGCTGCCAAGACAGCGAGCAAAAGTCCTGCACTTACACTTATGTGCGAGAGAGAGAGAAAAAAAAAGAAAGAGAAAAAGAGAAATACTAGGACAATCTCCGACACAGAGGAGGGATGATGTACTTAACACTATCTGGGCGGGCTTCCCCTCTGAACACAGCTCGATCCCGGAGCGAGTCTTGATAAATTCGCTTTGATAAAAGTCAGTGAAAATGCCGGCCTGTCTGCGTGTGCACACCTCTATTAGGCCCCGGTACATTTGTCAGAGCCACAGCCGGTCTAAGCTAGCCCTTTTAATGTCACACCAAGATGCATTAAGGACTTCATCGTACTTAGGTTTTTCTATTCACTTTGACAGTGAGGAGTTTATCCAGAGCATTTAACTGATCAAGACAACTGTTTGACATTTCCTTAAAATTTGGCGATAGATGTGTTCATGTTTTAGAATTTGATGATGTCACAATTTCAGATGGAGGGCAGAGGTCTATGGGATTATTAAATAGACCTATTATGCAAAATTGACTTTTTAGAGCCATGTTATAGTTTCCTCTCACTATTTACACTCTCAAGCACAAGCACACTTCTGGGTCCAACCAGCAACTTCACAGGCCGCTCCTATCTTTGTTTTTATTCCTTTTTCGCCAAACGAGACACAGTTAGGTTACCTTTCGAAAGCACATCTTTAACCCCAAACTGTATCAAGCATGTAAATAATGTAGTAATAATCTAGCATAACATAGGATTACCAGTGTAGCAGGCATGCCCAAACTGTGGCCCGGGACCAAATGCAGCCCTCAGAGTAATTTTTCATGGCCCTCAAGCTTCCAGGTGAATTGGCCCATGTTACCATAAACAGTACTTTTTACTGTACATTTCTAAAAATCTACTTGCTGCTCGTATCGAAATATTTAATGTGTCCCATTGAGGATGTAAGCATGAATAAAGGTTTAGCTGTTCAGTCTAACTTGAAGTATTCACTGTTTCACTTAATGAGAAAAGTTTGGACACCCTGGCCTATAGTTTAGCTTCTTACCTCAACCTTCTACACTTAAACCCTTATTAGTGTTAAACCACCACAATCCCTTTTTAATGTGAGATGCGTTGTTGGAAAAAAAAGAAGAAGAATCTATAAACATCAATCAGCTGATGCACCTTGGACCCGGAAGTGACATCACACTTAACACGCCTATTGCAGGGTTTCAGATGACGCCACAACATTCAGATCAGGGGATGGAAAAAATTGCTAGAATGCAAATTTTTGTTGTAATACAGTGAATTTTTGGGTCAAGCCACATAGAAATAATCAGGGTCAACATTTGTGAATTTACCATTTCAATATTTCTCATGAAAGCACAATGCAATAGAGAAATCTTACCCCCTATCTGAGAATATGACATTATATTCTAAAATCTGAAAATTTATGCTGGTTTTAAGAACATTTGTGCCAGCTTTTGTTTCATATGGATAGGCTCGGTAATTACTGAGATATTAACCGTAAACCATGTCAACAAATCTGTAATCTCAATATAAACCTATTGGGATTTTAGAATACAATGATGTCATGTGAACGCAATCTGTTTCAGAGTTTGTTCTCATTCAAAAGATGTTATATTTTGTTTTAAATTGTCAATAGCCATGGCAACGGTCTTAATTTCTCATCATTTTGAAACCCACAGATTGCGAATGATTATTATTTGTTGCTCCTTTTCCCAACCTTAGATATCCCCGACGAGGTAGAAATTAGTTAAGAGAATCCTTGACTCTCTCCGAATTATTCTTTCTTCCCTAATTCCTGTTTTAATTTTAATCAAGAGACATTAAAAATCTATGCGGCATTCATCACTGCACTTTCTTAATATAGCTAACTGAGGGAGTGCTTAAGCCAGAGACGGCGTTTTGGAGGAACTTTCCCCATGAGGAGCTCCTTTAATACCACATTACTGTTCTGCGTTTATGCAAAAGTAAACAAGTAAGCCCAAAAGGCAAATGAGCATTCCGGGCATTTAGACACACGCCCCTCTGTAAACGCTAGACTTGGCTCCGACCATCTCAGTACAGGGTGCAGACAAGCTAACTTCTTCATTTTTTTTTTCTTACAATTTTATATAAAGTAAATATATTTTGTGTTTTCGTGTCTATTTGGGAACATGGCATAGCTAAACAGTTTTATTTTCTGGCAACACCGCTAACGTCGGATCACATAAGCAAAGGCCTTTTTGTCGAGCGTCGGAAAGTATGTTTTATTTTGCAACTTAAAGGCGCGAAACCGGATTTTACTGTCTTAAAACGTGAAAAAACAGAACAAGCGGTGCATTTTCAAAGCTTTCCAGTGGTCCAAAGTTATTCCTCACTTACCTCATGCATTCAGAGCATTCTAATTATTCACCGCAATGAGTTTATAAGCTCTTTTCACAACTTTTAGAGACTTGAGCGTTGGTTGCCGTCGCAGTAAAGCTAACAAAAACCAGCATGCTAACGCGCACCTACTGATTATCGGACAATGAAATGCATTATAATAGATGTAGACAGCATGCAGCAAACCTCAAGAGCTGCTTATATTTTTTATTTTCTTAAAAAAAATTGAAAAACTGACTTTAAACAGTTTGCAGTCGTCCAAAGTTATTCCGCACTTAACGTATGCATTCTGAGCAGCTTTTCACAACCTGAGACCAGAGCTGCGTTTGCTTAACGATAATACTGACAACATCTAGCATGCTAAGCGCTCACTTCCTGATTCTTGGACAATATAACACTTTATAATCACACGCAGACAGCACGCAGCAGACCTCAAGAGCTTCTTATACAATATATCTGTCCCAATCCCAAATACATCGGGAAAAAAATCTGGTGCGGACCCTTTAATGAAATTCCTTGTCAATATTTGATGTTTTTGCCTTGCTTTTTTCCCCCTTTTAACATTTTCACAAGCACAAACAATCAGTTACCCACCTGGTGTTTTATTTAATTAGTAAAATAGACTTTACTTCTGTGCTTTGGTACCGGTGCTCTCCCTCACTACGAGCTGTCATCCTTTTCACACACCACTTTAAACAGCCATGTTCAAGGTGGGAGCTAAACACTTATTTATCTATTATTTATCTGCGTTATTACCGGGGTGGAGAGGGAGCGGTGCGACGTTGAAAGCGTTCCCCCGGCGCTTTGCTTATTCCCTTTAATACCGCTTTTTTTTTAAGTTCTACCCCCACACACCCCCGCTGGAACGCAAACCTTTAACAGATCCCCTGCAATTTGCGACAATTTTATTTTCAAAAAACGCCCACCTTATCGTGCTCTTATGCTCGCCCCCCTACCGGTTTGTACTCCCCCAACCCTCCTCCTCCTCCTCTTCCTCTTTTTTTCTGTTTTATCATTATAAGTCTTGATGGTTGAACGCAGTTGTTTTCTTGTGCGTTCCGTTTTGTTTGTTGTTTGCTGGTGATGTGGCGTTCATGACCGAGTCGGTTCTTTGAATAGTTGCTGAAAGGAACTGTAGCCTGCGCTCTTACGGGTTTAAAAAAGCTCCTACTGTCACAACTGAAGCTGAGTTTCCAGTGCATTAGCCGACATAGAGAGGTGAGGCTCATTCTGCTTTCTGATTGGACGATCGGTTTGAACATAGGGACACAGATAGGTCATGTTTATGGAGTTTAAAATCAAAATCTTACACACCTTTCCTTAAGCAGTTCGAACTCAGGATCTCATTGTTTAAAAGAACCAATGTTTTTCTTAATAGTTTCATGCATTTTTACAATGATTTGCGTCAAACTAAAAATCAGTACAGAAACAGAAAAGGCAACACAATTGAGACATTTTTGCAGAAAAAAGTCATTTTTTATTGGCGATTTTCAGATTGTAGAATGTGATGATGTCATGCTCTCAGACAGGGGCAAAAGCCAGTTTTTCCTAATGACTCCACTGTATTTTGCCATGAAATATCCAGAAAATGAAATCCCAAATGTTGAACCTGATCATTTCTATTTAACTATACTTATTTTAGCTGCCCCTATCTGTATATGCTCCTATATTGGTTTAGAATAGTGTGATTTCATCTGAAATACACCAATTGTAGTGCAGTGTTTTATTTGCATCATACATCATTTCAAAGAGTAGACACAACCGCACTTTCATTTTGAACCATTTCATCAAAACTTAGCCTTGGATCTTTCTCTCACATTGGCTTCTGTCATATATATAAACATAAAGAGAGCCAGTCCTTCAAACGGCTCATTGAAATGAACCGATGCAAAAGATTCGACTCCCGTGAAACACCCGAAAGTCCCATCACTATTAATGTCGCCAATCGGAGTAATGGGGTCGAGTAAGTTTAGCAAAGAAAATGCTCTATGGTTGGGCTAGTAAACAGACTTGTCAGAATCTAGTGTGCACAGTTTTTTTTTTCCTTTTTTTTTCCCGAGCGCTTGCATCCGTGGTGTGGTTGATGGTGACACTGATAGGCTTGAATGGTGGGAGTGAAATCGCACTAGCACTCGTCCCACTCGACATGCACTCAGCCGTTCACAATGTGTATCCCGAAAGCTGGGGGGTCACTGGTGCTCGCGGATCTGCCAGTATAACCTTCTGTCGCTCTGCTGCTGAGGCCACTGAAACAGAACTGGAAAATGTGGTTGGTGTAAAGTAAAAAAATGTATGTGACGTGTTGAAGATTATAGATTGAACTAAGTAAATAAGTAAAGAAATGACAATGAAAGGCAACAAGGATTTTTACAAGTTCACAGTTCAATTCTTAGTAGCTTACCTTTAGGTTAGACAGCGAAGGTCTGTACTTAGCTCAGGGGTGGGCAAACTTTTTGACACACGGGCCACAACAGTTTCTAAAAAAAACAGGATATATATACAGTGGGTACAGAAAGTATTCAGACCCCCTTAAATTTTTCACTCTTTGTTATGTGGCAGCCATTTGCTAAAATCATTTAAGTTCATTGTTTTTCCTCATTAATGTACACACAGCACCCCATATTGACAGAGAAACATAAAATTGTTGAAATTGTTGCAGAATTATTCACATTCAGTTTCATCAAGTGCCAAAAAGTTGAAAAAGTAAACTGAACAAGGTTTACTATTTTAATGTAATTTGGTCACGTTCAGCGGACCAGATTAATAAGTCCAAAGGGCCGTGTGTGGCCCCCGGGCCGTAGTTTGCCCATGTCTGACTTAGCTTAAACTTGTCTTGAAGTGAAGATATCAGGAGTTGGACACAAGTGGGCTTTCATAGCGTTTTACAATAAGGAATAATTACATTTCCAGTAGCAAGGACTGAAATACAAACCTTTTGGTTAGAGGGTGAAATTCTGTAAGCACAAACTGAATCCATCATCATTATGAGGTTAAACCAAGTAAATAAAGAGACATGGGGGAATTCCAAGCATTTTACATAATAAACTCATTCACAAATTCACACTTGCATTTCTAGTAGCTTGGTTTGAACCACAAACTTTTGGATTAGAGGAGGGTGAAAGCTTAAACTGAAATTATTAAGACTATGAAGTTGAACCAAGTAAATAGTAAGAAATAGTGTTGCTCTTTACCTCAAGTGGGCTATCAAAGTGTGTGTGTTTTTTTTTTTTTTTTTTTTTACACAGCAAAAACAACTACATATTCACGCTGTAGCAAGTCTGGATGAGGACTGAACCACTAACATGTTGGTTACAGGGCGAATGTCTATACCATGTGAGCTGCCAGCCAAACGGATAGAAAAGATTAAAATGGCCACACCATATGTTAAACCATAGAAAAAAAACAATACTTTAACGTGAAAATATAAGTTGATGAGTTCAAACCTATTCACTTTGATCATGTTACAGTACAATACAAAACATTAACAAGTTGCTTTATGTTAATGCCATTTTTACTTTTTCTCATCACAACCTAAAAAAAAAAATGAAATCTGAATTGTACCTCTTATGCAGGTTTACTATTTTTCCTTACCATCTAGAAATCATACTCTCAACCCCATGCATTACAAACTGCAGAATAAAATAATACAAAGGCTGGTAAACTATTTATATTGCAAAAAACTTTCCAAGACCCATAATTCATTCCAGCAGCCAATGTAAGTCTTTTAGTCTTAAAATTGGAACGCATCCCCATATCACACACCATATTTTCTCTTAATCAGAAGCAGATGACTCCAAACATGATTAAAACGTAGCCTCCATGGACGAGACCACAAGGCCGCGTTTCAACAAACCATCTCCGCACATGTGCCAGAGCCAGCCAGACCCTGTGTCAATTGGCCCCCACATCTTATGGGTTTATAACTGCGACTAAAGATTCACCTCTCGCCCTAAACTCATTCCTCATTGGGGTTTTATTAGCGGGATGGCACGGGATGACAGGAAATGGAGGAGAGTGATGATGAATGACAGTCATCAATGATCGCACGATGGACTACGGATGGACTGGTGCGGGAGTCCAAGCCAAGAACAAGTTACTTTAGTGTCTGAGTATGTCCAAGTGAAATAAGCATGGTCACAGAGGGTATGTAGGAAAGTGGACAAAATAGTTTATAGGTGCACTGTGTAATTTTTGAGGTTGGCACTTGTATCCATTATCGCTTTGTCTTGAATGTTCCACAGAAAGGCATTGCACTTATCAATCTCTACGAAGACAAGCAGATAGCCGCACCAGGTTACAGTTCAGATGTGTGTAGAAGGAACCCTGCTCGTCCTTCAAGGCAGACAGTAGTGCGGTCGGTATAGAGCGTTTGTCGACTGATCCGAAAGTTGGCGGTTCGAATCCCAATCTCAGAAAAAAAAAAATATATATATACACTAATAACATCATTGGTTGAGGAGTCGGATCCACTGCTGATCTACAGGTTGGCAATGCTAATCCATCTCTCGCAGATGAATGCTGTTGTTGTGTCCTTGGGCAAGACACTTAACCCACCTCGTCTCAAGTGTCTGCGTAGATGTTTGTGTGAATGGGTGAGTGGTTCCTTGATGTAAAGCGTTTTGAGTGCCTTGAAGGTGGAAAAGCGCTATATAAAAATGTGACCATTCACCTTTTACCATAATCTAACAAACGTCATTGATTTAATACAAGATTAGGTAAATGCCATAGTGTGGAATATTCCAATGTAAAGTAATAACATCTTAACATGGAGACAAGCAGGTGATGGGCAACCTCACTGGAAAAGTAACATGGTGCACCTATAAGACTTTTGGGGTACTTTGGGGAGCGCCAAGAAGCAAATTCACAGCATGTTTTTTTTTTTTATTTTATTTAATCGTTAGGATATTGTTGTTGTGTCCTTGTGCAAGAGAGTCAACCCATCTGTCTGTATGAATGTGTTGGTGTGACTGCGTGATTGGTGTTGGCCAGAGAAGCCATTGGCAAAGGATTATGGCCACATTCATGTCAGTTTGCCCCAGAGCGACTATGACTACAGAATTATCTTACCACCACCACTGAATGTTAACAAATGATTCATGTATTGGAAAGATCTTTTTTTTGGTATTGGTACATTCGTTGTGCCATCTCCAAACTCTGACAAATGAAATTGTTTGAACAAGTTAAAACATTTAGCAAACGCATCCAAAAAAAATCACTATTCACTATGTTGTTAAGGCCGCTATTTTTCTAATCACCCCAAAAAACGTTTTAACCCATTGAAAAGAACTTGGATTTGTCAAAACACTAGCAAACTGTGTATACTTCGTGATAAACTAAACATGCGAGAAATTTGACGACAGTGCAAATTCCCCATTGACCGGCGATGACTCATTTAAAGCTTATTCAGGTTCCAACCAACTCTCGCAGCCCACCCACCACCAGGACAGTGTAATGCTAGGGCTGCCTCGGATTAGCGATGGGAGCCGGTTCTTCCAGAAATGTTAGGTTGAGGTACGAGTTTATATCCCCCCCCCCTCCCCTCCTACCCCATCTCCGTTGTCCTGATTACCCATGAGTCCTTGAGGGTTCCGAGGCGCTCCGGTTAGATCCCAGTGATTAGAGTCATTGCCCCCCTCCCACCCCGCATCCCCTTCTCTTTTCTGTTCACCGGCTTTGCTTTGGGAAGGGTTGTTACAGTAGCGCGGAATGGAGTTAAGAAGGCAGAGGCCGCAGAGTGCACATGCGGAGAAAAGGGGGCAGACAAATAGGTTGGGTTCATTTGGCACTACGTTCTAAAGGTGCATTTTGTAGCTCTTCCGCTGAAAGGTATTTATGCCACCTTTTTGTCTCCATGGAGATGTATTTGCTTCGCCTGGAATGTTCCACAATACAACATATGGCAGATGGCAACACTATGGCATATTTGTTGCATGTGTTAAATGCAAGATAATAAAAGTTGAATTCAATAGGGCTATTGAAACATTCCAGCCAGAGCAATCACATATCAATAGAGATAAGGAGGTAGCATCCCCGAAAAGGAAAGTTACATAGTGCACATTTAATTACTAATGCAGTGAATGGCATGGAAGTCTACGGTTACTATACCACTACGATAATAATACTCAAAGACAATTGCCCTGGAGTAAACTGAGGAAACCGAGGCTGCCAATCTGCGGCGCCTTCCCTTCCAACCACCATCTAAGTGGGTTAAGTGTCTTGCCCAAGGACACAATGATAGCATTCGTCTGTGGGAGCTGAAATCGCACCGCCAACCTGTGGGTCATTGGATCGGGCCGCTTTATCCAATGATGTTTTATGTCAAGAGCGGGATTCGAAACGCCAACGATCGGGTTAATGGGCAAACACTTTACTAACTGGGCCACTGTTGCCCCACGGTAGCTGAAGTGTCTTGCCCAATGACACAACAGCAGACCATTTCTTATAAAACCCCCTCCAAAGAAACAGCAACTCGTACAGGCCTTTCCTTTCCATCGATGTGTCTGGAGAAGGCAAACCAGGTGTGAGGGGTTGACGACAGGCGCAGTGGGCGACAATGGCCGACATCAGATTATAGGCTAAAAAGTCTCTTAAATTACACGAGCTGGAGTTGTTTTAGCCTCCTGGTGGTGATTTAAAATAAGTATTCTGGGGATTGTGGGTGCTTCACGGTCTCATTTAAAGTTATGGATGGAGCTGCGGAGCGAAAGGTGAAGCTTATTATAGCCTACGTAATGAAATGTACAAATGTGGCCAAGTTGCTTTTTCCTCGCAGAAAACATAAAGGTGTTACCGTGGAGATTTATGTAAAAAGTTATTGCAGAACAGCGGTCGGCACCAGAGGGAAGGCGCAGGGGTAGGGTTGGAAAACTATAAGTAGACATAGAGTGAGAAGAATTGGAATGTTCCACAGTATGACATTAAATATGTATATATGTAGCTTTTTTCAACTAGAGGTGTTTTTATTCCTTAAAAATACTTGAAATATGCCTTGTTTGCTTCTCTCCATGAGGATAGAAAAGTTTAATGCCATAATGTGGAAGATTCCCCCTATTAGAAAAGTTACTTACTGCATCTTTACAGTGATTATATGAACATTATGAGAAGAATTGGCACTTTTACAGTTAGTATTTCGTAGTACTTGCAGTTGTAAGAAGAGAAAAGTAACCAAGTTAGAGTTTGTCTAGGAAAAAAAAAAATAAAAAATACAGGGAGATACATTCAAAGTGCACACAGATAGGCTGGTACCTTCTTGCTGTGAGGCGAGAGTCCTGTAGCCACTCCGCCAACTGCTGCTAAAAACGCATTCCTTGACACTAAAGTCTGACTCCAATTCCCTGTTCTTGTGTATGACTATAAGAATCCCAAATATTTAGCTGCAATTTACGTCACTGCCTGTTCAAAAGTACACAACCCAAGCTTACACTTTCTCTTCTTACTATTCCGCTGTTTCATCGTTGATACAGCCAATAGGAGTGGTCGCCATTCAACGCCCCAAAATAAATACAAAATTAAAATAGACAAATCTCATCATCCAAAGTCTGAACTCTGCTCCAAACCACACACTGGCTGTGGACCCCTCGATAAAAACGACCCAGGCGCATCATTGACGATTAGAAATGACTGAATCGCAATCTGGGTTAAAGGGGGGGTCCCTGCGTGATGTCCCCAGCTACTTGAAATTGCAGTGGCAACTAGAGGCAGCATGCAGTTTTTGATTTTGCACTAAGGTTACAAAAAAAAAGAAAAAAAAAAATATTTGCTATTAAAAAATAAGTTTGCTTTAAGAAACCATGTACGTTTTTTTTTTTTTTTTTTTTTTTTTTTTTTTTTATAGAATGAATTTAAATAGTTGGGGGTTGTATGGGATTGTGTAACCTGTAAAAGGGCCCACCACATATTTGATATTAAGTAATACATCAGCTTTAAGTAGCAGTTTTCTTCAGTAGCATAGCGCTTTGCTGCCGGCACATTTACACAGTACCTGTCGTGTGTACTTATACTTCTGAGCGGTACTGCCGGCGGGGTGGTTTGATCCCTGTGCTGCGCAGAGCTGAGCGGAGGTCAGTCTTTTCCTCCACTCCTCTTTTTCATCCTGTTTCTGTGTCTGTGGGCAGCCTCTCTCTCTCTTTCTCTCTTTCTCTCTCCCCCCGCTCACTCTCCACGCTTTTGTTGCCAGAGGTAATCTGTGAAGTGATCTTAATTATGGAGGTTCGGCCTGTTTTCCCCCTCCTCTCCCCCCCCCTCCTCACTTTCTATTTATCTCTCACTCCTCTCCCCTTCATTTTCTCTCACTCTCTCTTTCTCTTTACCTTCATTTACTCTCTGTTCCTTTTAACTATCTCTCTCCGTCGTCTCACCCTAATTTTCTCTCTCGCTTTCACTCTGCCCTCATTTTTCTCACCCTCTTTCCCTATCATTCGGTCTCTCTTCCTCCTCTCCCCCTTTCTCTTACACCCTCCACTTCTCTCTTGGTCCCTCTGTTTTTTTTCTCTCTCTCTCTTCCTCCTCCTCTTTCACCTTCTGTTCCTATTCCCATTTTCACTCCCCCTTGTTCTCTCCATCCTCAATTTGTCTCTCAGTCCATTGTCTTTCTCTCCCTCTCACCCCCTTTTCTCTCTTTCGTCTCTCCATCCTATTCTCTTTCCCTCAGTTTCTCTCTCCCTCTCTCTTTCCCTCCTCTTCCCTCCTTTTCTCACCCCCAATTTCTCTCCCCCTCAATTTGTCACTTCTCGCTCTCACCCTCCTATCCCCCCTCTCTTTTTTCTCTCTCTCTCATTCTCTCTACCTCTCGCTGTCCTTCCACTTTCTGTCTTTCTCTTCCTCTTCTGTACACGCTTTTAATCAAACGCTGTAGTTAGCTGGTAATGAGGGCGAGGGGAGAGGCACGCGCGCTCCTGCTTACACATGCTGCCAGGCACCAAAGGAGGAAGAGGAGGAAGAATAGGAGGGAGAGGAGAAAGAAGGGAGAAGGGAGATAGAGGAAGGAAGTGCAGAAAGAAGAGAGAGAGAGAAGAAGAAGAGGAGAAAAAGAAGGCAGAGGAGGAAGATGAGAGAAAGGAGTGGGAAGAGAGAGATAGGAGAGGAGGAGGAGGAAGAGAAGAGAGAGAGGAGAAAGGAAAGAAAGGAGGCAGAGGAGAGAGAAGAAGGAGGACAGAGAGGAGAGGGAGAGAGAGAAGGGAGAAGAGGACGGAGAGGAAAGGTGAGGGAGAGGAGAGTAAAGAAGGAGATGAGGGAGAGGAGGAAGGGAAGAGGACAGAGAGGAAAGAGAGATGTGAGAAGAAGACGAGAGAAGGGAGAGAAAGGAAAGCGAGGAGGGAAAGAGGAGAGGAGGGAGGAGAGAGGAAGACAAGCAGGGAGATGAGTATTGGAGAAGGGGAAGAGCAAGGAGAGAAGAGAGAGGCAGAAGCAGAGAGAGAGGAGACAGGGAGAAGAGGAGAGAGAGGAAAAAGAGTAAGAGGAGTGAGGAGGAAGAAAAGAGACAGGACGAAGACGAGAGGTGAGAAAGGAAGAAAAAGATGAAGAAGATGGGGGGAGATGAAGAGGAGGGAGAGGAGAGAGAAGGGGCGGAAGGACGACCAGGGTTGGAAAGACAAACAATTATACACTTTCTATGACAGGTTTGTCAAGAAAATTACACAGCGAGCCTAAATGTATTTTCAGTGGTGCCACCCCCAGACTGAGTGCTGCAGAAGTAGGGTCAACTTGGGAACAGACTTAATAACTGTATCCGTGTGATTAGTTAACAAAGCTAAGTGAAGGACAAAAGCACACGCAAAAAGACGGGAAAGCTAAGACAGTGGGATACTTTGTTGATCTGTTTTGAAGGCAATATGTATTTAACTCTTCAAATATAATCCAGTTAGTTACAGTACATATAATACCATGTTTTTTGCTCAATTCTCAGTCCAAAACATGTGATTGGGATTATTTAGTTAGATTCAATTTCTTTTTAATATTTAATTTAATATTTAGTGCAAGGTGGAGTGGTTTTGTCTCATAAATGAATGCAGTTAGTGTGGTTAAATGTGAAATATGTAACTTCTTTGTGGCAAAACATTCACTGCCTGCTTGTCTCCATGGTGATATTTCTTCACCTGAAACTTTCCACATTATGGCATTAAACTTATTGATGTTGCATTTATTTCATCACTGGTTTTAAGGCTTAAACCAGGGGTGTCCAAACCATGGCCCGGGGGCCAAATACGGCCCTCAGACCAATTCTTACTGGCCCTCAGGCCTTCAGTTGAACTGGCCCAATCGATCATAATCAGCCAAAATAACCTAAATAACATCACATTGCATTGTCATACAGACCAAATATTAATATTTCAAGCCTTATGTAAAGTATGAAGTCAAAACTATGTTAAATGCACCATCTGAATTATCCACAATTGACCGCTGGCCTTCCGTGTCCAATATTTTTCAAGATATGGCCCTCGGTGAAAAGAGTTTGAGCATACCTGGCTTAAACAAATGCCTTAACAAACATGCATTCTCGCTGTGAATGAGCTTGCCTATCCACAGATCTGACCTGTAACTTGGCCCAGTATGCCAGCTGGATATGAATAGAGACAATTATTGTTTGAATTTGACCCATTTTTCAGCCTAGTGTTGCTAGGGCAAGCTGTAGACATTTTGGTCACTTTGCAAGTAAATGTCTTACTTCGTTTTTAACCCATGTGTTAAAATGCCAAAATATCCAGCATGCATTGTGTCCACGTATCTCAAACTAAGAGGAGAAGGAGGGGGGAGCTAGCTTGAGGGGCTATACGGGGGTCAGACGCGATCCATTACACATACACAGCCCAGGCATTGATGAGATGATCCGAGCAGGATTAGAGCCGCAATCCTGATGGACAAGGCAAAGGTGACCACACGGAGGTTGGTCGTGCGTGTGTGTGTGTGTGTGCCTATGTGTGTGTGCTGTGATAATAAAATGTCCCAGGCGCAGTCATACTACACCCCCCATGCGGCTAAGGTCAACCCGGGAGCTACTTCCAGGTCACGGGGAGGTCAGAGGTTAGCAGCCGGAGCGTGAATGTCAATCAAGTTCAAAATAGTGAGGCGTTCATGGCTGAGAAGAGGGTGGAGTATTTCATATGCTGTTGTTGTTTGCATTTGTTTTGTAGTTTTAGTTCAGTGGAGTTAGATGCGGTTAATAGAGCTTATTGACGTCACTAGTATTTTAAATGTGTGAGGTACAGTAGCCCTGTAGGGTCACGCTTTAGGATGTCAATGAACAAGCTCATCTGAAGCTGTTTTGAGGAAATTTTACGTAATTTGGACCAAATTTTTGACAGTTATTTTTTCTTTCAATCCAAAAGAAATGACGTGTGTGAAAGTGATTCATCCACCTGTTTCTACTGATGCTTACACTTTAATACAATTTTGAGAGAAGAAATTATTTTAAAAAAACATGTACTACCCATTTTGCCAATCAGTAGTGAAACTTTTTAATATTACTACAGTTTTCCCAAACATTAAAGTAAATTTATAGTCCTGAAGATGGATAATTTGAATGTAATAACCCTACATAAAAACATGTATTTATCAGCATGGAGTTATTTCCACTTCTGTTACAATTACCATCCCTTTCTGTTGCCACCTCAAACACTATTGACAGGGATAACTCTGCAGACCGCTGGTGCGAGTGGGTGTGTGTTACAGTGAGCAGGCTAATTCCTCGGGGGTCAAACCAAAGGGGAGGGGCCGGGTTAAACGGTGCGACGCAGAGGTCAGCGGCGATTAGCAGCCATCTGAACTTCTGCTGTTGAGGATCGCAGATCGCAGGAAGAAGAAGAGGAGGAGGAGGAGAAGGAAGAAAAACCAGGCTATGTGTAGAGATGCTATTGAAATATAAAGCCGGGTATTTGTGACATTGTGGGGACTTACTTACACGCTCAATTCATCAGGACTTTCCTCTAGTACTGGGACGAAAATCAGGTCCCCATGACATAATTCCTGTATTATTAGATCAACAACATGTTTAAAGTTCAGATATGGGGTAAATAGGTTAAGGTTAGGGTTCAGGTTAAGGTTGGGCAAGTAGTGAGTATGGTTAAAGTTAGAATATCAATGTAAGTCCCCAAATATCATTAAACTCAGCAATTGTGTGCATGTGTGCGCGTGTGCCCCATTCCTTATATTATTAAAGGTTGCCTCCGTGCTTAAGTAAGGCAAAGCAGATGGCCTTTTACATAAATCATGCTTATAAGATGATTATAGGCACCGCCACCCTACATTCTGCCATGCACAAGTGTTGTTTTAGGCTAAGCAAAAAGCAACGGCTAAAATGTGTGACAGTTTTACAGATTTGCAGATTTAAGTTTGATTTAAGATTTATTCTCTATTCTGGCTCCCCATTAGTTATTACGCCAGCAATACCTTTTCTTCCTGGTGTCCACATTTTGATGTATTATTTGGATTATTTTTAGCGAGCAGCTTTGTAAATATTGTGTTTTCAATGACATTATATATTTTTGCGCCCGGTCACACTAGTCCTGGTTTGGTTCTGGTTTGAGCCAGTAGTGTAGTCCTGGTCCTGTTATGATCCTGGTTTAGTTCTAGTCTAATCTAGGTTTAGTTCTGGATTGAGTCCATTTTTATATTTTGTGTGAATGCAGTATTGTCAAACGATGGGTGGACAATTTTGAAAAAAAAAAAAAAAAAAAATCAATAATAAAAAAAAATAATAAAAAATTTATAATACAAATAAAATAATAATAATAATAATAATAATAATAATTAATTAAATGTATTTGTAATAATAAAAATAAAATTACATTAAAATTAAAAAATACATAGATATTGCTTAACCGGATCTATTTTTTCCTTTTTTTTCATTACTAAATCACCCCCATAATACTATATTTACACATTGCCTATTGCTTTATATCAAGCCATTTACCATCGCACTTTTTCATGCCCCATTCTCCACCTTACCCCTACTTATTCTATCCCTTCCAAGTTGCGCCAAACAGGATGTTGAATATATTGCACAAGTATCTACTGTGGGAAGTGCAGGGCAAATGGGGTAAGGGAGGGGCTGCTTCACTTGTATTTGTGTGTTGGATTGTGGCACTGTTCCTTGATGTATGTACTATGTCAGGCTCTCATTGTCTCCTGGGTAAAGAATGAAGGTTCAAATACCTAGCATCTCTTAGCATCTCTCCCCTGGTGCTCCCAACGCCGGGCTTTGAAGTTCCCATAATCCATCTGTCATCTCGCGAGCAGGGAGGGCACATGTACACCACCACTCAATTACAAATTTCACTTTTTTTTTCTTTTTTGCTTTGCAGAGACTAGGTAGGAGTCTAATTGCATTGCAGAACTATCAGTTAAATAAGTACTGGTATTGGCAATATTGTAATATATATGATTATAAGTGTTGAAACATTTTGGATGTGGGTTTCAGAATGATTAAAACCCGAGGAACATTGTTGCATAAAACAGGAAACCTAAAACCCCATGATGTAACAATAGTATTATGGTAAAGAATTTAGCAAGAAGCTTAAAATGATTTAATTAATAACCAAGATATTGGGCAAAAAGTTGAAAAAAGTCTTTGACAAATGGAAATCGAAATGTGGAAATGCTTGACAAAATATGTTGTAACGTAGTTTTGTGTGAGTTACCAACAGTATGTATGTTCATTTTGGGTGGGCCTATTTATACTTAAAAGAATCATAACAGTTAAATTTGACTAAACTACATGTGAGCTACATAGACCATGATCCTTTGCTCCAATCCAGCGCAACCACATTTACAATACCACAAAATACCTGCCTGGCATGTCCAGAAAGACCCATTATTTTGAATAACATGAAATGTCTGACACCTCAAATTAATAAAGTTTAGTGCTATGAAGTTCTGCCATGTTTTTAGACCCATGTGATATTTTTTTTCCTTTTTTTCCCCCCCTCGCAAGCCATCATATTTGGTTTGATAAGGATGAAAGATGCATGTTCCTGACTGGCTAATCTGCCTGTCAATCACACCCATCTGAACTTGTAGAGACTCACCCAGACTCATAAGTAAAGCAAAGAATTGAAGAAGTGCGTATTCTGGACCCCAAGCAACAAAATAACACTTCATAAAAATCAAAAACATGACGCAAATGATCACTCTAGAATAATCTATTAAGTTTTTTGAGGAGACAAAGTTGTATTTCCTCCCTATACTACCACAAAAACACACTCTAAAGTTAAACTGTGATAACACAATACCAGATTTCCATATAGTTAACGTCGTTGCAGTGACCAGTTAGTGTATAGAAAACATGGGTTGGTATTGCCTTGAAATCCCAGCTTTCTCACGCACTTGATTGTGTCCCTGCACTGGCTCTTAGCAGAACAGCAGAACAAAGGCTGTTTGTTGTGGGTGGAATGCCTAAAATGCTTCCTACTGCTACAATTATGAACCAATCTGATTTAATGTGCATTGTTTCAAGAGTTTAAAGGCACACTATGTAACTTTTGTGATGGGTGACCTGCGTGTCTCCAGAATGTTTATTTTGTACTTTTCTTTTAAACTTTTTTTCCCCCATAAACTGCCACTTAAGTGAAATAAAACTATGATAAATATTTGCCACAGGTACTATCCCACCAAGTAATAATTAGAAAAACATGAAAACCTGCCATATGCACTTTTAAAGACGTGTTTGCGAGTGTCTTTTTGTCGAAGCTTGAGAGCCTAATAAAGTTTGTCGCAGTTCTTGGTGTTAAAATCATATTTAATTGGGGGAACGCTTTGTTGTGAACGGCTTTAAAGATGGGGGAAACTTCAGATAAGCGACGGCAAAAATAACAACAGCAGCGGTTGCAAATTACGGCACAGAAACGCATTTGATTTCCATACGCCACAGGGCTCTTTTAAGGCGCCTACCTTTTAATTCCTTTTCATATTTTACACTCAATAGCAAACAATAAAACACCTCAGATCTCAGTGTCTGGATTCTCGTTTACAACAGACACACACACACAAAAAAAAAGCCTCCCCCCTCTTTCCACGCATCCTCAATGGGAAGAAGATGAAAAGATTGTTTTGAGAAAGTCGAAAGGAAATTTGACATTCTTTGGTTGCCTCTGAAACTTCCAATATTCCGGCGTAATTGTTTCATACAGGCTATATATCTTCATTTGGGGGGTGCTGGTGAGATGAAGCGCGCGCGGCATCTTCTTAGTGGTATAAAAGGCAGCAAAACCCATCTGGTTGGGTGATCCGCGGCTGGCCCTCTCGCGCTCATCACTGAAATAATACTCCCTCTAATGACTCCCACATATTCTGAAATCTCCCTTTTGAAATTGGTCTTGGCAGATTATTTGCAGGTACTTGAGTTGCATCTGTTTGCAATTTTGCAAATGTGGAAGACTTTAATGGCGGACAGGGCGGGCAGCGGAGAAGAGGCTATTTTAATCCTGCCTGGGATAACAGCGGCTGTCAGTCTGAGAGGGGCTGGTCAGCGGCCCGCACCTCCAGCCAAACTACTGCTCCAACACACTTCCTGCTTCCTGTGGAGTGGATGTGGTGGACCTAGAGGAGGCTACTTGTTGGGATGTCCGTAACTTGGGAGTACCTGCTTGTCTCCATGGAGATGTTATAGCTTTGCCTTGAATGTTCCACAGTATGACATTATACTCATCTATATCGCAATGAACCTCAACAGTCCTGCCCACTTCGATGTCCGATCTGATTCCAAAAGTAAAAATTCCAGTCATATTTCCCTTAGACTTTTCGAAAAATTCAAATATCCATAGTTACAATAAAACGCATCACAAGGGCTAACCAGCTATGTCGTAATTAATATCCAAAGCGCTGTTGTTTTCAGTCCAAAAAGCATAAAACGCAAGATTTGACGAGCTGATTAGCCATGAGCACGCTTTCAACTTTTTTTTTTTGGAAAGTCTGTGGGAAAAGTGAATGAAAATTTGACAGGGGGTGGGTGGTCACTGTTGAGCTCCATAGTGTTTGCATTGCTCAAAAATGTCTCACAAACATTATTACCGTGAGCAGGGCCATTCCTCCACAAACTTTACCAGTATGCAGTAAGTTAGATAAGTATAATGCCATATTAGACAAGCAGGAGGCGGAACAGCGGCATTAGAAAAGTACATTGTTTAGCTTTAACATGGGTTTATCAGTACGTTTAATGAACACTACCTTGTGTTGTTAGTCTGCCTCTGTCATGCTCTGAGTGATGAATTTGATCACAGTGAAACTTTAACATTCATAAGGATCAGATCACTTACCCCTAAAAGCAATACAAGCTGGAAGTCTTGATGTCAGCTTATGCAATATCACCCACCTCTACGTGTACTACTATGTAAAGTAAAACGCTCCAGAGGTAACAGCCATTTGGCATATTTGCAACTAACAATTTCACTTTTTACTTCCATTATGAGTACTGCACTCATGTAACATTCCTTAAACTTACACCCTAAGCTGCTAACATGTAGCTTTACCCCCCCCAAAAAAACTAAAACTACACATGTCCTTCCACGCTGCGCAGCCATGTTCCTCTGAGCTCTTTGCTGGTTTCATTTCATGTGAAAGCAGGTCATTCTATGCGTCCAGTCATGTGTTAAGAATACAAGAATATTCATTGTGCATAACTTGATGACTCACGGTTTTGTCCTGTGTTTTTTTTTTTGGCCTTTAATAGCCTATGTGTAGCGCAAATACAATAGGATTTGGAGATCTCGCAGCTGACCAGGTATTTGCATTGTCCGACCTGCCTAAAGTGCAGCCATCAGCGGACTTAAACCCAAAGCTTGAATGATTGCGACTTCCACTCTTATTATTTCTAGCATGTGGCGAGCAGCTGACCGGCTAAGCCCCCTCGCCCCCTCCCTCCCCTCTTTTAAAAACTGTAATAAGGTGCACTATTGTCCTATGGCCCACCCGCAACACTGTAATTGCATAGGTGGTTACAATTACATTAATTACATATTTCATCAACACTGTTTATCCAGCGGCAAGATGAATGGCCAGTCCGAACTTTCAACTTTTGCTTTTTTTCCTTGCGTTTTGTTTTCACGCATTTATCTGGCTCCCTTTCTCCTCTTTTCTTTACTTCTCCCTGAGTTTTTTGCGGTTGTTTTATTAGGAGCAAAGGGAGGGGAGGTGCCAGTGAAGGAATTATGCCGAAAGTGTATGCCTTGCAACTTTTCCCCTCCCTGTTGGGAATGTTTATTTGAACAGTAAGCTCGTGATTTGAATATTTGTAATCCATGCTTAAATTTACAGGCCAGATGAACTTTTTGGCACAGAATGGCAACCATAAGTAGGATTTTCAGAAAAGCTTTACAAAATTTTAAGCCATGTGCAAGGCTTATATAATTTAGATGAAGGGGGGGAAGGCACAAATAAAACAGCCCGCGTCTTATTTACTTTACATGGTGGGAGAGAAAACCTGCTTGGTATGGCACCTGACGTAGAATATGCGTGAGAGCGAGGATTGTCAGTATGTGCACACATTTAAAACATCCAAAGCTAACAGGCGGTAGTCTGAGAACGGAGAGTTTATCCAAAGTGCCTCCGGTTGTTCTTCATGAGAGAATCAAACCGGTGTTAATTTCATAGACTGAAATATTTTTGATACAAGCGAAATGAAAAGTTACCAAAATGACCGAAACTATGACTAAAATGATGATAAAATCTAAGACTAAATTCAAAATGAACAGTGATTGAAACAGAGTAGTCCACAGGTGTGAAATTTTGAGCAAATATTTGACAAAAATATTATTAGTAACACAACTTTTTTCCTTACTCAGTCGGGGTTTTGATGAGAAAAAGTCCATGAAAATGTGGCATGTAAATGTACCAAATAGTGTCAAGAAGGGCATCTGGTTTATAACTGAAATGTGCTCGTGAAACAAACATCAGGAATGAATGGCTAACAAGTTTCATTAACCCAGTTTTCTTCTCGCATCAAAAACAGGGTTAAGTCAAGTTCACGAGGTTTTCAGCAGCTTGTGAACAAATACACTCGGCCTGCAGGGACACACGAGAGAGTGGCAAAGTGGTTAGCCCCTGTTTTGCCCTACAGTGAGATGGTTCAAGGTTCAAATCCCTGTTATCTTGATATTGACAAGGAATCGAAAAGTATTGGTTCTCATGCAGAAAATATCAAAACTGAAAATTTCTAAAAACGCATTTTTAAAACAAACTCTATACACACATAATTAACTGATAGATCAATTCAAGCGGGGTTTGAGTCCAAAAAACTCCAAGGAATAATTCTTTATACTGGAGCTTCATTGCAGTTTTACTAAAAATCATTGGCTTCAGTATCAGATCAATATTGTGATCCGTAGTATTACTTTGAAAAATCGCTGGTATCATTAGGGAAAACATGTTGACTCCTCTCAGGAAAGCCTAATTTTGGGATTCGAACCTAGCATCTTCTGGCTGTGTGGCAAGTGTACTAACAACCTTACCACTATTCATGACCATGTGAATTTAAGCTGCTCTGACACCACCTCTCTTTGGTCCCATGGTTGTCAGGTTATTCTTCCGGAGTGATGGAGAGCAGAGCAGGCTCCAAGGGAGACAGGGGTCAACCAGGCAAACCACTAAAACTAACGAACGCATTTAAAAAAAAAAAAAACGATGCTAATCAGTCCGAAGGGGGAGGGGGGGGGTTACACCTCTCTGCCTCATCAACCCACCACGATGCACACAAGCTGGGATGGCGGGCTGCACCGAGTCCCCTTAGAGTTGGTGTGGTGGTGTGGATGTGCATGCAGAGAGGGTGTTTGGGGGTTAAGTAGAACCAAATTAGCGGATGGGAGAAGTGCGCGCGGTGCTAGCTTGCTCTGTGTGGCTACTTCTTGGTGAATGTCAAGATGATTTAGCTGCTCTCGTGCGCGCCGTCTGTCTCTGAGCACCGGCCCTCCAATCACCGCTGCGGGCTGTCTGTTTTGTGGCCTCTGCGTGCAACAAATGAATATTAAATCAGGACAGGACGGAGGGGGGAGGGAGCGAGGGAAGGGGGAAGAAGGGACGCACAGGCTGGGGAGGTTTCCTGGATGCAATGGTTGATGGCGATTTTGTTGTAAATAAGTGGCGATGTAACTAGGGTTGTCAAAAGTATCGGAAATCTAGATACTCATACAGTATACTAGATACTCATTTGAGCAGGTATCGATGCCAAAGGAGTCACATTCACAGAAAAAGAACCTTTCCTGAATAGCTTTAGTATAAGACCATGTTAACTAGTATACGCTCATGGATCACTATGAAACATGCATGGACGACACATAGTAATGTAAAAGAAAGTAATATGATTTAATGTTGAAAACCACTTTCTATTGTCTAAAGAAAGAGTGTTTTTAATTATCAGAGTCGTTTCGGAATCAGTATTGAGCCTATTTATTGAGTCTATTCCTTAGTACTGCTTAGTATCAGATGTAATATTGTAACGAGTTGTTGATAAGAATTGTTGTCATTAAGGTTCTCGGTAATACAGAGACATGAACAGTTCCAGTTAATGTCATTGAGTCATGGTAATTTGATTTTAAACAGGAACAATGCAATTTCTTTTCTAATTATATTCAAATTGTACAATTTTGTGAATTTGCATTTAGGTACTGGATGTGTTGTAACTTCTGTAATAAGAAATAAGGTTTTTGCAGGTTTTGAAATCAATTTTCAGTTTTTTTAACAAAAAAAAGCAACTTAATTAATCCATTATCTTACACTTTTTGCACCAATCGCGCAATCACATTTACATGCACAGGTGAGATGCTTTGCCCATGAACACAACTGCAAATTTTGAACCAACAACCTTCATCCTTCTGTAACAATTAAACAAAATAAATAAATAAAATCAATTCCCATTTTCACCTTTGCTTCCTCTACCCACTATTCACAAAATCACACTCATACAAGCAATGAGACGTGTCTTGCTCAAGGACACACTTCAGCAGAGATCCAACCTTCAATAACCAATCACATAAAATAACCCATTCAATTGCTATTCTGCACTTTCAATTCCTGTCTACCCAACGATCACTCATCAGTCGCATTCATACAGGCAAAGCAATGTGTCTTGCTTAAGGCCACAACTGCAAGGATTTAACCTGCAACCTTTGGGTTAGTGGTTATGTCTCCATACCGAACAACTTCCATCCCAAATTATAAACCCCACGCGTTTATATGTCTAAATGCAGTTCTATCACCTCCCCACTCATCCCTATGTGATTTCATTGAGGTGTGCACGGTGCCTTCCATGCCAGCGCTGCTCCTCTACATCCCTGTGAACATATTGTGCGTAGTGACGGCAGCGAGATGGGTGAGGGAGGCGGGAGGATGAGCGAGGGGAGGAGGGGGAGGGGGGGGGGGGGGGGGGGGGGGGGGGTATGCCAGTTGGGCTAACAGCTGAATCATGGCTCCTCCGCTGCTCCTCGTGGTCCTTGGCAGTTAGCGGTGTGAAGAAGCCTTCTCTTTGAGGGCATTATATAGATGAATGTACTCGCCGTGGGCTGACACACACACACCCACACGTCTTCATGCGGGTGTGGACAGAGAGTGCAGGGCTGTGTAGAGGACAGGATAACAGCATATGACTATATAAGTAATCTGGGAAACTTTTATTGCATAATCTATTAAAAACAGCTGGGAGGATGGCATAGGGGTTAAACTGAAGAGGACGTACAGGTTGATGTCCGAATATGACTACGTGTTGCTACAAAGTTAATCGGTGAAGAAAAAAAAAAAGATGAAGAAAAAAAAAAGAAAATGAATTAAACAAACAAACAAAACAAAAATATAATATTATTTTGTTAAAAAAAAATGTGTTAAAAAAAACATACAGTAGACTAATTTCTATTTTATTCATTGATTGATTATCTTTTTTCTTTTAAGTCTGATGCCCTTTCAGTCATAACCAGTCATAGTCATATCGCATGACTATAGCGGCCAGCACAGGTGAATCCTCTTGCCCAGGGACACAACAACAGTATGCGCAAAAATGAAGATTTGAACCGGTGACCCTGCCGTTAGTGGTCAGTGACACTCAACCCACTAAGCCACCACGCCCCCTAACTTGAAAAAGAATCCAAACTTAACCAATCTATGAGCTAAAGGTATAAAAGAGTAATTCTAAGTATAGTTTACTCAAAATTATCCCCAAATTCGACTTAACTGGTGAAGTGAAGTTGAGAGAAATGCACACACACACACACACACACACACATCATCTGTTCCATTCTCATTTTTGATCATGAATTATTCTTTGATATTATTTTTGATTTGGCGCTTGTGTTTGGCAGAAAAGTTATGCAGCGTGAATGGAAACTGGTGCAGTAAGTAACACATCGGGATCTAAATGAGTAAAGCGGAGTGAAAGTAATAAATAATTAGTTTAACTATGTGTGTTCAGCCCTACCTGTTTATCCCCCTATTCCGAGCTTGTAATGCAGCATTCTGTCACTTTATGCTTGGTTTAGGGCTGTTCACAAGGAGAATACGATTTTTTTTTTTCTTTTCTAACTTTTTTTTTTTCACTTTTGTTGCAACTTTGTGAGCTTTATCATTGAAACTCACTACATGTGGTGTTTCATTATTTCCCATCCATTCCAGGTTCTACTCATATATTTAACAATACCTGAAGTTTTTTTGGAGTTGCATTGATGACACAGAATTTGTATTGTTATTTATGATACTTTAACCTCACAGTTAGGGTGAAGTGTTTATACAGCTTCTTTTTTTTTTTTTTTCAGATATTATGTTTATTGATAAAGCAATTGCATCTGTGATACGAGCATTACAATTATAAGAAAAAAAAAAAGAAAAAAAATTTCACCCATCGTTTTACTTATTATAAACTTACTTATTATAAACTTATAAAATTATATTATTTATTTAAAATTTAATTTTACCCACAAATCGGCTATCAACTGGAGGAGCTAGAGGAAGCGTCTGGGGTGAGGGAAGTCTGGGAATCCCTGTTTAGCCTGCTGCCCCCACGACCTGGCCCTGGATGAGCAGAAGAAAATTGATGGATGGATAAATGACCTATATGAAAACATTAAATGGCAGAAAATGTACTTTAAATACATTTCTCTATCATCTTTATACCATTTATATACAGAAAAAGGTTTTAAATTGTTCTAAGTATTTTTCCTAGTCATCCTCACAGCCTAATTCTCGATGTTACAATCTATGTAAGTTTCGACTTTTGAAGGCACATTTTAAATTTAGGATCTGATGTGAATAGGCCGATGAGGAGTCCGCTGGTATTTTTATGAGAATTCGAAAAAGTGTTTATGAGTCCGGAGTGACCCTACAGGGCAATGCCTTCTTTTCACTTTATAAGCCCAGATCTGGGTTAGGGCATCCCATAATATTAATGTGAATCTCAACATGGACACAAATACCACGGCTGCCGCAGATGGAAAAGTACTAACTGTTTGAGGGGGTGTTCAAGGAGTGTAGGACTAAACAGGCTCCTCTGTAGGCCTCTGTGAACTTGTAATATTTGCGATGTAGCCTGGTTTAGTTCTCTCGTTTTCCCCACTTCACCCCCTTAGAAATAAAGAAATAAGAGTGAGATTTTCCTTATCGGGATTTTGGCACATTCCATAGAAGATTAGGCACATCTGTTGTTTTGTGTATGTGCAGGAGAGGCTGCATGTGACTGGGACTCAGAGTGTATAGAGAGGCAGACTTTGGCCTCTGCTGGACTGTTTGACTCTAGAACAGTGTAGTATATGTCCACAGTGCTACATACATATGTGTGTGTGAGGGTCCAGGCTGCAGCCAGCCATCTACAGAACCTCCTTTTGTCTGACAACGGATCAGTCGGCGAGGTGCACATATGCAGAAAGCTATTTGGAAAGGCCTCCTCGTAGCTGTCAGCTTTTATTATGCGCTGAGGTGTCATGTTTGTTAGGAAGCTGAGTGCAGATGGCAGAGTGGAAGAAATGGATCACTAATTTTAACAATGATTAATGAACAGAGATGGAAAATGAATTACATCGGACTATTGGAGGCGAGGAATATTTTCTCTGAAAATGTTAAGTTGGGCTGCCAGGCAGCGGGCCGTGCTGGGGAGTATATTGAGACGGGCGGGGGAGGAGGGGGGAGGAGGGGGCTGTTTGCTTGTATGTTTGTGTGTGTGTGTGTATGTGTGTAAGGTGCTTTTTCTCCACATCTTGTGTAGAATCAACACTTCACTGCTCTTGCCTATTACTTTAGTGCTCGCCTGCTTAAACACATTCACTTTACCCACATTGTTTTCCCCCTGTGTGCACTGCACTAGCACACTCTTTAATAAGGTAAACACAGCAAAGGTTACACTGTCTTAAGACGTTAGCCTTTTTCATTACTGCACACTGCTTTAATATCAAATCATAGATGCTGCACATTGGATCAAGTGTCAGTAGCTTTAGCTGTGATATTTCACTCTGGAAGAACAATTACCTGTCGGGCCTACTTCCCTTTGAGCTGTCTGCAAACCTCTTTAATAACTGCACATTTAGGCTGATTATAAAACAGCAATTAAGCGCCATTTAGAAAGGAAAATACACTTTTAAAGCACACTGGCCTCTCCTCTCTCTCCTCTCCCCGCACAGCTCCTGCAGTTTAAACCCTGAGCACACACATCATGTTAGACACTAGAATCTCATATGGCACTATCAAACACAGACACCACTTTCCTCATTGCGTGCCATCATCTGAGCGCTGCTTTCTAAAGACAACCTGTGCCTCCCTCGCCCCCTGGCATCCCGCGCACGCCGCTGTCTCTGCCGAGGTTCGCCGGGTGGGCGGTTAGCGCTACATGCTTTAATAGGTAGATGTGAACTATTTTGAATTTAATTAAGGGCCTGATGGGAAATTTGTAAAGGGAGAAATAACAGAGCGACTTCTGGCAAGTGCAAGTGTGTGTGTGTGAGAGAGAGAGAGAGAAGTAGAAAGGAAGGGTGGTAAGGGGCAAAAACAGAGAAAAGAAGCGAAGGCAGAAAGAGAAAGAGAGAGGAGAACAGAGAGGGAGAGAGAAAAGAGGAGGGAGTAAAGAGGCAAAGAGGGAGAAAAGGCGTCCGGGCAAAACGAGAGGAGAGGCAGAGGGAGAAAGAGAGAGTGAGAGCAAAAGAAAGGGAGACAAAGAGCTGGGAAAGAGAGAGAGAGGACAAAGAGGGGGCAAAAGAGAGAGGGGACGAGAGAGAGAAGACAAGGAGATACAGGGATAAGAATAGAGAGATTGGCAACATGAGAGAAAGAAAAGGGGAAAGACAACGAAAAGGAGAGGAAATGAGAGGGAGAGAGTAAAAGAGAGAGAGAGAGAAGAGGGAGGAAGAGAGAAAGGAAGAGAGAGAGAGGGAGCGATCTCAGGTTACAGCGGCATATGCTAAGCTCTCACAAAACATACACAACGCCTTTGGTGAACAAGGTAGTCTCTGGGCCCCTGGGAGCCAATTTAGAACGTGACTTAAGGCGACGCTGCGGAGTAGTGTGAGCGAACGAGCGCAAGTGTGTCTGCTGTTCAGAGTTCTCCTCGGGATGCTGCCTAGAGAGGGAGGGAGAGGAGCGAAAGAGGAGAGCGAGACAGAGAGAGAGAGAGGAAGTAGTGCTGTTTGGGTCTGGGTGGCCCTCCTGAAGACCCCCCACATCTGTGCACCCGCGCTCCCCCCTCTCCCCGTGCACTACCTTCCGAATATCAAGGAAATTCAAGTCCACTTTCTAAACATTACCATATTAGTTAATTGCAGACACAGATGTGCTTTATACTTGACTGATTAATAATTGATGGATGTAGTAAGAGTATTCCTGGGTCAGTCATTTGGTGTGTTCAAACTAGTTGAACAAAACGGACAGGGTGGACAAAATTTCTAAAAAGTTTTGTATTATGCCACAATTTGTCATTTTACTGATTTCAATTTTACTTCCAGATCTATAGAATGACGTAATGCAATGTGAAATTGATTTTATTTATTTGTTTATTTATTATTTTTTATTTAGTGAGTCATTTTTATTATTTTTTTTTTAATATTATTATTCTCTTTTTTTTTTTTTTTTTTTTTTTTTGTAAAACACATTATCCATTTTTTTCACTGTCAAAAGTCCAGCCATTGCTATGATTCTATGATTAGCAAAAGAAACGTTTGACTGGTTCAACTTTAGCATTTTTGATTTTTGACTTTTTACATTTTTATTTTTTACATAAAAACAACACCTACATATACCTAACAACCAAACACATATTTCTGAACATTTTGGGGGTATTTTTCGCACAAAATCATATGCAAAGAACAGCCAGACGTACTTAGGAATAACATCAATATACTAAACAGAAATCTCGACAATTATTATCTTAGCAAACTCCGACAGGTTTAAGTAAATGTCACAAAGAATGAAAAGTAAACCGCAGAGTTTTTGTCAGCCGTGAGGAAATATGAATTTTAAACAAAGGCAGGTTTTTGAAGTGGAGTTCATATCCTCTGTGTTTACCTGTGCGTTCCTTCGTACTTTAAAGGGGAGTGGCAGACTTCTCTACACATACTTTGTGTCGACTTGATTATTTTTTCGGAGTTAAGCGCTGGGGCTTCAAGGCTGGATCACATAACAGACTGTGCACTGCTGTGTGGGCTTCACTGGCACTTTGGAGATCAGAGCGTCTTGTTTTATAAGGTTGATTTTAAAGGTGTGCTATGTAACTTTTTTTTTGCATTCTGCTTCATGGAGATGTTGTTGCTTTGCCTAAAGTAAGCAAAGTATTACTTTTTTTTTTTTTTTTATCTCCAGGGAGACAAGCAGGCCAAGAAACAGGTCAGATTTGTGCTGCTCAAAGTAAAAATGCATGTAAGATTAACAAAAAATAATAATAAATTGAGAGAAATTGCACAAATACAAGATAGAAATGTTTAATGACATACTGCGGAATATTACAGGCAACACAAGAACATGTCCATGGAGCCAAGCAAGTTACATCACACTTTCAATGTCAAAACCATATGACAACAACTTAAGTAAAATTCATGTATGGAAATGTGTATCTAAATAGTTGGAGTGACTTTTTTAAAGAAAAAAAAAGCAAAATTAGCTTAATTACTTCTCTGCATTTGACCCGATCCTTTAACCCTATAGCGTCGGATGCTGTCGCTGATTGTTGCGGTTGCGGAGTTTCCATTACCGTAACTAAGCAACCAATTGTGCTATCGTAAATTCAAACGGCATCTCAAAGCAGAGCCATGGGGCTCTTTAAATATGTGACTGTCATTACGGTAATGTGCTTACTTTGTCTCTTGGAGATGACCAATCAGAGCGAAGGTGGCGCAGGGATTCTCCCAGTTAGTTATTTGATCAAAGGCAAAATGAGGATGGATATGTGAAATAGAGATAGTTGTGTGAAAAAAGGTAAAAGTACATGCTGATATTTCCTTTAACACTTCCTTTTATGGCTAAAGCTATAATAGGTGAGCTATAATGGTCTATAATGTGCTCAGTCCTTAAAGGGTTAATGCTGCGGGGGCACCCTGTTTGGAGCAGCACCTAGGGACCCATCTCTATATCTTGACCTATAGCAGGGGTGTCAAACTCATTTTCACTGAGGGTCACATCAACAAAATGGTTGCTCTCAAAGGGCCAGATAAATGTAACAAAATGTAATGTAAAATAAATGCAACTACTTTTTAATCTTGTTAATTAATCCTTTTCTATACTTATTACTTATTCAAGTTACAAATATTGCATATGTGTTTGCATAGATATGAAAAAAATGGCTGTGTAACTGTGTATCTCCTGATAAACTGATATTTTAAGACAGTCAAATCTTTTAATTTACTTTGTTGCGGGCCACATAAAACGACATGGTGGGCCACATTTTGCCCACAGGCCTTGAGTTTGACACATGTGACCTATAGCATCACGTTTAGAAGTACCTAGCTGGAGGACTGGCCTAACACGCATGCTTTTGTTTGAAGTTACCCCTACGTGGTCCAGGAAAATGAACCTCAGACCTTGAAGAAAATTACCACTATGTAACATATTAATTTGTAGGATGCTTTCCCACATGTTTTTTCCATTTTATTTTGTTAGTATTTTATTGCTTCATTCCACTTTTTTTAAGATGCGTATCTGACACTGAAACACGCAATTTATTTGTCATATTAAACCCCTCTTTTTAACCAAATAATTTCACCACCTGTTTTTAATGTTCTATTGCAACTTAAACCTATTAGAAAATCATTACCTTCTGTTCTATTTACATCTCCCAATGCCTCACTTATATTTTATCATCTGTTGTATTCCATGACAAAACCTGAGTGTCAAACGATCAAATGAGACTCCATATTACATTTCCAAAGTCTAAACCCCATATTAAACATCGCCGAGACAGACGTAGGCCATTGCAGTTCATATATTTGTTGATTACTTTTGCATGTGCTGAAGGAAAGAACGTGGCTTGATGCTTTGAGTAGATTTACTACCAGTGTGTAACAAACTTATCAAGCTTCAAACATGTCTAACTATGTATTTTTGTGTATTTTTTCCAGATCTGAAATCGTCTCGTCTTCCGTTGCTGTCTGCAGAGCTTCTCGGTTGACATCCGGAGCGGTTGGTTTGTCACAGGTACCGTCACACCAGTCAGGGGGTTGCTAAAGAGAGAGGAGGATATTAAACATGTCAAACTCACAGACACAAACACATATGAAAAGTCTTTTGTTAGCTTTGTTTATCAGAGTCGTGTCCGTCGAACGCACTTTGGTGATGCTTTCGGGAGTAGGCGTTGACGTAATGTTCCACAGTATGGCATTAAAGTGATGTTGCATTAATTCAGTAACAGGTGGTTTTAATAGTAAGAAAATACCTTTAAAAACGTCTTTTCTTTATATGAGCTGGGTCGCTTCGCCATAGATCTGACCTGTAACATCAGGCCTGTCATGACAATTATAACTAACTATATCAACTTATTGTTCAGTATATGAAAGCAATCTCACTGTTTCGCAGATTTTTTTTAGTGCAGTTTTGAATGCTTTCTTTTTTTTTTTTTTTACAGCGTATTGTGTTCTGCGTCCTGATTGGCTAAGGGACAGTAGACCATTGTCAATCAAACTCCTCCGTGCCGTGTCTCCTGTACAGTGCAGAATGTGTTCAGCCAAATATACATAAATGTTCGATCGCAGTGTGACTCTAAAGTGCTGTATGTGTGCAAGTTTTCAAACTTGCAAAGAAAACCCACAATGTCGATGAAACATTCTGCACCGACAAAGTTGCAGATTTGCCTATTGCTGGTTATTTTTAGGAAGTAACCCCTGCGATAAACAAGGAACTGCTGTATATTTTTGGGAAGGGGTCAATATTTACTTTTTAGTGTACTTTTCTTTGCACTACTGGGGAATTTTTGTTATGATTAAAACCGCAAAAGGTTGACAAGATGACTCATTACAGGTGCAGACTAAATACTAAAGTGTTTCATTTTGCTGTTTATTTATTGCAGCTCATAAATTGGCATAAATTAATTTCAATATTATCATTTATCTTCTATATTTACGGCAGTAATTTATCGAACTTCCAAATTTGTTATTGTGGCAGGCCTATGTAACATGACCTGGTGGCGGGACTTGCTCATCTGAATGGAGATCGATCGGTTTAATGCCATACTGTGGAAGATTTCAGGCAAAGCAATAAAATCTCCAGGTGACTCCAACAAGCTAAAATACGGGTCAGATTCCTTGTGTGTGACAAAAAGACTTTGAACAAAAATTTCGCAAAGTTACGCTACAAAAATATGAATTTATTGTTGTAAGTTCACATAAATTCAATTAACTTTTGCCCTAAAACGGTTGACTTTACCGATCTGCAGTCTCTGTTTCTGTTTTCCTTGCAACTGATCGAAACGCACTTATTTGTGAATGAAAATAGCTTTTTTTAGGGGGCATAAAATCCACTCAAGTTAGTTTACATCTCTGACCACTGGGTGAAAAACTCCAGGAATAGTCTGTGGTAAAACACTGAAAAAGTCAAAAAGTTCCTCTCCACTTTCCAATGCAATCGACTCTCTTGATAACACTGTTACCTTGTATGTACTTGTCCCTCCTTTCACCATGCCTCTTCAAAACACAATTCCTATTCTCCACCAATATGGAAACTATTACGTTGTATGTTATTCTTCATTACACCAGCAGGAATTCAACTTTGCAAGCTACTCCCTCACACGCTCAAACAATCTCTCAAAGCATGTACAATCTCACCATAATAACTCTAATATGAAATTATCAAACCATCACTTTTATTGCTTCTAATACATGTGAAAAGTTTCCATATGAGCTTGTAGCGATGCCAAAACGCCTTCATACAGTTTGTCTGTAACGCGGGTTGACAGTGAGGGACGGAGTTGACGTGGCTAACAGGTGCGAGCGATTTAGAGGGGGGGGACCGGCTCATCTCGTATAGCCGGCCGGGGTGAGTGATGGTGGGGTATGCGACAGGTAGAGGGGAGGATAAAGCTGGATGTCTCACTTGGCACGCTTGGCTATAATCAGTGCTGCTGTCTGCATTTGTGTATATAGCCAATGTTCGCAAACTGTCATTCTCGAAATATATAGGGTGGAAATCCTACAAAATTAAATATGTTTCGTAGAGTGTCAAACTTATTTTGTTTTGTAGGATTTTAATACTGATTCATCACATTTTAATACTGATCCGTCACAAAAATAAATTAATAATAATAATAATAATAATACTTTATGACACAATTGTTTCATTTGGTCCTATTATTTTTCAAAATATGCAAACAAAAAAAAAATATTCTGAAATATATATCTAAATATAACATTTTATATAAATACATCAAAATAACTTTATTGACACACATCAATAAGCAAACAAAAAATAAATATATAAAATTTAAAATATGTCTAAATACATGTATGTCAATGAAATTATAAATGCTTATAATAAATATATCTGCCAATCTATGACCAGCCATTGCAATGTGGACCCTCTAAACGCAACCTAAGAACGAGAATGACCCTATGACCCAGCAGAAGGGCTTGTGCACACGTGACGTTATAAACTGGCATAAAGTTCAACCTCTTCTCTGACAGCATAAATAAAGAAAAGTGAAATTATTTTTTCACAGTAGCTTCAGAAAACAGTGACTTTATTCAAGTCTTAAGATGTGATTGTTGGCAGTTGAAAGGACTTTGAGCCAAAAAAAAAAAAAAAAAAAGATGAGGTTCAACATTTGTGATTATCTTTCAAAAAAACATGAATCGTACTCATCAAACTCTACAACGAGAAGCAATCCATTATGATGCAACCGCCTTTATCCCAGTCCTGCTACTTTCAAAGAATACCCTCCCTGTAGTTATTTAGTTGTACTTCCTGTCCTCCGTTCCCTCTAATATAAACCCATACATATCTCTCCCTCTCTTTCTTCTCTATCCAGTAATTACTCGTCCTCTCCTCTGCTCTGTTTTCTTTTAATCCGCTGCAGACCGTCGTCCAGAGACCCACTTTTGCAGAAATAGAGAAAGAGAGGTTGGGGTCAAGCCGGTTTGTAAAAATTGATTGCTTGTAAAGTGCTAATCAATGGAAACCTTTTCTCTTGGAACTGGAAAATTCATGTTATAACATTTATTGAAAAAGATTCCGGCGTGGTTGGGATGTGTATGCCAGCTGTCCCCTGGCCTGTGTAAAACATCAGCTTGTATAGAGAGGCATGTTTAACTGTGCATGATAACTTAAGATAGGACTATATATATGGGGGGGAAACAGACAGGGGAAGTTTGCTTATAGGTCAATAATACTAGTGATAAAAGGAAGTTGTGGCTTTGATGTTTTAAATAAATAAGTAGTATTGCTGTTTTTTTGAGTATGGCGTGCAAAGGCTATGACAAACGTGTGAAGTTACAAATGGATTAAAAAAAAGAATAGTTATTTTTCTACCCCAATAAACACTATGCAAGTAAAGTAAGCAAGTCAAGTGTGGAAATTTGCATAGACATTTTACAATATTAGGATTTATATGAAAGCAGTAAAAAAAAAAAAAAAAAAAGTGTTTGAAATATGCAATGCTAATTTCAAACCAATCAGGTCTATTGGATGCAATAAGATTTTGGTTTTCAGGTGTGATTTTTTGTTAATGTTCATAAAAATAAATAAATAAATATAATAATAATAATAATAATAATATAATAATTGTCATGTCGACAACTTAAATTATAAAACTGAATTTTTGTGCTAGCTTTTAATTTACTTTGAAAAAAAAAGTGTGTGTGTGTGTGTGTGTGTGTGTGTACTGTACCATAACCCTGTTTACTCAAGGCAATTTCTCAAAAAATAAAAAAAATCATATATCATGACTGCACAATCATGTAAAGGCCAGTGTGTACCATCAAATACAATGTTTTTATGTGCTTTGTAATCAGCGTGTTGACTTTCCTACATTACCCAGAATGCCGTTTGATTAAGGTCATGAACTTTGAGTGTCTTGCTCTAATTTGGAATGAATAGGTTGTGTTTGTGAATGACAAAGCCGCACCTGTTACACAAAGAAAGCCTGACTTCTGCTGCTATTGTGTTGAGAACAGTTGCTTTTCCTCCACCACAATGCCTAAGTATAGATTTAAAATGAGATACGTAATGATATAGATGCCAAGTAGAGATTTGGATTCTTTGTAAAAAGGGAGACAAAAGGGGGAAAAAAATTGAACAATTGTGCACATTTAGCCTCGCAATCTGTTCTTGAAATTGAATCATATAAAATAATAGATTCCAAAACAAAAATACAGTAAAATCAGTGTATCTAAACTGTGAGTATTTCAGTGTTAAGTAGTTTGTAATTATTGCATATTTCCTGGCATTCCTGACATAACCCTTTTGTATAAGAAAAAGAACAAATTTTAAAAAAAAAAACAATTTGATTTGTAGTTCTAATCTTTTTTTCTACCTATTTTTCAATCAAATCTAAAGACCAAACTGTACCATATGGATAGTAAAAATAAACAGTTCCATTTGATCTTTCTTCCATAAACATTGAGTGTAAAAAGGGAGGCGCTGGTGCTTGGGCGGAGGTACAGAAGGGTCCGTTCTCCCCCCGTTACCTGCAGTGGAGCTGGGTTAAGATTGTCGTGTTGCGTGGCCTCCTCCTGCTGGTCTAAATAAGGCGTGATTGGCATCTCGGTGTCTCACTCCTGACAGCCTGCCCGTGATGGAGGAGTGGCAGACTTGGTGGGAGTTAATGATTATAATTATTTAGCTTTTTTTACATTGTGGGATAATTATTTAAGAGGTTCATGTAGTCATCGTTGTAATCAGTAAAGAGAGATTACAGAAATCCGCATGCCAACAGATGGCACTTGGCTGTTGTTGTTGTGTGTGAAACCCAGATCTGCTCTATGAGGAAACATGGTGTTCATACATCAGTGTGTGAGAAGAGCTAGAGCGTTTAAAAGACTGGAATGAGGAAAGCCATTGGCCAGCGCACTGGCCCACTAACACAAATACTACCCACTAACACATGTAGTACCCACTAACACACATACTGTCCACTGACACACATACTCTCACTAACACACGTACTACCCACTAACACACATACTGTCCACTAACACACATACTCTCACTAACACACATACTACACACATACTACCCACACACTACTGTCCACTAACACACATACCCACTGTACTGTCCACTAACACACATACTCCCACTAACACACATACTACCCACTAACACACACACACTGTCCACTAACACACATACTGTCACTAACACACATACTACCCACTAACACACATACTACCCACTAACACACATACTACCCACTAACACACGTAGTACCCACTAACACACATACTGTCCACTAACACACATACTCTCACTAACACACATACTACCCACTAACACACACACACTGTCCACTAACACACATACTACCCACTAACACACATACTACCCACTAACACACATACTACCCACTAACACACATATTACCCACTAACCACATACTGTCCCTAACACACATACTGCCCACTAACACACATACTGTCCCCTAACACACATACTGTCCACTAACACACATACTGTCCACTAACACACATACTGTCACTAACACACATACTACCCACTAACACACATACTGTCCCCTAACACACATACTGTCACTAACACACATACTACCCACTAACACACATACTGTCCCCTAACACACATACTTTCCACTAACACACATACTGTCACTAACACACATACTACCCACTAACACACATACTGTCACTAACACACATACTGTCACTAACACACATACTGTCACTAACACACATACTGTCCACTAACACACATACTGTCCCCTCACTGTGTAGGCATAACACACATACTCAGTGTGGGGCCTCAGTGGATCCACACACACAGTGTTTCAGCACAACACAAACAGCAGACCAAAGACTACTGACCCAGAGACTTTCCCTATCAGCAGCAGTGTGGCCTGCCATCCAACTCACACTCAACCCACTACACATGCAACCCATCCACACACAGGGGCACTCGGGGACTCACCCAGTGTGTGCAGCTCCTGAGACTTCCCCATCCAAAAGATAAAACCTCTCCACTCGGGGCTCACCCAGTGGGTGAAACATCCACAGGTCAAACCCCTCCTCACTACAACTCAGTATCTGACTCTTGTGAAAGTGCTGTTGTGATAAATGATAAAGACCCAGATGAGTCTGAAGTAAAGCACTTGGTACCCGGGTCGACAGAGGAGAACACCATGCAGGCCGCTGGCCTACATTCCTCACTAATTGTATAATTGGAAAAGCTCTCCAAATGAGCAAGCAACCCCCTCCCCTGACTCACTTCACACCCCTCAGCACACATACAGTACATGTACATGCACGCCCTTCAAAGCAAAGCACAAAAGAGCATTTGGGGAATAATAATAATTTCAAAAAGCGTCCATTATTAATCCCACACACTAGCTCTGGCAGCAGCTAGGCTAGTTAGCACACAGGGCTATGCTGCACACACACAGTGTTATTTCAGTGACATGGCCCTGGCAGCTAAGTCCCAGGTAAAGCTGTAAACTCTTCTTGTACATCTCGTCGCAGTGGTAAGGTCTATGAGTGCTCCTCACTCCCTCCTTTCACTCTCAGCACAGCGCATGGTCCAACAGGATTCACATGTGTATGTCCTGAGCCACATTTACATGGACACAGACAGCGCTCCTCCTCCCCTCTTCTTCCTCCTGTGTCTAACGGGATTGTGGGGTGCCGTTAAAACGAAGCCGTTAATTAATGCTATTGATCAGCAAAAAAATTGAGGCAAATGTGATTTGCATACAGCCTGAGTGATCAATGCATTAACCGATTTTTTCTCCCTCTGAAATCAGATTTCCTGAGTTTTCAAAGTGAGAGAGAGAGTTCAGACTAATGTGGATCGATTAGCCTCTCTCAGACAAGAATACAAAGCGTTTTATTAGCCGCTGAAGGGTGAGCCATCCAGACACAAGACATGCTTTAACCTTATGTTTTTACGGCTTACTTGAATAAGAACACAGAGCTGCAGCCTCCGCCTCTTCAGCTCTTTTAAACACTGCCTTCTTCACATCTTCTTTTGCACATATTGTAGATCTGCAAACATGGTAATAAAGTGATATTTCTCCGGGGCCAAACAAAATCTGTTTTCTAAAAGGCACCGGTGTAAAAAAGCAGAAGAATAAACATGACAACAACAACAACAACAACAAGGGCACGGAAACACGCAGCAAACACAAGAGGTGTTAAAAAAGCAATATGTTGCTTTTCTCTCTCTCCCCCCTCCGTCAAGAGCAGCTTATTATAGCGTATTGATTTATAAAGCTTTAAATGTGATCCTCCATGTCCAAGTCAAGGGCAGGGAGTGAACAGGAGCGAGGGAGGAGAGAAGAGAGAAGAGGAGAGAAAGAACATAGGAAGGAAGGAAGGAAGAAAGAAAGAAGAGAGAAAGAGAGGAGTCCACGACATGGGGAAGTGGCAGCAAGGCATTTTCAGAGGCGCTCGGCAACACAAAAGGGTAATTGTTTTAGCCCAGATGTTGCTTTCGCACAACAAGCAGGATACAATGTTCCTACTGAGCTGATGAGCCCAATCAGTGAAATGATTAAAAATTGATTTTGTCCCTGTAATTACAGTATGTAAACTACTTAGCCGGGATTGCAAAGGAAGTGATTTTCTAATTACGTATATACTCTGGTGTCTAATGATTGGTTTTTTGAAGTAATGAAGAGAGGGTCCTAACGACTCCACTGTGTTCTGTTGTTGGGGGGAGGACGGGGGGAGGCGGGGGAGGATAGTTAGGGCAAGGCAGCAGGATACAATGCAAAAAAAAGAAAGGAAAAATGACGATGGGAAGGAGGGAGGGCTGGATGCAATTGAATTTTTGCCAGGCTGTAGCACGCTAACACACGCTAACACACGCTAACACGGGGGCTCTGTGTTGTTGGTTAGCATGGGATCTGGAAGGATAAATGGGGGCTGCGACTTCTCATGGGGGTGGCCAGGTCCGGACCAGTCCCGGCAAATGTGGAACCGGCAATTAGATAGAGCCCTCCTCTCCCGGGAACGAGAGAACCAGGATGAACTGGACAATTAAACGTGACGGAAGGGTTAGGAAAAGCCGTTAGCGTAAAGACCTGTGACCAGATAGGGTAGATTTCATTAACGAACTATGCCTCAATGAAAGAAACACACAATTCAACAGTTACAGTTGTGCAAATAGTTTAGACTAGGTTGTTGATGTGTTTGTCCACTGCCCAGAAGGTTGCAAGTTCAAACCTCACTTGAGCGCTACTGTCATTGTATCCTTTGGCAAAACATAAAAACACAAAAAAGTTAACAATATGTTGAAATAGTCCCGGCAATTAGATAGAGCCTTCTCCTCCGGGAACGAGAGAACCAGGAGGAACCAGAGAATTAAGAGTGGCGGAAGAGTTAGCAAAGACGTTAGCATAAAGACCAGATAGGATAGATTCATTATTTCATTAACAAACTTATGACTCAATGAGAGAAACACGCAATTCAAGAGTTACAGTTCTGCAAATAGTCTAGACTAAATCATTGATAATATTTCTTCGCCCGCTAACCAGATAGTTGCCAGTTCAAACCTTACTTGAGGTGTCGTTTAACAAGACAAAAAAAACAAAAAAAAACAAAACTAAACTAAAACAAAACTAAGTAGAAGTTCATGATATTTTAACCAGTCGCGCAAATGTGGAACCTGGTAATTAGACCTCACTTGAGTGCCACTGTCATTGTGTCCTTAGGCAAGACACTTTACTGACTTTCTAGCTTACACATGTGGTTGGTTGTGACAGGAAGGCATCCGGCATTAAAAACCTGACCAAATGGTGTGTCGATCAGTTCAGTTAAAACAGGGAAGATTGTAAAGACTGGAGAAAGGAGCAAGCAAAAAAGGTGAGAAAATTCACAAAACATTTCAAAATTCTTACACTTCCACATTTTTTCCCTGCACTTTGTGTATATCTCATAAAACCACCCCTCCCGTGTCACTCCTTTAAAAAAATGATCTTGAATCGTGTCAGACAAGCATTTTTCTGCCTCTCCATCTTGTCTTGCTCTCCCTCGCCGCTCCTCTCTTTACCTGTCAGCCGCCATTTGAAGTGGTGTCAGTGATTTGACCCTTGACCCCTGCTGTAAATTAGCGTCAAAACACTACATCCTCTCTGCACCGCTACATGGTGCAGCTAACGTGAAACAAGTCAAGTCAGTCTATCAGTGGAAAATACTGAGATAAGCTTACAGGGTCACGGACCAAGTAAAGAGCGTTTCAATCATTTGGAACTGGATGTGATATTGCAATACTTTTTTACTAGTTTTAGGGCTGTTCCATATATCACGATGTAATCAAAATCGCAAGTTGAGTTGGAGCAATTCTCAAATCACAAAGGCTGTTTAGAATATCCTCTGCAAAGAACAAAAAGTCTCATTAAGTCCAAAAGACTTGTTGTACCTGTAGTATAGACCTTTACAAATATTCTGAAACACTTTGGGTATTAGTTTATCAGTTCATATTTCAGTAATAACATAACAATACAGTTCAGTTTTTTCCCATCATGCATCTCTAGTCCCACCCTCTTTGAGAAGCACTGACCAATCAACAAGTGATCTGGTCATCTGGTTAATGCACATTATGCTAATGAGTTTCAACCGCTATGTTATTTTTGGTAAAGTAGTTATCCAATGACATAAAGGTTGATGGTTCAAGCCCAGCCCCTACCTTTGTATACTGTTGTTGTGTACTTGGGCAAGGCACTTCATCCATCTTAGTCACATTTTTATATAGCATTTTTCCACCTTCAAGGCACTCAAAGGCTTTACACCTAGGAACTGTTCACCTATTCACAAACGTTTTCGCACACCAGTGTACTCAGACACTAGAGGTGAGGTGGGTTAAGTGTTTTGCCCAAGGACACAGCGGCAGTATTCATTGGTGGGAGCTGGAATCGCACCACCAACCTGTGGCCCGTTGGATCTGACCTACCAAAAATGTGTATGCTGAGAGCGGGATTTGAACTGCCAACCCTTGGATCAATGAACAAAGATTGGTATACGGTATATACACATGTTTTTATCTTTTCTTTCTTTTTTCAGTCACATTTAAGTTCTAGAAGTGACCAAGATATATTCGAAATAAAAACATCGCCAGTCGCTTATCTACACAGCTATGCACTCAATATTTTATCAACTTTTACACAGTGGAGAAATAACAAAATTGAGCTTTCGTGAACATTAGTAAGTGACAGAAAGATATAGACAAGCCCGGGAAGAAAATGCTTTTTACACAACACCAGTATCACCAAGTCTACTCCTCTGACACAGCTGATTGTAAGAGAAGCCGATAGCGCAGCCAGCGTAGCCCTTTAATAATTCATTTAGTTAGGCTATGATCTATCATTTTGTACCTTTTGACATGCGATATTGAAATTTAATATTACATCAATACAAATGATGTATTGCCAGGCATTTGCAGTGGGGATTGCAAAGGGATCTGGTATTTTTTACTTTCCTTTATACTTTCAGCTCTCCAAAAGCTACATTGTACTCTGCCGAATGTCAAGAAAACGGAAAAAAAAAGAAAAAAATCTGTCTTCTTTAACCCTCTCCTTTGATATGTGTGTTTAAAAATGACAAGTTCAAACGCTACGGCAGCCAGAGTCGGAAGCTCGCCGAGTCAAGAGAGGATTGGGGAGAGAAAGTGGTAGAATGGAACTGTGGCGAGAAACGGGGGGCGATTATGACAGGGGGGGCAGAGGGAGTCGTCAGCCATGTCGAGTTCTTTGACACGGCTCTTTAGTGCGTTCAAATCCCACAGGCAGGGAGAGCAGAGGAGAGGGGGGAGCGGAGGAGGACGGGGTTGGGGAGGAGGGTTATGGGATAGGTGTAAGCGAACTAAAGGCAGAGAGCAGCCGTAGAGATAGAGAGGCAGTGATAGTAACGGAGGCCTTTTGTCAGTGGTTGTTAGATTATACGTGTCAGAGAGGAGGATTTCCCCAGTACTAAACGTCAAAGAGCTACCGGGAAAAATGTGAGGGGAGAGAAAGGGACTAAACTACTTGTGACAGGTTTGGGAATACACTGGATGGAGATATTATGTGTCGGAACAAATGGTAGAAAGAGACGTTTGAGTCAAGGAGAAACTGCAGTTTTTTAGTTTGATGAATTACTAAAAGGAAGGCATTAAGTGAAATATAAGATAGTGATTATATTTTTTGGTGGTGGTGGTTATGCAATTGAATTATTATGCAAATTAAAGCCCCACTGCAGAGCGTTAAGACAAAAAATTTAGATGACTCTTACTTGGTTTGGATTGGCTCCACATTAATGTTGTTGGTTGGGATATAATATTCCGCAATATGACATAAAACGTATTTATCTCCATGGAGAATGTTCCAAAGTGTGGTTTTAAATTGCTATATCCATGGAATCATTGAATCATGCAGGTGTGCAGGTGATCTGGAATCACTTTTGTTCTACTTACACTAATGCAATAAGCAACAATTTATGTAACCGATTTTAAGATGGATCGTATTTTAAAGTAATATTTTTTTTGGTTTTCTTTTCAGAATTTTTCTATTTTTTTTTTCATCTCTTATTTTTTGTTAATTTTCTTTCTTTATTTATTTTCTATGTTTTTCCAAGCATTAGTCCATATGGTGACAGCTCCCATTTTAAGACAATTTTAAGACTGATCGTATTTTCAGAATTAAAGTCATATTTTTTTTCTGTCTTCTGATTTTTTTTTTTTTTTTTTTTTAAATCAAAATTTTCTGATTTTTAAATTTCTTTTTAATTTCTTCAATTTTTTTTTTTTTTTTTTTTTTTTTTTTCCAAGCATTAGTCCATATGATGACGGCTTCCATTAGCCTTTAAAATCTCATTCTTATTGGTCAATAAAGTATAGATCAGAATAAAAACAAAAAAACTGAGTAATTGTAAGCAACATTTCAAACCAGGCCACATTTTAAATCTGCATAAGCTCCCCATCCTTTAGTCCATGACTCACTGACATTAGAATTTTGCATTGTCTTCCTCCCACGTGACGAATACTAGCGACTACCACCATCTCCATCTCTTATTTACGTCCATGGCACATCCACAGTACGTGCGCGTAAACAAACTTCTCCATGTCACAAATGGTTGGTGTGAACATCTCCTAGCACCACTTGTTCATCACTGTCTCAGCCATATTTGTGTAGGGACAATATGGCGGCGTGATTACATCTAATAGTGTTGATGATGATTACAACAGCCCGTCAAATCATTCTCCATCCTGACGCGCTTCCTCTCCAGGCGTAAATATATTTTAGCAGACACATGAAATCCACCGCGTAGTATTTTGTTTTTAATTTATTTATTTATCAGATGATTCAGAGGAGCTGACCTGCTAGCGTGTGTTAGCTCCAATCACGAATACGCTCAAGTGAAGTGACGCGCATGGGGTTGTGTCATTAGCATTGCGTTGGCCTATTAGCATTATGTATTTTTGCTTCTGATACACGTATGCTAGTCTTTTGGCAATTCAGAGGATAGCGAGGTGATAGTGTGCGTACGAGATGTTCTTTGTTCCTTTTGATAACACTTGAAATTTCCGGTGGTTTGTTGCTTTTGTTGATGAGAAACAATGAGTATGCGGTGATAATCTAGCCTAGCTTTCAACAGTTTAGCAGGGATAAAAGTAAACTTTTCTTTGAGTACTCACAGTTTGGGGTCTTCCTTAGCTTTATACTGCATTTTGTATCAAAGGATTGGCCAAATTCAGAGGACAATTCTTATTTTAAACAGTTTGCAGTCGGTCCAAAGTTATTCCTTGCTCACTTTTCTTATACATTCTGAGCTTTCTCATTATTCATGGAGATGAGTTTATAAGCTTTTCATAACTGTCAGAGGCCAGTGCAGAGTCTAGTCACAATAATGCTAACAACAACTAGCATGCTGACAGCCCACCAACATTACTTCCTGGTTTGCAAGCAATAAAAATGCTTTATAATTGGATACAGACAGAACAAAACAGTCTTATTTTGACCCTAAGAGCTGCTTTTACAGTATATCTGTTCTAGGGCCACTTTTTTACTTTATTATTTGCTACAACAACAACTAGCATGCTAACCATGCATCGGCATTACTTCCCGGTTTCCGGAAAAAAAAAAAAAATCATGTACAACTCATATGCTATAATGCTATAACAACAGCTAGCATGCTAACCGTGTATCGGCATTACTTCCTCGTTTGCGAACAATTAAATGCCTTAAAATTAGATGCAGACAGCACAAAGTGATGTAATTTTAACCCTAACTGGTTTTACAATATATCTGTACTGGAACAACTTTTTAAATTGCATTGCATGAACAAAAAATTATGTACAGCGCAAATGCTATAATGCTATAACAACAACTAGCTTGCTAACCGTGCATCGGCATTACTTCCTGGTTTAGGGATGATAAAAATGCTTTATAATTAGAAGCAGACAGCACAAAGCGATCTCATTTTGACTCTAAGAGAAACTTTTACAATATATCTGCACTAGGACGACTTTTTAACTATATTACGTGAAGAAAAAATCTCATACAGCCCAAATGCTATAATGCTATAACAACAACTAGCATGCTAACCGTGCATCGGCATTACTTCCTCATTTGCGAACAATTAAATGCTTTGAAATTAGATGCAGACAGCACAAAGCAATCTCATTTAGACTCTAACTGGGGCAACTTTTTAAACTGCATTGCATGAACAAAAAAAAAATCAGGTACACCCCCCTTTAACTCTAATCTCACCTAATCTAATCAAAGCACCAAACCTGCAACACGTTTATTTTTCATTTTTAATCCTCTACATCCTGTGGGCGCGTTGACCTTTCTGCCTGCCCTGACACTGTCCTGTACATGTCGGAAGCGTGCCATGCTGCTAGGGTGTCTGGGTATGTTCTCCGCAGGGGGGGGGGAGACGCTGCGCGAACCAGGGCGAGGGAGGGAATGGCTTTCTTGGGGTTGCTTTGGGTCGTGGTGTGCCTCCCCTCTCTCCTGCCTTATGTCAAGCCTTCATTATTCCCGGTGCCAAGGTCCTGACCTGCTTCACCAGATCTGCACCTGGCATTGTCCACAGAAAAACCAGTGTGGCGTTTGGTAAGGTTTAATAAAACAGCCTGTTGGCAACCTGGAAGCTTGTAACGTTGCCACAGCTACCACGTGCACTATGTTCGTTTAATTAATTAAGACACCCACGCACTGTAAATATTTGATATTTATGTGTAGTTTAGTCATGGAGAGGATTAATTTGCGGTGAGGTGACTCAAAAGGTGCAAACAAATTAGAGGTAATATTAACAACACTCACAATATGACCTCATGTGTGTATTTAAATGCTATTCATTTTAACTAATCATTTAAAACAAGCGCACATATGCTGGCATCGTACTTACAGAGAGTTATGGTTGGATAGAACGGCAGAGGGGGTATAACATAAAGGGAATGGATTCTGGACTGACTGCACATCAGAAAAGTTACATAGTGCACCTTTTATACACAAAAACCATCTAATCACACTGGACACTTGCACTTTTAATGTGTTATAATGGTGTTCGCTCATCGTTAGCTTACTCAAAGTTGGATTTCGATGTTTGAGTGATCCTGTATTGTCCTGTATTTAAGGTTTGCGTGCTCAGAAAATCCCCATTTTCACCTACCCCTATCTCCACCTACTTTACTTACAAATCTAACTCACCAGGTCATACATGTAGGGTTCAAAAGTATCACATAGTCATCTTTCAACAATTGCTACAAAGAAAATTTACAATGAAGAGACGAGGATTCTTAATGGACCTACTTCCAGCATTAAGCCGTTTTAGATCAATATCGAATGTCGTTTACGATGAACGAAATCTAAAATCGACTTATGTTATAGTACCCCAAGAATCATATATGTATCCTTTTAATATTGCCAAATACACAGCTACACCAAAAATACAGCATACATTAAAAACTACTATACTATACCATAAAATATACCACCACTACTGCTTGACATTCTCCCTCGTCTCCCCCCTCTTCCTGTTCCTCCTCTGAGCCTCAGGGGTGCATGGATCAGGTCAACACCTCAGTGGGAGGGGCTGCGTGGGCCAGGTGACCTTTGCCTGTCATTGTTTAGCTCCTCTCACCTCACCCAGGGAGACGTGAAGGAGCTTAGGCCCTCCACCTGCCACCGCCTTTATTGTGGAACTACTGGAGGCATTGGCTTGGGGCGCACTTGGTCCCATCGTGCCAAAACCTGAGACCAGCATCCAACTAGTGCTGCTATGGCAAATGGTCAGATTGGAAGTACCTTTGTGTATGGATTCCTTAGGGACCTAATGGGATTATCTTAAATATTGTTTGATGTAATATTTCTAAAAGGTGTAGAAGATATTCCAGACCCCACTATACAATTCCCATATTTTCCAAAAGTTTTATCCACAAATCTATATTCTTTGCTGTTGATGTACAATGCTAAGATATTAACTCGATCTTTTAAAAGGCATTTTGTTACATGAGAACCAAATTTATCCAATCAGAGACTAGAGTTATAAGGAAGGAACTACCTGTGGCTATCTCAGAAAATAGTTTCTCAGTTGTCATGGTTCAACATCAGAGTGAGAGAAGGGACTGAGTTCATTCGCTGTTCATTCTGAAACATGTTCTTCACTCATGGTTCCTCTAACATGTGAAAAAAATAAATCTTCTTACTACACTTACAAGAAGAAATCCAGGGAGAGGCAAGAAGCTTAATGACACAAATGCAACTACCTTTATTGTTCAAGTCCTGTGGTTATTGGCTTGGGGCGTTTTGGTCCAGTCAAGCCAAAACCAGAGACCTAGATCCAACTAATGCTGCTATAGCAAATGGTCACCTGATCAGATTGGAAGTAACTTTGTATTTAGCCTCTTCAGGGACGCTATGGAATGGCCTTAAACTTTGTTAGTTGTAATATTACTGGCACAAGACCAGCGGAGAAGCAACTCGGAAACAAAGTGAACTCAAAGTGACTTCCGAATGCGATTTGCGTTGCATGGAGAGATAAATCAAATGTTGCTGCAGTGAATAAGGTGCGGGAGCTGAAATGAAATACCCAAATGCTTCCTCTACCGGGGCCTGATTGAGTTCAGGTGGCTCAAAGTGTCTCACCCAGGGCTAGTTGTCAGTGAAGGATCTGCTGTCTGCGCACATAGGGACGGCCTGTGCGCTGGGGGGCTAACTGAACATTGCGCGCATTGCTAGCTATGACGGATGTTTGTGCGAGCTGCGTTTGGGGGGACGGGCCTTTGACACGCTCCATCTTTCAACGGCAAGGTCTGAGCGAGAAATGAAGATTGATGCGCGCAACTGTCCCCGCATCCCGCCGCGCCCGTCGGATACGGGCATTACCGTTCACACCTTAGCATGACATGTCTGCACTTGCGATCTGACTTTTTTCTTTACGTGCGGGGGGCTCCTTTCTGTGTTATTAGAACCACGTGATGTAATTGCGTTTGATCTCCGAATAAACAGGGGATCAGTCTATCTAGCGCGGTGGCGATGGCAGATGTGATGGACGAGCGCATTAGCGGCGAGGACAACATTAGATTTGCTCAAAATTATTGATCTTTTGTTTGCGAGCCAAGTCGGCGATAAATAACAGCGCACGGGAGATGTGACTCATTATCACGGTGCCAAAAGCGCGACAGACCTCACTCCTTCCCCCTCTCTTGTCCTCTTCCTCTCTCCTCTTCCTCCTCTCTTTGCGACGCACAAACCAATTTCATCTGTTTTTAATCCCTTCTTCTTTTCGTCTCTTTAAAGCCAAGCCTCGCTGTCACTATCTGATTCCCTTAAAATTTTAATCCCCCTGTGATAACCCTGTATTATTGCACATTACGCACAGCAGACGGACACGCAAACATCCACGCACACACATACCGTTTAGTCCGTCTCTGCCTGTTTTATTCCTTTTACCTTCTTAGTGAAGAAAAAATCCTTTTATCACACAATGGGTAATTTATATCCATTACCAGCGTTTTCAATCCTTTTCAGCGCGCCTGTCACCGCCGTTGGCACACTCGTGATTAATGTGATCTAATAATAGTCTGCCATTATATTTCCTTTAGTAAAACATGTACCAACATCCTATTCAGCTCCTCCAAATTCATTGCCCCTTAAAATATTTTCCCCTTTTCGTTTGAAAGACGAGATTGCAATTTTTTTTTTTTTTTTTTTTTTTTTGCTGGCGTCTGTGAGGTGTTAAATGTGTGTGTGTGTGTGTGTGTGTGTGTGTGTGTGTGTGGTATCGGTCTATTTAAGAGAAGGATGGGAGCTGTCTAATTCAGGTGACTATGCGATCTTCACTTTGTTTTTAAGATGACAGGGCAGTGGGTGTTTACGGTGGGAATTTTGATCACCGTTGATGCCTGATACACCTGACTTTGTAGTTTTTCAGTTTTGATCTTTGTGTGTTTTCCGGGTTGCGTAATTCATTGCAATCAAATGGGAATTGTTAGGTTTCTGTAGAATGTCCTCTTCAAGCAACTTTATCCCATCAGTTTTCTGGATAAGGAGTTGAAAAAGTAGTGGTAGTTTAGAGCAGGGGTGGGGAAACTTTTTGACACACGAGCCATAGTGGGTTCTACATTTGACAGAGGGCCCCAGCCTTCATTAAATCAATAATTAACTTAATACATTTCAGTTAAATAAACACAGCAGTAAAACTTTGAACAAGGTTTACCCTTACCTATTTTAATATAATTTGGTCTAGTTTGGCGGGCCAGATTAATAAGCTCAAAGGGCCGTGTGTGGCCCCTGGGCCGTAGTTTGCCCATGTCTGGTTTAGACCTATTCAAACCTGTTCTGAAACAAATGGGATTCTTGCATTTGCAGTTCGTATTTACAGTCTCTGAAATCTGAATGCTCATTGTAAACTTTTCATTTCAAATCAAATCTTATCGCAGTTCTTCTAAAACATTGCAATTATACTTTTTGAATTGTGGAGTCGCCCTACTGTTCAGCTAGACTTTTTAGCATACTGTAAAAGACGTTCATGAGGTGAACTCAAAATGTGCACTGTAAACGAAACTGTCAATATATAAAACGAATCATCCTTTTTGTGTTTTTATTCGTGCAGCTCTACCTTTTATCTAGATCTGATGGCATTCTATAAAAACGCCTTAATGACTTGAACTTTGAATCCAGGTTGCGCAGTGCACCTGCTCTTAAGGAGGCCACCAGGGCACATCTAAAAATAGGGCCTTACCTGTTCTTAGACCTTGCCTTATACTTTATGTGCTCTTGATATTTCTGGCTAGCTATCTTCTCATTAAATACGATGAACTACATTTTACGTTTGATCATCGATAGAGCTGAACGATTGGGTAAAAACATGGAATTTGATTTTTCCGAGAGCATTGGGTTTGCAATTAGACTTGCAATGTATGTGTTAAGATTCACATTTTAAACCTGTCCAGAAGAATGGACAAAAAGAACATATTGCAGAACATGTCTGTACAAATCTAAACTACAGGATTAGCAGGGTTTATGCAGAATACGACAACATATTTTGTTGTTTGTGGAGATACTTTAAAATTTCAGCTTTTGCGACTTGCTAGATGCATTCAAATTGCAATTTCGATCCAATTGTGATAAATCTTGCCACCCTAATCATCAGAAACCACTCAAAAGATCTATTGTGCCATTGCATCTCTGGCTTTTTACAATAGCTTACGTTGAATCTTTTGCAAGCATATGGCACCAAATAATAAATAAGAGTAATTAAAGCGATTCCCATAGTCATTTCTGTATTATTGCAATTATCGACTTCAGCTTGACTTCATTATATAGAAGGCCACTTATTAAAAGCGTGTATTTTAGATGTTTTATTAAATGTTTACTATTATGAAGTAGAATGAATCAATCCGAAGCACAATTAAATCTAATTGGTTGACGAGCAGACAATGTTGTGTAGAATTTCCTGCTCTGAAACAACAGCAGCTTGGCCGTAAAATGCAAACATTCACAGTAATTAAACGTAAAGGCAATATGCTGCTAGCTCCAAGGTGATCAGATAAGCGCTATGAACAGACATCCATATCTATCTTGTGTTTTCTTTCTTGGGGTGGACAGTATATACCGGCCAGTATACATTATTTTTAGATTTGTGTGTGCTTTTTATGTACACATCTAAAACTAAAGTACTTTGGAGATGATATTGCTTTGCCTGAAATGTTCCACAGTATGGGATTAACATATTCATTCAGTGATGGGTGTTTTTATTGCTCGGAAGTATCTTTAAGAACATGCATTTTTTGGTGAGCTGGTTCACCTATCCATGGATATGACTTGTTACTTGGCCTTCTGACTTTTATCCCACATGAATGCATTTTGCAAGTGGAAAGTGGATTTTTGAACTTTACAATTGTACTACAATGTGCTGGTGTTGCTGTACATTTTTAAAATAATGATATCCCCATCCACAAATACAGGTTAGAACAGGGGTGTCAACCAAATTTTCACGGGCCACATCAGCAAAATGGCTGCCCTCAAAGAACCAAATGTAAAATAAATCTACTACTTTTTTAACTTGTTAATTCATTGTTTCTGTTTTTATTACTTATTCAAGTTATACATATTGCATATGTATTTGTCTAGATGTAAAAATATGGCTGTGTAACTGCGTATCTCCTGATAAAATGACATTTTAAGACCATCATACCTTTTAATTTACCCTGTCGAGGGCCGCATAAAATGATGTGGAGGGCCACATTTGGCCCGCAGGCCTTGAGTTTGACACATGTGGGTTAGAAGATTGGATATGGTATTGGCTGAAAAAAAAACGTTGAATTGAACTGTCGAGTTTAGATGGGTGTGATCGACAGGTAGATTAGCCAATTGGGGACGCACATGATCAGTCAGTTTCAAAACAAATATGGCCGCTTATGAGTAAAAAACGAAGGGAAAAAAAAATCATCAGACCATTCTTTCAGTGCTAGTTCAGGTGGGCAGAGGGCAGGGCCAGTGGTTGTGTGTGTGTGCACGTGCCGAGGGGGAGGTGGTCCAGCTTTGGGCATGGCTCTCTCCCAGCCGGGCATCCTGAGCCAGTCTGCCACTCACGGGGCACGCTTCAGAAGGGGGAGGTGCCAGCTCGCTCACGTGCACGCCGCTGTGACCATGTGCACACGCATATACACACACCCACACACACATGCGGAAGGGTCCTGGCTCCCTCCCACAAACAGAGTTAACCCTTTGCGGGCTTTCAGACTTGTATCCAGGATGAACAGGTGGTCTCACAAAACATGGGCATCAATTTCCTCATGACTTATCCCACTGTGTGTACTGCGAGTGTGTGTGTGTGTGTGTGTGCGTGTGAGGGGAGGGGGGCCAGACAAAGACAGAGAGGAGAGAAAAAAGGGTGCACTTGCATATAGCTTCATGCAGAATGTGAGGTGTGTCTTATTTAGAGTACCACAGAACTGACAAATCCAAGTGGGAAAGGCAAGATGTGTCTTCAGGTTGGATTTTTTTGGATGAACAAGCTTAAATAAACCTTTATGAGACAAAAGCTGCTAAAATGATTTGAAATACACAAACAATTGACCAAAACCGGGTTAACAATAATTATATTTTCTATTACAAACTGCCCTGTGGCTGCTAATCTGTGCCTTTCCAGCCACCACCACCACCACCGCTCAGATCTGCATTGTAAGCAAAATGGTTGTGGGTGAAGTTTCTTGCCCAAAGACACATCAAAATCTGGCACAGCTAAGATGTAACCACCAACTTTCTCTCTACTAAGCCACTGTCACAGAGCGAAGCATCATGGTCTGTGTAGTTCTCCTCTTTTTCCTATGCTGCTGCAACAAACTTTGACCAAGGAGCTCACCACATCAACCATCCTCACTGAACTTTTCACAATGCTTAGACAACACCAATATTCTTAATTCCCTATGCTACTATAAAATGCAATGCTTCCACTCTGAGAAATCCCGCTGAACAGGCCCTCCAGCGCAGCGCATGCCGCACCTTTGCTGCATGTGTCCCAGTGTTTGGTAGCAGCTTACGGAGCAGCTTGTGTAGGGTCTGGCCCGGGTGTGAAATCCACATCAGATGGCGAGGAGAAGCGCCTTCCATCCAGCTTTTCTTCAGCGGCAAACATCTGATTTCCGTGTGGCGCGTGAGTGCGTGTTAGTGAGCACCTGACCCCAAACACAGCTGTCAGAACAAACACTGGGCCTTCTTACTCATTCAAATCCCTACGCCTCGTTATGAAAGGTCCTATATTACGCAAAATTGACTCTTGTGAGCGTTAAGCCGTGTTTTAATGCTGTTACCTTCTCAGAAACATACCTGGAGTTGTGTTTTGTTACATTCATATGTGTTTGAGTAACGCTTTATTATTAGTCAGGTCTACATCTCCAAAGCTCAAAATGCTCTGTTCCACCTTGTGATGTCATGAAGTGGTAGTTTTCAAGGTAACAGCTACCTTTTACTTTGGGCAAGAGTAGCTCCTCTGATCTGGAAGTTTGCGATTGGAAACTTGCTCTAAACATCATTAGTAAAGCGCTCCAGCTACCATAGATGCATACTGTTGTGTCCTTGGGCAAGACACTTCACCTACCTCACCCCCCACTGTCTGCACACACTGGTGTATGAATGTGTTCCTTGATGTAAAGCGCTTTTAGTTCCTCGAAAGTGGAAAAGCACTATGTAAAAATGTAACCATTGACACCACCTCTGCATTGCTTCAGAGTTTTTAAAAAATGAACATAAAAATACACTTTCAAAAGACAAAAATGTAAATAAATCAAAATAAAACCATAGACAAAGCTGGTAGTAGCACAAAGGTCTGGCTCGGAGTCAGCGGGTTTTAGTAAAGTTTGATTAAATGTGCTGGAAAAGCTCTCTACGGTAAATAACAAAAGTGTCACAGTGTTGTTAAATGGCCTGTGTATGTAGCACATAAAATATACATCTGCAGAAGCGGCACTTTTTAACTGTGATGTGTTCATGAGCGGTGGGAAAAAAGACGTTTAAAACAACTTTCGGGATGAGAGAGCTTTAGTGAGGAGGAATGCTGGCAGGGGACTGATAAGACAGACTTAGATACTGCAGTTTTTGCCAATAACTTTGAATAATATTTTTAAGTAATTGTTAATATTAAAGGGCCTGTACCTTATTCGAGCAAAATGTGTCTTGCTCCAGTACAGATATATTGTATAAGCAGCTCTTGAGTTTAAAATACATCCACTGTGTGCTGTCTGTATTTAATTAGGAAGAGTTTTATTATCCGAGAAGTCCAGGAAGTGTGAGCTTAGCATGCTAGCTCTCATCAGCATTATCCTCCTGTGACTGCAAACTCTGCTCTGGCCTCTGAAAGTTGTGAAAGTATTTATAAACGCAGTAATTAGGATGCTGGGAATGCATAAGATAAATGTGGAATAACTTTGGACCACTCCAAACCATTTAAAATGAACAAATTCTGATTTTCACGTTTCAAAACTGTGAAAATCTTGCGCAACTTGAGTCCGCTCACATTGCCTCAACTGCTAGCCACTTTTTTCTATCTTTAAAATAATTATGCTATTATCTTAAGCCCGAAGCCCAAATTACCTTAAAATAATTTATAGAGTTTGGAGTCAATTAATTAGTGTATTATTATTTTAATTAAAGAGCTGTCCATATTTGATTTTGTTAGTGCATTAAGTCATTAAGTTTAGCCGCCAAGTGGGCACACCCTTCCCATTCTTATCTATTGTCAAGGAAATCTCACATAATTATTTAAAGCACACAGTTTTTGTCAGTTTAGGTAGTTATGAAGTTCCCTGATATGAATATTAATTGGCTGCATGCCCACTCGCCTATATGATATATTTTATTACAACAAGGTAGGTAGGTGTGAGAGATATAAATGCACATGTCAAAAGCCCTTGAAATGAACCCCTCATTTTGAATTAATATAATAGGTGTGTGATATTATATTATATTTTATTTTCTACATCAAACTGTCAAATTTAAGGATTCAAAACTAGGAATTAGTAGCTTCTTGTCATTGATAATATTAAAGGGCCTGTACCAGGGATGGGCAAACTACGGTCCGGGGGCCACATTGGACTGTGACCGTAGAATGTGACCAAATTGTGCCGCACTTCAGATACATCAACCTTGTATTACTCTCTTATTCTCTTATCAGCCCTTCTGCAAAAATTAGCTTATCAAAGAAAAGAAAAGTGATTAGGGAGCGCTGAGTGTTTAATACGGAGTCTCTAATGTAATATATACATATATATTTATCCTGGCCCAGCCCCTCTGTCAAATTTTAGAACCCATTGTGGCCCTGGTGTTAAAAAGTTTGCCCACCACTGGTCTGTACCTTATTTTTTCTATATATCTGAGTAGTTGTGCCTTGCCCCAGTACAGATATATTGTATACGCAGCTCTTGAGGTTAAATAAATCCACTGTGTGCTGTCTGCATCTAATTAGGAAGCATTCTATTATCTGAGAATCAGGAAGTGCGAGCTTAGCATGCTAGTTCTCACCAGCATTAGCCTACTGTGACGGCAAACTCCGCTCCGACCTCTGAAAGTTGTGAAAGCACTTGTGTTAATTACTTATCTATTAAAAATGTATAGATGAATCAACAGTAGAGCAGTATGATTTTGGAAAAAAAATAAAATTAAAAAATTACAATTAGATTTGCAACATATATAAGTTCTAAAGTAAGTATTCTGTTCAGAGTGCACATTGAAAACACTGCCATGTGCATTAACTATCATTTCGGTATCAAAATCGGCACGGTGTATCAAGTCTATTCTTTAGTATTGAAATCGAGTTTGACATTTTAGTATCGTCACAATACTACTTTGATATATGCAATATATTGACGCTATAGCACTGTCGCTCTGCCATCCCTTCCATGGAGCTAGTACACTGTGGGAAGTGTGAGTTCAGCCGTTGGCCATCGCAGCTCCGTAAGCCACTGTGGAACTGGAGGTACTCTGAGGTTATTACAGAGCAACCAGCAGTGCAGCAGTCGATTCACCTTCCCCGGGAAACCCCTTCGGAGGAGGGGGTGGCGGTTGAAGGGGGGTGGAGGGGTGCATGTGGGAGGGAGGAGGGAAATGGTTGGAGGGGTTGAACTCAGCACTTTCCTTATCTTCTCCCTGCGTGTATGTGTGTGTGTGTTCCAGGACCAGTGGCCATCAGCGCTAGCGGCGGCAGAGCCAGAGGAGCAGTAGCAGCAGCAGCAGCAGCGGTAGCAGGCTTAACGAAGCTAAGCACACTGTCACGCTGTCTGAGGGAGCACCCGAGCACCCGCGCAGCACCCGCCCCCACCCACCCGCCGTCTGAGGTGACTAAGGGCTTTCAGGGGAGGATCAGGGAGGGAAGGAGGAAGAGAGGCTGAGCGAGGAGAGGGAGGAGGGGCAGGAGGGATATATACTGTAGGTGTGGGGAAGAAATGAGAAAAAGTGTCCCAAAGTCGTTTGTCATACAAGTCTACATTGTACATTACTACACAGCAAGACTGAGGTCACAGTGAATTTGTTATAATGTCATGAACCACCTTCCACTCTTTTTTTTTATTGATTTAGTGTGATAAGAACACCTCATTAATGCAAAATGGAAACCGTTGCTTTCAATTTTTGTTATCAATTTGTATTTTTTATTTTATTGATTCATTTATTTATTACCAATGAGATTCAAATATTTAAAATATATATATTATTACACACACCACGTCAAAACTAGGACTAAACTGGCACTAAAACCATAACTAAACGAGACTAGACCTGGACGAGACTAGACCTGGATGTAGCCTACATGTAGGTCTATTAAATTATATACTAAAAAGTGACCAAAGATTGTTACATGGTATTGCAATTGGGCATTACTTTTCCCCAATTTGTCCCCATTTGAATTTTACAGGTCCATCTACATGCTGGGTAATTGTAAAATAACATTGCACAATAACATTTTGACAATATGCATCCCAAAAATTAAACTGGGAATGTGTCTTTGCTAAAAAAAAAAAAAAAACATCATTTTTTTTCAAGTTTTTTTTTCACAAAATAATGCATAAAACAACTATTTTTTATCCAAGGTAACCACACCATGATGTCATCTCTATGGGGTGACATTAACTGACCACTAACGCTTTATCAAACAGACACATGCACGCACACACACACACACACACACACACACACACACACACTTGAATGGCATGGAACATTTGGTCCATACACAATATCCGTTATGGATCTACAAAAGGACAGCACTGGCATATGAACAGATTATACCTACTTAATCCCAATCACTTATCCAGTCTCCAAGTGCAAGCCGGGTGCCTCCTTCCTATCTGCTTATCATTTTGGATATTTCAATCACTACCAACTTAGGTATGCAATTTAAATTTACCTAAAATGCTTTGTAAAGTCAGCTTAACTTGCTTAGAAACCTGACGACATTTTGACCAAGTGAAGTGTCCGAACCATGCCCCGAGAAGTAAGGTTAGTCCATACTGAAGCTATTTCTAGTCTTGCTGTTACAAATATCTTCGCCATTATCTCAAACATATCTGGCAGGGGTGCGTACGAGCGTGACCTAGTGATTTATTTCAATCATATTAAACCTAAGATTGACTGTCCTGATTTGTAAACGTAGCATGCTAGCTGAGTCGTCTCCCAGCATCCATTCCATTGCTAAATTTGGACCTTGACGCTAAAATGGATTTGCCATAATTCACATGGAAGTGGGAGGATAGATACATGTGTCTTGCTGTTAGCCTGCTCGCTTGTAAACTATGAGGATATATGACAGGACGAAATTTGCACATAATTTAGTGAACGTATAATTTTCCAATGTGATTCTTTACAATCTGTACCAAAAGTTTTTAGGAGGACTTTTGTTATAATGGCAAGTGAAATTTACAGGTACTTTAAAGGTCCCATTGTGCCTCTTCTATAGTAATTGTGTACATCAGGCATGCCCAAACTGTGGCCCGAGGGCCAAATGTGGCCCTCAGACCAATTTTTCTTGGCCCTCAAGCTTCCAGGTGAATTGGCCCATATTACTTAAACAGTACTTTTTACCGTACATTTCTGAAAATCTACTTTAACCCATTAACTTTAGCCCATATCAAATATTTAATGTGTCCCATTGAGGATGTAAGCATGATTAAAGGTCTAGTGCTTCAGTCTAACTTGTAATAATAACGCAGATTTGAAGTATTCACTGTACTGGTGACCAGTCTGCGGCCCTCAATCGACCCTCAGCTTTGTCTGTGTTTTTATATGTGGCCCTTAATGAGAAAAGTTTGGACATACCTGCTGTACACCAAAAATGTATTTAAAAAGTGTTATTTTATTCACACAATTGTGCATTTTGAGATTGTGTATTTCTTACAAACTGAAAACATGCTGTTGCACCTATCTACATCACACTTCCTGTCTCCTCCCACTCCAGGAAGTCCACTCCTTTTCACTATTTCAGTTCTCACAACTCACTTTACAAAGTCTGAATAATAAACAATCAAATTTGCTAGCAGTTACTTGTAGCCTTATTTTAACTGCTTTACGCATTCTACTCTCGTCAGTACAGAATGCAAAAAAATCCCCAAAACTTTTAGCTATTTTTACAGACAGGACTACTACTGCAATCAGGACTACAGTACTTTTATTCCATCCTTAATTTTTTGCAGTTATAAAACCCAAAATGTAAATGAGAATACACATTGATTTCAAAATACCTTAAAATGCATAATACGTGAACTTAAAAAGTACACTTGGCTGTATTCTTTTGATAGTGGTAGTGCACTGAAACCAAAACACCCCATATTTTATTTATATGTCAAAAGTGCGGTGAAGAGGAGGAGAGCATGGTGGGAGGGATGCGGGGCGTATCACTCTATCCCCATGGTTGATATCTCTCCATCGGATCAATTCTCGCAGACAGGGGGCCCGAGAAGGAGGACGGTACGTTGGGAGGGCTGGCTGAAAATGGCGGAGGTATTGATTTGTCAAAGAAATACAGCGTTGCGTGTTTTGCTTAAACGTCCACATAAACCTGAGCTGTCAGAGAGTGGGAGGGCAGACGCAGGCATCCTTGACACAGACATTGTAAGATATTGTGGATTTTCCGCTTGGTTTGGTGTTGAGCAAGAGTATATAGCTGTCATGTGGTATTGGGGCCTGCTTGGTAAAAACATATTGAAAGACTAATTGTGCAACAAAGGAGGAGTAAACATTTGAACGGATTTTATTATCTGGCAACTTAAATCAACAAAAACGTAATATGTAGCTATGACGAATATGAAGAATACCATGCACTTGTGTAATTCCTTATTACTCACAAAACTTACCACAAAAAATAACAACGGATTTTAAACTTACTAAAATAATGAATCATGTCCTGTTCTTGTTTTTGCGTTTGAGCAAAATGTTTGTTTCCCTTTGAGGTCAAAATATGTCTGCTGCGTGCTGTCTGCATCTAATTATAAAGAGTTTTATTATCTGTTAGTCAGGAAGTGCATGTTAGCATACTAATTGTTGTTAACTTTATGACAAAACTCTGCACTGGCCTCAGAGTTGTGAAAAGCACTTGTAAACTCATCACGGTGAGGTAAGTGAAGAATAACTTTGAACCACTGCAAACCATTTAAAATGAACTTTTCTGTTTTTCACGTTTTTAAGACAGTAAAAGCCAATCAGGTCACTGCATTTTTAAAAGGTGAAATCCACTGTGGCTCAGTGGTTAAGCGTTACACACATACGCAAGGCAGGCCAACACATATCGCCAAACATTCTAAGATCTAGATACAAGTATGAAATAAATTATTTATGAGGTAATTGTGAATTTTAAAAGTATTTAGTTTTATTTGGTGGCTTATCTTTAATAGCCATTTGACTTTAGATTTCATATTTCAGCAATGAAATACTAAGCTCCATGTTGAACACTGTCCGTTACAGCACTTAAGTCTGACACGTCGCCTCCAGCCAGAGAGCTAAGAGCCCAAAGCCTGTGTTTTTAAACATGGAGCCGTGCATCTGCAGCTGCTTAGCCTCATCACATTCCTAAATTATGAATAACTACTGCGACCTCGGTTACAGCGCAAAGCAAAATACACTACAACATTTTGTTAAGACGTAACCCCAATTAAGACCACCCACGCACCGGCAGCGCGGCATGCCGACATGCCGAGAAAAGACTAAACGACTTTATGCTTAATTGGTTCAAGGATGCTATCATGTTTATCCACTTAAAAATATGTATCCTCTGCCATATTTGACTATGAGGGAATAGAGAAAAAGCCACGTCTGGTTATGCGACTGCATACCTGGCATAAGGACAAGATGGGGGGGTGTGAAGGGAGAGAGTGAGGGGAGGGGGGAGAAATTAAAGAGCAGTTAAAGAAAACCCGAGGAGAGAGTGTGCGCGCGGCCATAAAAGGGATAGTTTAACCATTGATCGAGAGCACTGGTAGGAATGGCAGCTGTAAATCAATTTTATCTTGGAGCAGCTAAAGAGTGTTTTCTAATGAGGTTAATGCTACATAATGGCTAAATTCCTCTGCTAAAAAGATGGCCTCAAGGTGGTGGCGAGAGATAGATGTCGCCGCGGAAACGCTTAATGTGGCGCTAAACAGCCGGATGGCGCTTTTTGTCAGGGACTTGGGGTCTGGAACGACGTTAAACCTGCATTTGTGGAGCGCTCTGAGGGGGGCGTTCTGTCATCCAGTGTACCTGTGTCTAGACAGGAGGTGATAGCTGTGGACAGGCCCACTTCAGACTGATGGGTTTGGGCCTTCAGCTAAGTCTATAAAGCATGGGAGGTACTGACATACCTTCATTAGTCAAATCTGCAGGGCCAAAATATTTAACTGTCAGGATTATGGTAGAGGGGTAAACATAAAAAAAAAAAAAAAATAATAATGTAAATATCATTTGTTTTGCCCCAGTACAGATAAAAAGTCAGCTCTTGGGGTCAAAATGAGACTGATTTGTGTTGTCTGCATCTAATTACATAACACGTTTTATTGTCTGCGAACCAGAAAGTAAGCATGGTGTGCTATTAGAATGGAAAAACTCTGGTCTATCCTCTAAAGGTTGTGAAAAGTGCTTTAAAATTCATCAGGGTGAATAATTAGGATGCTAAGAATGTGTTTTGTGATAAGTGAGCAGCACACAAAATGTTTAAAATGAACTAGTTTTTTATTTTAATTTTTTTTTTTTAGCTTTAAAATCCTGATTATATTAAAAAAATAGATATTTGTAAAAAAAAAAAAAAAAAAATTCAGTCTTTTGTGGCATGCCAATTTATTTTAGCATCCAATCCAATTTAAACTTCCATCTAAACAAAGGGAGAACACGCAAATCCTATGTATTACGATGTCCCACGATGTCCCACGATGTATGCCCCACGATGTCCCACGATGTCCCACATGGTTTGGAAGTAGAACCCCAGACTTTTTGTCATAGGCCAAAGGTAATGCTAACAATGAACTTAGCCAAAACCTATTGGAAATATGAACAACGCTTCATGATGAGATTACCACAAAAGAGAAATTTTATACCTCAACCCATAAAACTAACTGACAATTTTACAGTCAAGTGACGCAATACATCAAGTGGAAAACATCCCGTATTTTTACATTTATAGAGGACATATTGCAAAGTCATATTTTTATCAGCGCACTACTTTTCACTCTTATTTTGTCGGTCATTAGTGTGCAAGTTAGCGTCGCAGTCTATAGCAAGTCATACCAGGACGGGCTTAGCTGGCACTGCCCCCAATATACAAACTGACCCAGCAATAATAGATTATGAATCACAGTGACCTCTGGCAGATATTGTTTATGAAATCCTTTATGTCATGGGAGACTAGGCCCGAGTATTGAAGAGCAGAGAGGCTTAGCAATAGCAACAAAACAAACTTGTCGCTAGTGACATAAATACTGCCTCGGCAAGCATAGACATTGTGTTCACCCAAATATACAAGAGGCAGTTACATGGGATTATAAACCTCACTGTTTTACTATGTTAAATATTGGTTTATTTGAGATTGTTTCAAAGCATAGTTTGTGAAGTAGTTAAAGTTCCCACAGTTCACAAGTGTAGTTGTTTGGCCTGTTCTGTTTTTAGTAGCACGTAGCTTCATTTATCCATTTAACGTTTTATGCATTAAGGAAACGATTACAGGTTCTATCACTCCTCTGTGCAGTTCAAACTATCTGAATCTAGACTATGTGACTTTATAAAATGTCTAACTTGATGGACAACTCATCATATCTTCAAAGATCTTTTCAACATCCTCATTTTCAACCTCCAACTTGGGCTCCTTCTACCTCCATCTATGTTTCAGCTGTTAAAACATAGCTTCAACCAGTATTACCTGAAAAAAGAACATATATGAGCGTAAAACTATATGTAAAAAATAAAAAAAAAAAAAAACCTTTCCAATTGACATTTATTTCAGGTTTTGTCAATCTTTTAAGTTGGACACTACAGTTGATGTTGAGTTTGTTGGTTCTCAAACTTGTCCCATCCTAAAAAACATCCCAACCAGGTCTATAAGAGGATTATTCCAGGGTTAATTTAGGTCTAAAGTAGGACTACACCATGACTACAATAGTTCTCAACAAGAAGTAACCCAAATGAGGACAAAACATGGATAAAACCGACTATAAATTGGTACCCGTCGCGTAGTTTGATATCCACTGGTCTATAGTCGCAGTGGATTTTTCGTAGGCTTACTATTACTTTGAAAATACATTACAGTTTGTGTTGATCCAATTACTTCTGTTTCAACTTTTATTTTTAGTTCTTGCATCTCTCCAATAACTCCGGCGTACTTTCTTTCTCCTAAGTTGGAATCCGAGCAAGACTCTGAGAGAGTTCATAACCGGTACAAGCACAACCGATACGGCCAGGGATTCCCAAAGCATCCGGTATCAGGGCTAATCACAAGTTAGCTAGCTAGCATGTCAGCAGACACAGATGTGATGAAAGATTACATTACCCAAATTACATTAGATAATAATGGATTGTAATGGAGGCATAAGGAATCCTCTTTGTCTTGGCGGCGAGTGATTTGAGAAGTCTGGAAGCGAAAGACCAGACGAAGTTTTGTTGTCCGAAAGCACTTTGCAATCAGCAGAGTATTTTTGTAATGTACTTGGGTGTGGAAGATTATTTCAAATAGACATAGATGGAGTCTACGTGTCATCCAAGGTGAGGGCTTTGAATGTGAACGCTGAAATCAATTGGGAATGGAATATCTATCGCAAATTTGAGTCGTTTTAAATGGTTCAGGCATTAGTTCAGGCTGTTTTGCGACTGATTTGAAGATTTTTTTGCTTTTTTCTTGCAAATTTTCTTATTTGAAGAGCAATTTTCCCACTCCAAGTCGTATCTGCAACAAGTGAATACATCTAAAGAAACCAGGAAAACCATTGCACGAAATATCACGAACGAAACAACATCACTGTTTGAGTTGGCGCCATTAAATAGACTAGTAGCTGTCCGTCTAAATGTCTTTTTTGTAGTAAAATGAAGCTGTAATTCAGACATGTTCTGAAATGCATTGGATTCTAGTATTAGCTTAAGTCTTCCCTCAAATGAGTCTTTCTTTCTACACATATATCGAAAAAATTGCTAAATTCTCCAAATTGTGAGAAATATTCAGATTCAACAGCAAACACTGACATTCTTTTTTGCAAATAAAGAAAAGTTCACGTGTTAGGCCTTGTGGATTGATCACTGGGGCCCTAAAGCTATTATCCTGGTCTAATTAGGTTTAACATAAGTCAGTGTCATGGCCCGGTGCATGGCTGTCTCGTCCCCAATCCAACGCCTTTTTCGTGGCCTCCCTTCCTTAAAAATAGCACACATTTGCCACACATATAGTACAGTGGGTGCAATAGTGGGCCAAGTTCAAGGAAAGTTGTACAGGTTTTACTGAAGTGCATCACATGGGCAGTTGTATGGGAGATTTTCACTGCGTAGTTGAAATGGCCGTGGTTCTATTGACATATCATGCAGAGCAGTGTTTTTTTTTACAGTACTATGGGGCAGGTTTTTCCATTTATTTTAGTGGAATCATTTATATTAGCAAGGCGATTTACACAAATGTGTTGCCAGCATCGATCAAATTTCTGCATTTCTGATAAAATGATGTAGTTTGAAAAATTAAATGTGTCAAATTTCAATACATTTCTTTGGCTGTTGGTTACAACTAACCAGCCAATATCCTCTATCAGTATCAGTCTACATATTAACTTGATTGTTAGTTCTTACTAGGGCTGCACCCACAAGACTGCAACTGTACAAAACAACTATTTACGCAGAAGAAGTACTAGTAAACAAAGTATTTATACAAACAGATTAATCTTGTGAATAGACCTGTCACAATAACAATTTTGAAGGATGGTATATTCCTACAGAAAAAGAGTGACAAACGATAATACTGAAACTACTTTATGCCATTAATTAAGATTTAAATAATGCAAGATAATCCCAGTAAACCTTTTTAAATATAGACTATTTCATTAAAAGACACAAGCTGCAGCAAATAAATAGCAGAATGTACCAATAATTAGCCATAAAAGGGACTTATTCGAACCACTACAGCTGAAATCTTATCGTATCACAATAAAATTACTTAAAATCTAACCAGTTTTGCAAAGAAAAAGTACTCAAGATAATTATTGAGGCCCAAAATATATTGTTCCAGCTTTCATATACTGAATGAGAACACAATATAGTAAATAGTAATCTGTCTTTTTACATATAATACCAAATCTCTCTCACTTACTAATTTCTCCTTTTCGCTGTAGTGGTCCATATAATCCAGTAAACGACTAAAAACCTCTTACTATTCTTTTCAGTTCTTTTCATTAAGCCTTCTCTTTCTCAAACGCTCCCCACGACCTCCAAATAAACCAACGGCAGACATGTTTACCTTCCAAATATTCCAACCATCTCATTTTATATTTGTTGTAAAACCGTCTCAAATTTCCCAATGCTATTGCTATTTCAGGCTTAAACTAGCTCAACTTTCTTTCACTTTTCTCAGTATTCTTTTCTACTGGGACAAGCTCTCCCTCAGCCCAAGGTGTAGAAGGTGAACCTGGCAGCTCGGTGACCTATTAAGAGGACCTTTAAGGCGTACCCATTCATCGCACTGTCAGAGGGATCTATATTTATAACAGAATAGTATATTTAATTTGTTTTATGTGGCTTGAATCGGGGTTGGTGTGCCTTTAATACAGCTGTGAATTACCTGCGCTGACACCGTATTCATTTTCACCATGATTAGCCGCGCTGGTGTGCATGGCTAGCTCAGTGGGTGGTTGTGGCCCGCTGCACACACTCCATGGGCTCATTATGCCGGAGAATGACACCCCTACCCCCGCAGAATTATGGGATAGAAACATCAGTGCTAGCAAAAAGTTGTATAGTGGATACCTGTGACCTGATGTAAAAATATTAGATTGTCAGATTATGGGCGTCACAGTCATAGCGGTGTAGGGGTTTGTGCACTTGCCCATTAATCAGAGGGTAGCCAGTTCCAATCGCATGTGAGTTCATATAAGTTTTATCGGGGCAAGCACTTAATTTATATTGCTAGTCGAAGCTCAATATCATAATCATCAGTGGCAGAGTGGGTAAAATGTTTGCCCACTAACCATATGGTAGCTGGTTCCAGTCTCCCTAGGCAGGACCCTTCACTTATATTACCTAAGACATATGTCCAAACTTTTTTTTTATCGAGGGCCACATCTCAAAACATATTCGAGGCGGAGGGCCACAGACCGGGCATCAATGCAGCGCAGTGCTTTATACACAGCTTTGACAGAGCCGCTGTGTATTAATAAGGCTTGAAACACATTCATTTTAGGTCTGTATCACACTGCAATGTGATGTTTGAGGTTATAGTGGTAGAAATAGTTTAATTTGCTGTTAAAAGTACTGCTTATGATCAACTGGGCTGGTTCAGAAGGAGGCCTGAGGGCCAAAAAAAACTGGTCTGAGGGCCGTATTTGGCCCCCGGGCTGTAGTTAGGACACCCCTGACCTAAGGAATAGCAAAAGACAAAGTTTCAATCTGTCAACTGGACAAATCGTTGTTGAAGTGAATACGTTTCGCTGCTTCTTCGGTTCAAAACTGAAGAAGAGGCTTTGATGAGCGGTGAACCTTCTTCACTCCTACAACAATTTGCCCAGTTGACAGATTTAAACTTCATCTTTTGCTATGGATCAGATCTGGACGACTGAGGGATTACACAGACATTACCTAAGGAAGAGGAGCTTCATTCTCAAATGTTAGAAAAAAGTGTTTTTATGATATAAGAAATGATGTTAATACAACTTAACATTCAAATATGATTTTTCATTGAAAGGTATAGATACAAGTTAGAGGTCAGATCTGTGGAAAGGCAACCCTGGCCTACACACAGAAACACTGCAAATTTTTCTAGCAATAAAACATGGAACAGACCCCCCACCAGAAGTTACATATTGTACTTTTAAATCAACATCTTTGAAACATTGCCTCGTATGAAGTATTCCATTTACTCCTCTGGGTACTTTTATAAAACATCCGCTGCTCTCTTATTACTTTGTCTTTCAAGGCCAAACCACAAAACCGTGCCTCCATATAAGGACGAATAGTTTAGTAGAAAAAAAGAAAAAAAAAAGAAGGTGCTAAGCGGACTCCCCGTTCTCTTTCTATGGTATTGGTAAACGCTAGCTGTAAGAGAGAGAAAGCATATACTCCTTTAGCCTGTGTGTTCTGAAGCACCACTCCAGGCATACGAGGGCCCTTTTTCCTCCTCTCACTCCTTCTCTTCTCACCCCTCCCTCACTCTTTTGATTGATATGTGAAATCCGTCTTTCTAAAGGCAGTGGCTGTGTGCATCTGAAAGGTGCTCATTGTTGGCCCGGCACCACTTTGTCCATGAAACAATCCAGTTCCCAAGGAAAGCCCGGACGCCTTAAAAAAGATACAGCCCCTCATTGTAGCCACCCCGAGGAAACTTTAATTTTGCCTGTGAGGTCATTTTAATCCTGATGAATTTTTATAGTAGCCGTTGTAGTTCAATGGCTCCTAATGCGCTAAAAGACAGGGGAGACAAAATACATCGCAAAGAATAGGCCTCGAATGGAAAACCCACCACCCAGGAGCTCGCCGGACCAAATTTAAGTGCAGAATCCGACGCACAATGTCTTCAATGGAACGCCGGATTTCGTTTACAAGGTTTTAAACTGCCTTCGCTTTTAACATAGCTTTAGCACGGTTAACACTCTTGTCGTGTAATCTTTATAGACCACATATGATGCTAGGAAAACCACCCAAGATTTGCCCTCTGAACCTGGCAACGCATCTCCCATGACACTGCTAATGACACGATCGAGCACTCCTAATTGACATTATGGATTCCTGTGCTCCTTACGATAATAGATTGCTAACCTCTTAAACTCTTTCCCTTTGTGTAAGCTAATGGGAAGCAATCGGAGCGACGATGTGTCTTTTCTTGTGCTTGTTTTGTAGTTGTTGCGTCCTCTGGCCTCGTGGAGTTTTTGACTGGATCCGAGCCTATTAGGAAAGCATTACTGAAGTAAACAGGGAATGCAATGATATTTCGAAAAACCAATGCAAAAAAAATTGAAATGAAAGGTAAACAGTTGTTGTGGTTTAGTCAGAATACTGGGCTCTCACTGGGGGCTGCCTTGTCACCATTGTGTCGGAATGGAGACTCGATCTTGTTTGAGGAACAGCAGGGCAAGACCAAACAGCATGATTCATAATGGTTATTTATGTAGCATGTAGCTGAGACCCAGCGGGGTGCAAAATCATGGTATTTACTAAGTAGTTCTTATTTTTTCCCCCATCCTTCCGTCTTTTTGGATAAATGTTACTTCTATAGATTCTGAAAATACATCTTGTCAGTGTTTTGATCATTCCCAAAAATAATGAGAGTGGGCGTTTGGCCGGCGAAGAATCGAGGTGCATTCCACAACAAGTTTAGCTGTCGCATTGCCAGTCAAAAATAAAAAGCTGTAAAAATGATCCGAAACAACTATGTAACCTTCAAATAAACAGTTAAAAAGCATGCACTTTTTCGCTCCGTTCGTCCTCTCTCTCTATCCTCCCCTCCTCCCATTTTTCCCTCTGTTCGGAGATGCAGGGATCCAAGTGCGCGATGGTGCATTACTAAGGACACCTGCTCTGTGGATGTGGCCAGGCACATTGACTGTGGGCTTGTGTGAGCGGCGTGCACGTGCGCATTTATTCATTCATCAATTTTTAGGCTGAGTCTGGGACCAAACCTATCAAAATTGTTCGGAAGTGAATCTGTCCATTTCTGCCTCGAATTATGCATAATGGGCTTTTAATTTACTGCCCCGCTTCTCGCCCAAACGGTGCCCTTCTCAAGGTTTGGCAGTGTAACCAAGAAGGATTTCTATTATGTTACTTAAAAATTATGATACTTTAAAAATATAAGTATATTTTTCTGTAATTGGGAAACTTCTGTACTTAGGAATTTAATGATTCAAATGTAAAACTGAACTGTAGCCACATGACCAAATGTAAAACCAGGAAACTTAAGTCCTAAATTCAACAATGAGCTGCTTTATCTGCAAGACATTCAAATAACTGACAGTCCAGCTGGACAAAGACCTTTACAGTGCATGCGTCATGAAGTTATAAAGGTCTCATTATATTCAGACTCTGGCAATCATTTGAAATGCTCTGGTCGCATGTTGTTGCTCTATAAAGGAAAAGTTTGGATGTGGGTCTGGTCTAATACCTGCTGATGTATTCAGCAGCTTAAACGCAGTGCAAAAGTCCACTTACTTCATTTGTAAAGAAATCCTGCCTCTGTTTGACTTGCATTAACTTTTCAAAGACATCGTCAACAAAAAGCTGGGATTGAAAGCCCTGGAAGGCACATTGTGTTCAGTTACATTATATTTGTTATATTTTGCCCAGTAAGGGTAAAAAGGGAGCCACCGAAAGAGGCTAAATGGAATCTAAAAGCAATACTTTGCTGTTTTATTAGTGTCCTTTGAATACTGTGTCCGCCCCCCTCCCCTTGTGTTGTGTGCTCCCGCTGCACCCTGACCATCATACAAAAAAATTCTTATTCACTTAGTATGTAGGTCACATTACAGTGGTGTGGAGCTATTGGACATGGGCTTAGATAACTGTTTGTGGAGTATTAAATGCTTTCGCTGCCTCAGCAGCCTCTGCGCTGGTATTTCTCACACAGCTGTGCTACTGAAAGGAGGCAGCGGCGCTGTCACATACACAGCCATTCAAACCCTGATGCTTTGTGCTCAGTTAAAAAAGTCTTGTTTGCATAAAACATTCACTTTTCTTCTGGAAGTGCCTATGTGAAGTTGAAAACCTGATATGAAAGTGGTTTCAGCAGCAGCAGTAAATGAAGGTAGCTGTGGTGAATAGGAGCAAACCCATTGACCTGAGGTGCCAAGTCGAGCAGATGAATCTTTGCTTTTCTTTGCTCTTATCCCTGTTTGCTTTGGGTGACCTTGCTCTCCAGCCTGGTGCTCTGTGTTCACATAGCACTGTCCTAATGGTTTAGATAGAGCAGGAGTTTGCACCAAAACAGCTTGTTCAGCCTGGCCTCCTCACAGAGCTCTCACCTCCCATTAGACCCTCACACAGGGGGAGCAGCCCCTGGAAACTGCACCTGCTTTTATAGCAGCAGGATCCAGGGCTGGACTCAAGTGTTCACTTTAAAGTGAAAGGCGGCAGACGAGAGGGGCTCGTCGCTGCAGTGCATCTTTGCCCTCTGTTGTCTTTGCACAGAAAGAAGGATGCTGGAAGTGTGTGCGTGCGTTTGTGAGCTATCCTCCCTTCCCTCTGTCCTTTGTATGAAATGAGCCCAGATGGTGATTGATTTTTCAAGTGCTGACATCCCTGCTTGAGAAGCACCCCTCCTCTTTACACACGCACACACATACACACACATACACACACATACCCGGCTTTGTGCAGAACAAGTGAGGCACACTAACATTGCACTCCCATCATCGTCTTTGTGACTGCCAGAAAGCACCATTGATTGTCACGACGATGCATGCAAACAAACATCTCCTGACACAGACGAGGGTCATACCTGTATTCATACGTGCAGCGCTGTAACCCAGGGAGATGAGGCCACGCACAGCCAAAACACCACTCAGACACTTTAAAATCAACACTGAATTATCTGAGAATAAAGCCAACCATTTGATGCTGGCAACTGCTCAATTGTAACACTAGTCATTTTCTCAATTTTCAATCTTTGTAAAGTGAACACATTTTGGATTACTTTTTGGACAAAGAGAACAATTTAGCAACTTGGGCTTGGAGATTAATTTGAAGATTAATATGAACATTTTGTCCTTTCTTCTGATATACTTATAATCCAAGTTATCATTCAAAAAGTGTCCATCATCTGAATCAATAATGAAATCAAACTTTTGAAACAATAGACATATCCAAACTCATTCTGTACTTTGTAGGCACCAATTTGTAGTGTTGCAAATTGACGTAATTCTATTGAATGATGGAATTGTAATTTTGCTCAATATAATATATGGACACTTTGAATTTTAATTTAACAATATCCCAATTTTTAATCCACATGATCTATATTAGTTCAACTACATTTGCAACTCAAGATGGTTTGCAGTGGTCCAAAGTTATTCCTCACTTACCTTCTGCATTTCGAGCATCCTAATTATTCACTGCAATGAGGGTTTTTTTTTTTTTTCTTTTTTCCACAACTGTCAAAGACCAGTGCGGCATTTTGCCACAACAATAACGTTAACAACAGCAAGCATGCTAACACAAATTCATATTACAATAAAATGCTTTCTAATTAGATGCAAACAGCATGCAGCGGACATATGTTGACCTCAAGAACCGCATATACAATATTTGGTAAGTGTAAGGAACCATGTAGAGACATAGCAAATGACAGCCTCCATATTACAAGCTTAAAGTTTTACCAATGCCAAAATAACAATTGTTTAAAAAGTGACACAAAGCATAGAATCTATACCTCTATTATAAATCCCCATAGTGACATTGTCTGCAGCATTCGTGATAGCAGTAATGACACCGAGCTGTATACGCCGCTGCAGCCCCATTGAGCTAAAGTGGCTGCGCGGCTAAATGATGTCACTGGCTAACTAGGCGTTCTCAGGCCATTGCTTCTGTTTGCGTGACTAAATACATACAATTAAGGCCTCGGCACTTCTCAATCTCTGTGAACTCATTGTTATCCCCGGGTTCAAGTGCACTGATAATGGGGGCCGGAGGAAAACAGGCGTAGCAAGCCAGAGACACAGAGGGCTGGTGGGTAAAATAGACATCTCATTATTAGTGGCATTCGCTTTGGCCCCGGCAGCGCCACGGAAGGCTTGCTCACTCATCTGTTTCTATTGCTTCGTCCTCTCTTGCTACTGCCCTATACCCGCCCTTGCTTTTTCTTCATTTTTTGTGTTCTACCTTTTATGTAAGCAGTTGGACTTAACAGCAAAATTAACAATTAATCTTGATCAACCAAAATATTGTAACTCTCCACCAGCCTGTATTTGGTTTTGGCTGACCTGCTGTCTAAAGAGTTCACATACAGCTTTATTTGAACACTTTAATGCAAAGAGATAGCACAAACATGACTACACTGCTGTTCTAATGGTCTGTGGTAAAAATGGGCTGTAGCTGAGTTCATAGTAAATTAAAATGACGCAATTTGGCAAAAAGAATAAAAATTGGACCTACATATCGTCCCCAACATATCGGTCATTGGTTGCTCTGGAATCGAAACAATTGTTCATCGGCATCGGCCATGAAAAAATCCATATCGGTCTACATTTGGCCTGCATATCTTGATTTGTATACAGATAGTTTTTCTGTCTGATTTCAAACCAAATTTTTATCTCCTATAGGGTATGTGATTTTGCTTAAAAGTGCACAATTTGTCTCTTTGGACATGTCTTTGCTTTGCCTAGAATGTTTCACAATATGGCATTACACTTATCTATCTCCATGGAAGCAAGCAGGTGATGCCCACCAGACCAAGTTACAGATCAGATCTGTGGAAAGACGACCACGCTCACAGTAAGACTGCATATTTGTCAAGGTGTATTGGACACCTGTAATTGAGATGCATAGTTTTAATGTATTGTTAAAAGCAATGACATGTCCATGGAGACAAACGAGGGGAATCTTCACCAGAAAAGTTACATAGCGTGCCTTTAAATGAAGACCAAAATAATGACCATTCTGGCAGGTATTGTTCATTTAAAGATAAGAAATGTGCAGTTTTGACGCAGAAATGTACATGAATGGTAGTAGTAGAATTAGAATGCCATACAAGATAAAATATAAAATCCAAAACGCTCAAATCAAGATAAATATCCTGCCTGAAAGTCATTGTAACTAATGTTGATACTGTGAATGAATGCCATGTTTTGCTATGAGAGGACGCATTGTTTAGCCTCGGTACAGTGCCCCCCTTTGACCAGCTATGACGCACACCTATTACCATTGTAACCAGTGGCCCTGAATGAGCTGCTCTCTTGTCTTTCCAACCCCCCTCCCTCACTCCCTATTTCTCTTTTCAGCTTAATGCCACCTCGAAAAGCATCATTACACACTTAGGCTGCTGTGAAAATGCTAGGACAGTGGACCAAGTCAAACCAAGTGGGATTGTTTGAAATAGGGAGGTAGAATGGACATTTTTTACCCCCCGCCTCAAGTTCTTTCAGTGTAAATGATGTAATCTGTAACTAAAAATCAGGCGGCATTGTTGAAGATGAGAGATGTCCCATATCTGCCAGTTATAAGTTCTCCATAAAAGCAAATGTAGTTTTATGATGCAAAGTCTGGCTTATTGGATCCCATTCACAGCTCAAGGTCAGATTTTATATGACCAGCTGCTTGTGCCCTAAAATGTATTATCCCTCCATGAGAAATGAAATGTGCATGCATTTTATTGGAATTCAGAATTGTACAGATAGCTTTGTTGGCTAAAAAAAAAAAAAATCGCAGACAATTCCAAAAAATATAAAATTATAACTTTTAGAAAAGATGTAGTTTAGATATCTTGATCCAAAATCCGAAAGGTTGCAAGTTCGTTCCCACTCCCCACCTTGACAAATGGGCAGTGTATTTGTTTATTGGCAACGTAAAGCTGCACTGCGTAACATTTCAGCCAATAACTAGACTAAAATTAAACGTTTTTCCATGTTTTGGGGACGCAATATTGGCTTACATTCCTTTCCTAGAGGCTAGTCCTACCCTAACAACAATTACTACATGTCTAACCACAACCACGCTATTGATCTAATAGTGTAGGATCTACTTCCTTAGGACCTACGAGTTGAAAGATCTCGCTGACTAATGAGTAAAACACATTGATTAATTTACAATATATTTCCGAAACATCCTGAAGCAACAAAAGTTAGAAAGGCATGTAGCTGAATTTTAGTTTTCTTGTTTTTTTGGAAGCAAAATTGCTCTATAACTCATTGATTTTGCAAAGTCTATGTAAAAAAATGAATGGGAACTTTACCTCCGAGACTTCAGTGGGCTAGAGTGGGTGGGACTGTTGAGCTCTACACAGATTTCAGTCCCCACAATGTGATAGATACCCACCCACCCGCCCACACCCACATCCTTTCTTACTCAATGTCGCTAACACACACTCTACCTTCCACGTTTGCTGTGTTCTGTGTTTCTTGGAAGCATTTCATTGACTTACATAAAATTTCTGGAGACTGACTAACCTGAACCATAATCACTACTTGCCTTGACCTTAATCTAAACCATAAACAAAATTGTTAACCTATATCCAAACTTTAATTCATGTTGTTCATCTAATAATAAAGGATTTACTTAAAAGTCCTACATGCATTTTTTTCCCCTGCATTTGACATATTGTGTAAGCAGCTCTTGAGTTCAAAATACGTCCACTGCGTGCTGTCTGAATCTAACTTGAAATCATTTTATTGTCCAATAACCAGGAAGTGCACATTAGTATGCTAGTTGTTGTCAGCCGTGACGCAAAACTCCGCTCTGGTCTCTGGAGAGTTGTGAAAAGCGTGTGGAAACTTGCAGTGAATAATTAGGATGCTCAGAATGCATAAGTGAGGAATAACTTAAGAGCACTGTAAACCATTTAAAATTAACTCTCTTATTCATGTTAGACAGTCAAAAACAGGTACAGCGCCTTTAATTGGGACTGATTTTTGTCGCCATAAAAGAAAGCAGGTTCTCATGAGCATGTGTACAGATTTTAGTACCCACAATGTGATAAATACCCACCCACACAAACTCCCTCACCCCCCCTTCACACACACACGGAGCCGCAGCAGCAGATCGGGTGTAATCGTCTAAAGCGAGACTTCCCTGATGGCCCCGACACTTGACAGTGATGCCCTCAGAGTCTGGGAGAGCGAGGGTAACCGGAGAACGATTGCTTCTGTCTGTCTTGAGTAACCGGACCCCCCTTGCCATGCTGCCTGCCCAGATACACACACATATACACACACTGTCACTGTAGTGGGGCAGCAGACAGGGGATCACATTCTCACCAACACTTTACGGGCGCGTCCTGATTTACAGCAAGATACCGTAGAGTTAAAAAGCGGCGGAAGTTACAGAGTATATTGAGGATTGGAAGAAAAAAAGAAGGAAAAAAAGGCCCAAGTTTTGCTAATTTGACTTTTTGGAGCTTTTAACCATTGTGTAGATCCCTCGTAATAAATAAATAAATGAATAAATACATACATTATAAAATAAATGAATAAATAAATACATAAAAATGACAAAAAATAGTGACTGGAGTTGTTTTTAGTATTCATGCATGCAAGAGTGAAAATGCTCTGTTCCACCACATGATGTCATGAGGTGGTGCCCTACCTCTCCATGTGGTCTTTGGTGCTTTGAAAGTCCATATAAATTCAGCAGATGGTGCTATCTTGCCCATTAATTGCATCCCGAAATGTGGTCTAATCATAGATATAAACCTGCTTTGTCGAGTCGTTTAAAGCCCCAGTACATAACTTTTTAGCCAATAAAAGCATGTTTTACATTTTGGTTGTTTTTATTGCACTGAAAAACTTATTGTTAATGCGAGAGGGTTTGCATCTCCACTGAACTCACTCTTATTTGGCCTGGATGAGTGCCTCTTCCTGCTTGTTTCCATGGAAATGTTGCTCCTTTGGTTGTAATATTCCACAGTATGGCATAAAGGTATGTTCTGAAGTGTGGTTTTAACTTTCTAGTTCCATGGAGTCATGCAGTTGACGTGCCACCTCCAGAAAGCTAATGTTGCTTTAAGTTGTATAAATGTTTACCCACCAACTGGAATTCTGGAGTTTGGTTGTTGGTTCAATTCCTGTAACTGGCATTGCATAATACTGTTGTGAGCTGTTGAGTAAGACACCTCACTATACACCTTGCTTCTTGAACAGGATTACTGAGATTGCACGTCCATCTGCCCTGAGACATTTGAGCATCATCTACTAACACACAGTTAGTGACATATACTTACCATGCATGTACACCCCCAGAAAAACTATTCTGAGAAGTACAGTTTCTTCAAAAAGTTACTACCCACCTCTGGTCTGGTGACCGTAGAGAAGATTGTGGTATAGTGGAAGGTATCCATAGTCTAGAGGTAAATGGATCTTATTTAGCGGCGCGTCAACACGTGTAAGGGGGCCTACGGCTCATTACTCCGCGCCCGATCCCCTCCGCCTGCGCTCTGATGGATGGTGAGGGGTGCTGGGGGGAAGGAGGAGAAGAGAGGGTGAGGAGGAGGAGGAGGAGGAGGAAGGCTGGGGTGGGTTGGACAATCGACCCAGCCCTCCTTAACGTCCCCTTCCATGCCCTTTAGCTGCTCCCTTACTTCTTTTCTCTCTCTGTTTGCGTTTAAAAGTAAATTTCATATTATAAAAGCCCAAGCAGAGTTTACTCAGCTAATATATTCAAGCATTTTTTCCTCTATTTTAAGAATATTATTAACAGCGTATGAACAGAAGAACATTACCTATACTATCTTTATGAAAAGGCCACGAGAGAATCAGTCACGCTACATTTATTAAAGGCAGTTCTTTACCTTATTTGAACCACGCATTCAGATTTAGGTTATCTTGTGAGTTCAGTGCAGTTCAACTTATTTTCCAGAATTTGAGGACAAGTTCTTTGCATTTCAACAATACTTCAATTTTATGGGATAATAGAGCTGCTAAACTACGCAGTACCTGGAGGATTAAAGAAAAGAGTGAGGGAGAAGGAGGGGTGGGGTCTGTAGGTATAAGAAATAGTGTGACTGGTTTATGTAATGTATCCACATTTCAAACTCCACCCCTGCAGCCATGTTTGTAATCAGGGCAGTCTTATGTGATGTTACCTAGCACTTAAAATTGCATCGGCCACTGGAAGCAGCACATACTCAACAGTTTTGGTGCAGAGAGCTGAAAATTTACCCAGTTTGCACTTCAGTTGCTCCAAAATGACTAAGAAAAGGGGTACCAAGCTGGAGGACTATAGGTTGATGGAGGAATCCCAACAAGATCAGGGTAAAAATGATCAAAAAAGTGACTTATCATGAATCATACCATGGCCCTTCTTGATGTGAGTCACTGCAGTGTTCTCCGGTCTGTTCTCTTGCATTTAATTCAACCTCTACTTCCTGTAGGTTTTCAAACATTCACACGAACACAATGCAAAACTAAGCAGCTGTCAACCTATTTCCGTTCGTACAAAGGCATTCCAAAAAAAGTTGCGATCAAAGTGAGAAGGCGACAATCCATGCATCCATCTTGTAATACGAGCTAATTTGTGATTTTATGCATTTTTTTTTACATTTTTGGCAAGCAGTTCAAACAAGGAAACCAATTCATATCGTCATCGCCTTCATCGCTTCGTTGGTGGTACCTCCCAACTGTTGCGTCTAAACCTCCATGAACTTTTAAACCCCTACATTAGCTCCCTGACAGTTAATTGTTACCAGCAAGCCAACCTGCGCTGTAAACGTCTCAAGATACCACAAGTACACACACGCACACATAGCACTTACGTAGGGCCCTTAAAAGCACTGAGTCAAGCTTTCTCCAAGCGCATTCCTCTTGTACAGGAGGCAAGGCCCTAGAAGTGGGGCGCTTAATTGGCTTCAGATTGCTCTTTAACCTCAGGGTTGCACCACACTAGCACGTGCGCGATATGGGCGTGCACGTTTAAGGCACTCACACACACACACACAGACACAGACAGAGCGATGCTTGGCTAGCGCAGCCTGTTAAAGTCTTAAAGGAATGGAGTGGTGGTTTTACAACTCACTAGGGAGGTCAGAAGGTCAACAGATTTGTAACAGACGATCTCTAAGGAAGTGTCAGTCAAGGCCGGAGATGCTGGTGGCTACGGCTACACACACACACACACACACACACACACACACACACACACACACACACACACACACACACACACACACACACAGGGCTTATCTGGTGTGGAGTGCGAACAAATAACCCAAAGGCGATTGTGGTTATACGCTAGGCTAAAAACTCGGAGACCAGAAGAAAGAATTTATGCACCGGATTATGGATGCTAATAAGTGCCTGTCAAAAACTCAGACATAAAGGCGTATGGAAAACAAAATTGTTGCATCTTCCCATGACAAAAAAACAAACAAAAAATGCCAACATGCTAGGAGATACGTACTAGTCAGTTTGCTACAATTATTCCAATTGGCCTCTTGCTATAAAAAAGTCAGCTATACTCAATTAAAATTTTATCTCACTTTAACGTATTAACTAAATACATAAATAGGCCAGTGAAGTGTACAACCTTAATTAAGCTAACCATGCTAAAGGCTATATTACCCGTTTTAGCACTGTGCACTGTTTGGCTTAATTACTGTTGTTTTAGTGAGACTTGATTGCAAAATAAATAGTAATTCCGTCAAGTGGATAAAAGGTTTCAAAAGTGAATAAGTTTTGGCCACTCCAAGTAGCTTCTTCGGTTCTGACAGGGTTCTTGTGAAGAAGCTATTTGGATGAAAGGTGAAATGCAATTACTCTTAAGCCTTTTGTCCTCTATATACGCTATTTTTCCCCACAAACACAATACCATATCTTAAATAGTTCATTGTAGATCCTTCAATCATACATTCATAGATAGGCCTATTATTCAAGACGCCCTTTTTCCCCAATTGCCGACAGACTAAAACATTACTTCATGTTCATCCAGGCATAGTCCGTCTTGCCAGTCACCTCTGTTCCTCTTGCCCAATCGGGACCATCCTCCCCCAGTCCCACTGCTGTGTCTTTAGCCTCGGGTCCAAGCAGGCCTTTCCCTCTCCAGCCTGGCCCTTTTAGTACCCCTGCCCAATGGGATCTGTGTGTGTCTGCGCGTCCCTCACCCTACTGGGACTACACTGCGCTTTCCGTCTCAAAAAATACCCACATGCTCCACCAGAGATCAAGCCTTGGCTGCGAGAGAAGACGGAATCACAGTTTATCAGTGCTTGGAGGATACTTGGACTAGCATTAGCGCTTTTCTTGCGTTTTGACATGGCATTAAAGGCGTCTTAGCATTGTAGCGGACATGCAAAAAAATCCTGCCTGATTTGTCTCCATGTTTGTGTATGTATTTGATGCGTATGTGGGTGTCTCTTCTTCAGAATCCTATTGTTTATCATACATAGCGAATATGGTTTTCCGCATGACTCACCGGATTTCCTTTTTTTATTTTTTTTTGCGAGAGAATTAAGATTTGTGTGTCTCGCGCCCAAATTAGCTTTTACACTTTTATCCGAGCGCATGAAGGAACTTAGTGTTAATATGATTGTGTTCGATGGAGAAAGGAAAAGAATAATAGGCTGACGATTGTGGGAGAGATTGAGCGAGGGAAGTAGAAAAAAAAGCGATCTGGAGCAGTGAGTAGATTAAGAATTAAAGATCTGAGGCCTAGCACTGCTTATAGGAAATGTACCAGTTTTTACTTACAAAAGATGTGTGTGTAGCTCCAGTGTGTTTTAGTTGTAAGCTGTTAGAAAAAGCTACTTGAAAATTGACTAAGTTTAAATCTAAAACCAGACCTGTAGGCCCTAAATAAAAGATAGAGGCCTTGACTTTTATAACTGACAAAAGCAAAGCTGTCAAAAAATACAACAAATCTCAGAATTTTGGATAAATGTAGAATAAAAATCTTCAAGTCTTTCAAAAAAAAATTTGATTGATGTATAAATTTGCATTGGGACAGACCTTTTCCCCTCAAAATGTGATCTCTGTTATAATTTGACAAAGACAAAAATGTCATTTCTACTTTGGTACATTGCTCATCAAAATGGGTGACTGCTCTTTAAGGGACTTGTACATTAAGCAACCCACTGAGACATCTGGCTTTATCACATCTGGCTTTATGAATTCTATACTCCCAAAGAAGTTAAGAATTATTCAAAATCTTAAACAAAAGACCTCCTCGAAGCAGCGTGCGTAATGCCTGCCAGTCCCTCCATTGTACAAGCTTATGAATGATTAAGCTACTGTAGCAACAAGGGCAGATCATATTACAGACGCCATTTTGTTAGTTCCTCTTGCAATCTTTCATATCTTCCCACCACTACCGCAGCGGCAGACACATATTCCCAATTAGGCTGATGACAAGCGGGGTGTGTATTTCTGTGTTGTGCGTGGGCGTGCGGGGTTGAGTCGGGGTGGCATTTGTCGATCTTAATGCTGCAAATTGTTGTTAGATGCAGGTCCCCCTCTTGCCACTGCCTTTTGGACGACGCGATTGGCTTTGTGCGCTCTTTCCTGGCAGCCCACACCACCTGACATCTGTTCCCTCCTAACCACTCAGAGTCATCTCCATCAGGGAACACACACATACACACAAACGAGCAAAATCAACACACTTTTGGACAAATGGACAATGCGTGCTGTCGGTGTAGAATGAGACATATATCTTTAGAGCGAAAAAAGAATTTTCGACAAATAATTACACGCTTCCTGTTTGTTCTGTCCATGCATTTTCATGTGTGTTTAAATTATAAAAGGGAAAACTGGCAAGAGTTGAAAGGCAAAAACTGATTTGCTTATGCATTCAGGGTTGATTGTGGCGCTCTTGCGAATCTTATTGCATTGCTAATTTATATTATTGGCGGAGCGGTGGTTGGCATGGCATAGAGGCCCGGGCGTATATCTCAGACATGTGGAATCTGAAGGCACAGTGGCATGAAGAGGAGAGAGGAGACAGATAAAGAATTTCAGACGGATTTGAGTCTCTTAAGCAAATAATAAAACTGGAAGGAGCTCTGTAAAACTTGGTCCTTAACCCCGGGACGAGAGAAAAGAGGGGGAGATGGAACTACCTAAAAGCAACCTTCGAACTAATTGAATTAAATCAAAGACGGAATGGTTTAGGAAAAGATTTGTAGACCTAATTTAATTTCCTTACCATAACCTAAAAGTAGGCGAAATGTCAGTACAGGCTAAGAAATGACAGATTTTTAGATAAACACAAGGTCTGTCATGCTAAATTTCGAAGTATGACATATCGGTGAAGAACATATAGACGATAAACGATCTGCCACGATAAGACTAACAAGGCTTCACCCCAAACTATTCTACATTTACAGTATTGTTAATGAACATGAGCTGCATTAAATAAAAACCAAACACTTAACGAGTCATAGAATATATTTATTAAAACTTCTAAAGCTCAAGTCTTCAGAAAAGTACTAGACTATCATTTAGCATAAGTTACTTTAGCGTTGCCTGCATTTGACCCATCGCTCAATGCTGCTAGGACAACTTGTGAGCATATATACAGTTTTTTGGCCAGTGGAGCTCGTGTTATTCAAGGTTGCATATTTTAGGACTTTGGAAACCCGTAGTACCACCATACCGACAATGTTTTAGGTTGGTTTTTGGCCTGATTTGATTGGTTTAGTCCTGATGTATACTTAGTTTGGTCCAGTCCCGGTTCTGTCCAGCCTAAATCCAGTCATGCTGTGATGGGTGTGAAGTGTAAACGCAGCCTTACTTGTTCTCAAAATGCTGAAAAAAATGTGCTAAAATTATTTGGTGATTAAAGATGAAAGGATATACAATTTGGAAGAACGACTTTTTGCCGCCCTCCAGCACCGGGGTCCTGGGAAACGGTGGTGACGTGTCCAGATTTGGTGTTTTGGTTGCAATTACCAGAAACCAGGAGAGGAGTTAGCCGTGTGTACCGCTGCTTTGTGTATGCATGAGTGTGCGGCGGCGACGTGTACATACGAGCGCGTGAGCAGGTGGCAGCATATTTGAAGATGACAGTGGGGGTCTGACCCATGCCAGCCCCAATAAAGCAGCCTTGTGATGGAGCTTATGTGACACACTCTCCCTGGGGCTTGGAGGTCTCGCTCGCTACTTCCTCTCTTTTTTTTTTCTGTCTCTCTTTCTCTCTCACTCTCTCTGCTTCCTCGAGTTTTGACTCTCTCTCCCATTCTTTGTTTCTATCCTTTATCCTTCTTTCTTTTCATTCTCTCCTTTCTCTCTTCCTCTTTTCTCTCACTCTTGAGCCTTTCTCTTTCCTCTTCTCTTTTTATTTTTTTTACATCTTTTTTCTTCTTCCTTTCTCTTTTTCCTCTATCCTTCTTTTTCTCTCTTGCTTTTATCTCATTCCTTCTTTCTCTCTCTATCTATCCAGCATCCCCTTCCCGTTTCACTGTCTTTCTATTGCTCTTTATCCCTCTGTCTTTCTCTCTCTCTCCCCTCTCCCTCTTTTTCCTTCCTCTAGCCTCTGCTTCGCCAACCCCTTTCTTTCTCTCTCCTTTCTTTCTCTCTTTCCTCTCCCCCTTACTCTCTCATCTCTCTCTTTCTCCTATCTTTTTGCTTTCTTTCTCTCCATCTCTCTTTCCCCTTTTCTCCTCCCTCTCTCCTATCCAATCCCTCTTTCTTTGCCCGTCCCTCCTCTCTTTTTCTCCTTCCTCTAGCTTCTTCTTCGACAATTCCTCTCTTTCTCTTGCCTTCGTTTCTCTATCGCTCTTTCCCCTTCTCTCTGTTCCCTCACTCTCTCATCTCTCTCTTTCACTCACCTTTTTGCTTGCTTTTTTTCTCTCCATCTCTCTCTCCCCTTTCCTTCCCCCTCTCTTCTATCCAATCCCTCTTTCATTACCCATCCCCTCTTCTCTTTTTGTCTCCCCTCTCTTTTTTTTCCTTCCTCTTTTTGCTTTTTCTTTCTTTCTCGCTATCTCTCTCTCTCCTTTCATTCTCCCTCTCTTCTACCCAATCCCCCTTTCTTTGCTCCCCTTTTACTCTCTCCACTTTCTCTTTTTTTCCTTCCTCTAACCTCTTCTTCACTAACCCCTCTCACTTTCTCCTTCCTCTTCTCCATCTCTCTCTTTCTGTCATCTTCTTCCCTGCCTTCTTCCCCCATTCTCTTTCTCTCTCTTTCTCTCTCTTTCTCCCTCTCTCCTATCCAAACCCTCTTCCTTTACCTGCCCCCCTCCTCTCTCTATCCCTTACATCCCCTCTTTATCTCTCTTCTTCTTCTCTCTCACCCTCTCTTACTCCTCTCTTTCCCTTTACTACGAGTGCTCCTTCCTCTCTCCATCTCCTCTTTTTCTCCCCTCTTTCTTCCACACACACACACATTCACACACGTCCCTGTATCTCCCAGGCGGGCGGCGGGCTGTCAGATAAGCAAAGCTGCACTCTGATTACTGTGGCCGCGCATGAGGTCCGCATGTGGTTTTCATGACGACACACCGTACACTTAGCGCCCAGGGCTAACGCTATATCGATCGCCCCCCGTCACCTCCGCCCCCCGTCCCATCCATCCACCCTCCAACTCGGATTTCCGCGCAGTTGTGAAAACCGCCTACACGTGTTCGGAAATGTTCGGAGAGTCGTTTCAAATCAAGTATTTTTGAGCGTCATTGTCCAAAAGTCTCCAAAATGTTTCGCAAAGTCTTCGCAGCTTGAAAATAGCTTGATAAAAGGAAGGCTTGTGGAACTGTTTTGCATTTCAGAAATCGTCCAATCATCGATATTTGCATAGAAAATAAAAGTTACAGCTCATTTAATAGAGAAATGAGTCGATAAACATGCAGTGTTGTCCTTTGATGCTAAAATTATCCTGATAGGAGTTGAAATGTTGTAATCTGCCTTATTTTCTAATTAGCCCTTAATTTTAATTAGCAATAATATTATTTTAGCAACTGAATCAGAATTAGAATTTTATGTGGAGCTTGTCTTCATCATTGCATTTGCTTTTCAATTTCTGGGGTCATCACGTCGGCTGAATTGTTTGTTACTAGCATAGTATACTTTTTTTTTTTTATACCAGATGCCCTACCTGAGGCATATCTACCATTAACACAGTCATAATTGGAACCAGTTGTGCTACAGTCACAATGGGGTATAGGTTAATACATTTTTCACCAGCATGGTTTCCAGTCTGCACCTACGACCTTTCTGACTTATAATTCAATTTAATACAGGACTATCCAGAAACATGTCTTGCCCAAAAGCACAAAATCAGCATGACGTTACATACTACGCCACTGTCACTTATTTGCGATGCTATAAATGAATTAAACGACCTGTACCTGTTTTTATTTTTTATATACTGAAGTAAAAAATAATAAAATATATTGTAAAACCAACTCTTAGGGTCAAAATGCGACGGCGGCGTCCTGTCTGTGTCCTGTCTGCGTCCTGCCTGCGTCCCGTCTGCGTCCCGTCTGCGTCCCGTCTGCGTCCCGTCTGCGTCCCGTCTGTGTCCCGTCTGCGTCCCGCCTGCGTCCCGTCTGCGTCCCGTCTGCGTCCCGCCTGCATTCTGTCTGCGTCCTGTCTGTGTTCCACCTGTGTCCCGTCTGCATCCTGTCTGCTTCCTGTCTGCTTCCTGTCTGCGTCTAATTATCATTGTTTTATTGTCCGTAAATCCAGAAGTAAGGATGGTGCACTGTTAGCATGCTAGCTGTTAGTTGTGGTGAAAAGCTCCTATAAACTCATCGCGGTGAATAATTAGGATGCTAAGATTGGGTTAGATTGCAAACAATTCAAAATAAAATAGATTTGTTTTTTGTGTTTTGAAGCTAGTCAAAATCAGCGTCTACTACATCACCTTTAAAGTGTAGTTAGCTCCTCCCTTCAGATAAATATTAGGCAGTGTCCACCCACAATCTGACCAGAACTGAAGAAGCGGCTTGGATGAGCAATGAAATGTCTTTTTGTCCAGTTGACATATGAGAATTTTGCCTTTAAACTTAAATGACAGACAATTTCGGCGTACTCCTAGCCCCTTGTGGTAGTTATACGCCACTAGTAGAGTAAATAAATGTTCCCGTATTTGAAATTTCAGGTACAGCGCATGTGTGAGCAGCCCCAAAAGGCTAACGGGAGAAGAGGCAAGTTTGAGTGCCTGTTCCCTGCATCATAGATCAGCTTGACAGTAATGCTATGAGGCAGACACAACTGTCTCGGAGACGGAGAAGGGAAACAGGTTGGATGTAACCTGTCAGGCCGACTATATCCATCTCATCCTCCCCTCCTCTGTGGCGCTCTGCTTGCTACCGGTTACCCAGACAAACACTGGTCTATGGGGAGGAGGCGCTATAGTTTTTATTTGTGGCTTTCAGTTTCGAGAATGTGATGATGTCATAATCCCAGATGGAGTTAAGAGACAGATTTCCCTATTGATTACACTGTACTTGACTGGGCGGCAGTAGCTTAGTTCGTAGAGCGTTCGTCCATTGATGATCGAAGGTTGGCGATTCAAATCCTGCACTCGACATAAACGCAATTGGTCAAGCGGTAAGATCCAAAAATCCACTCTGGTCTCTGGAGGTCATGAAATGTGTTGATCAATTTACTGGGGTAAAATTTGCGAAAACTGCAAAAAAAAAACCTAATTTGGTCACAACAAATCTGACCCTGTTCTGGTATGTTAGGTTAGCAGTTTTAATTTCATTGTTTTCTGAATTGTGTTCTTTTTTTTTGAAAAAAAAAAAAAAAAAGGTTTATGTACCTCCAGTGGCCCGGACAGCGCACTGGCATTTTGGGTGTGCAATAAACAGGACTTTGACATCTTAAAGAGCATCGCTAACCTGGCAACCTTGGCAGCTAAAGTGACTGGTGTTGCAGAGTGGTGATTATGAAATGGACTGCTTTTAGTGACCAGGATAAGTTTTGTTATTGGAATCACTCACAGCAAGGGGGCAGAGTTTAAGTGCATATGGCAGGAACTCATTTCATAAAGATATAGTTAACATAATTATATTTAGGATTTTGCTCATTTTGCTCTTGTGTAGTTTTCCATAGTGTGGCAAATTTTGTGAAGTTTATCATTTTGACCTGCGGTTTGTCTCTGCGTTTTGAATCAAATTTAGTTTACTGATGACACACTGTAGATAGCGGGGTTCTATTGTACAACTCAGCTCACAGTGATTTTCAACTTTTTATCAACTTGTCTTCACAAACTCTTAGTAAACTGATGTAAAACTGACACATATTTACCCACCAAACAAAAACATTAAAACTTCAATGTGCCGTCCCACTTCGTTCCATTGACATCATGGTTTATTCATTATGCAAGGAAAAAGTCTCAAGACGGTTAAATCAGGACAAGAGTAACTGTAACATTAAACATGAGATCATTTGTGCTTATCAGTTAAGAAGTGGGAAGACTTGCGTGCAACTTTGACTTTGTAAGCATCACTGCAAGATAATATCTCTTATCATTTAGGGGTTGTGCGCTGTTCGCATGCGTGTGGTTCACTCATATAATCTAAACTTTCGATATATATATAGATTTGGTGAGGCATTTGACATGCGTCTTTCATACGTTCAGCTGTGGGAAGCAAATTAGATATTGGGTGTGCGTCTCTCAGTTGCAGCACAAAATAATAATACAAACTAAATAAATACATCCATACAAAAAACATGACTAAGGGCTGCGAAAAAAACATATACGTGACTAAGGCCAATATCTGCGATGTCCACTGTTCAAAATGGAAGTGAATGTGCACTATACTTGTTTAAATTGGCAAAGTAAGGGCCCCCAAAAATCATCTTACCTCAGGAGTGTCCAAACTTTTCTCATTAAGGGCCACAAATAAAAACACAGACAAAGCTGAGGACCGACTGAGGGCCAATACAGTGAATACTTCAAATCTGTCTTATTATTACAAGTTAGACTGAACCACGAGACCTTTATTCATGCTTACATCCTCAATGGGACACATTAAATATTTGACATGGCCTTGTTAAAGTAGATTTTCAGAAATGTACAGTAAAAAGTACTGTTTAAGGTAATATGGGCCAATTCACTTGGAAGCTTGAGGGCCAAAAAAAATTGGTCTGAGGGCCGCAAAAAAAAAAAAAAAAAAAAGCATTGTTTCAAGACACCCAAAGCTCTTTAGACTGATGGAAGTGAAGCTGCCAGTCAGTGCCATTGCCTCCTTTGACCACCACCAACACTTAAACCACCACGTTCATACTAAGCAAGGTGGATGAACTGTCATGGCTAGGGAAACAACAATAGGTTTGAGCCAGAATCGATCCTCTGACCTTCAGGTAGGGAGGCACTGAACCACTGAGCCACCGTCCTTCAGCGGTTAAAGCAGTGGTCCCCCGAACCAGATTGTCCATTCTCAAAATTTTTGCTTCCCTCGTTATACAAGAAAACACAGACTATGGACTAACAAGCACCAGTATTGTAACACATATGTCCACAACTCTAGAAGAGGAGCAGTGGAATCTAACCAAACATCCTCACTACAACACTAAAAGATTGAGTGAGCCGTGCTGTATGTGACATTTCAAATTGGCCTACTATAGTAAATGGTAGCAAGCCAAGATGTTTTTTTTTTCTCAAATAAAAAACGAAAAACACAATCTGTGCCTGTGGTCGGCCGATGCATTGCTAATGACAGAAAACCAGAGTGGCGGTTACAAGGCCAGCACTCCCAAATATGTTCACTATCGAATCTCCCATACATACACCACTTGGTCTTACATCTCAAGAAAAAAAGCTAAGTGCGTTTATTTCTAAGTACTCATTTTCGCATATGCCAAAAGCTACATTTATAATCTCTGAACTGGGCTTGGTTGCTTGTTTTCCAGCCCTATACACATTTGGCTGTATTCTCACTAGGCTCTGGCCATTAAAACACTGCAGCAGCTGGAGACCAATGTGTGGGAAAAAAAAAAAAAAAAATCTCAGTGGGCAAACATGACATCCACTATGGAGGCTGAAAATTGATAAAAAATGAGGACACATAAAAATAGTTCTTTTGAAACTACCATATCGCCAAAATAGCCCAGATAACCAACAAAGCGGTACTTTTTAACACACAATAAGGACATTCAGTGGAGACAAAGGAGGATTATAACTAAGAACTATATGGGCAAATTACAAACAAGTGTGAAGTGGGTGGTTAAATGAAACGGTTGCTGGTTCAATTCTTATTACTTCCTCTACCATGGGGTATAGTCGCATATATCTTCATACATTCCTGATTGGTCATCTTCGAGGGACAACGTAAGCGCATTACCGTAATGGCAGTAATGTATTTAAAGAGCACCATGCCTCTGCTTTGAGATGACGTCTGAATTTACATGATGGCACAATTGGTTGCGGAGTTACAGTAATGGAAAGTCCACAACCGCAAATTTATCAGCGACAATAGCATCCAACGCTTTAGGGTTAACACACAACTGAATATTCAGTGTGGATGGGTGAAATGTTTTGGTTTTGGTGGTGGAGCGTTTAACACACTGTGCCACTGCAATAAACATGGAACTTAAACAGTAATAAAGGTTTTTATTTTTTACATTATTTCAAAATATGCTCTGAATTTTAATACAAACTCTCATTTTATCTAACCAGATACCTTTAATCGCTGGCTAATCACTAAAACGCCCTCCTTGCAGACAACATCCGACTGCAGGGAAACTTAGCTTACTTATTTTTTTGATAAAAGCCCCTATCACCTCACCCCCACCGCTCCTCTGCCATGCCTCCCCCATAAACAATGAAAAGTTAATGAAGAGGTAACTTAATGATGTAATGAATATGGCATCGGCCAAGGTCAAAGCTGGCTACAGTCTGGGCTGGGCTGGGCATAGGCAGGGCTGCACTGTAGTACACTCTTTATTTGCCTCATGTTGTATTCACTGCCACACACTGCGCATACACCACTGATTTCACTGGGATAGAACCATTCCAGACCAAGTAGGCATTATTGGACTACCGCTAACATGTTCGGTAGTAAAAGTATAGATAGTTTTATGGCTGAAATCAAATTTGCAATTCAGATTTTGAATTAGCAGATCACTAAGACTGGAAGGAGCATGGTTAATATGTCTTTTTTTTTTAGGAATAGAAAGTCATTTTGGCTATGAAATCTGAAAAAGTCAAATAAAAAGTCAAATAAAAATCTCTAAAATAGCATATGCATCTAATTATAAAGCACTTTTTTCATTTGAAAACCAGGAAATGCACAGTAGCATGCTAGTTGTTACCATTACTGTGACTGGAAAACGCCACTCAGGCCCCTGGAAGTTATGAATGGAAGCTAGTAATGTGAGGTAAAATAACTTAAGACATAACAAATCTGAGTCGATTACATATTGATGGTGCAATTCCAGCTCTCACAGATGAATGCTGTTGTTGTGTCCTTGGGCAAGACACTTAACCCTCCTCATCCCCAGTGTCTGCATACATTGGCGTATGAAAATGTGGGTGTGAATGGGTGAGTGGCTCCTTGGTGTAAAGTGCTTTGATTGGCCTTGAAGGTGGAAAAAAAAAATGCAACGACTGTGCAAAGATATGTTTATAAAGCGAAACGCGAATCTTGGTCTTGAGTTCTTAGCAAATCAGTCACAATTGCAATATTTATCACACAAAAAAAACACAATACTTTTGATATTTTCCTCTCCACAATCCGCTTTCTCTTGTAGATTTCACTCGCCCTTGCGCACCTGTCAGACACATGCATTTGCCAGTCCGCAGACCTGTTCTGATGCCGAGGTCAGTGATTAAAAATGGAAAGCGTTTGATTGACAGGTGGGAGGGAGGGAGAGAAAGGGGCGATCGATGGAGCGGCACTGAGGAGCGGTTACTTCTACTTGTTGACCTGCCTTGTTTGGTGTGCTCGAAATAAATGATATGTTTGTGCGTGTCAGGCCTTTGAATAGCCACTGAGGCAAATAGACTGGAGAAGATGGAGGGCCCAAAAAGAAAAAAAAAAACCCAAAAAACTCTTACCTTAAGTACCGTGTTTTTCGGGCTATAGAGTGCACCAGATGACAAGGCGCTATATCAATGAATGGGTCTATTTTCATACATAAGGCACACCGGATTATAAAGTGCACTGAACGCTGTGGGTGACGTCACACTCGCTTAGTCCACTTCTTTATACAGTCCATGGGGGCATTAAGCGAAGCAAAACAGTCAGATTAGGACATAAAACATGCCCGGATCCCTCTCGTCATTATCCAAGTCAGTCTCGTCGCTGTTACTTAGCTGTTCAGTGATGATTCCGGCCTTCCTGAAACCTCGGACGACACTTGAGCCACTCACTCATCTTCTCCTCGTCCATCCAGACCTTTGGGTTAGCCTCGGTGATGATGACGCTGGCCAGAAACTTTTCTTTTGGCCAAGTCTTCCTCTTGAAAATGATCTTGGATGGTAGTTTCTGGGCATTAGCCTGGCAACCCCCTGTGGTGTGTATAGATCTCGTATAGATCACGGTTCATGGGGATGTCAAAGGGACCTCGTCCATGTTGTTCTGGCCGGATCTCCTTCTCAGTGATCTACTTCTTGTCATTTTGGTGTCCATACACACATGTTACTCCACGACTTCACTGTCACTGCAACGTTCCGACAATCCATTCAGTGGTACATACCTAAGGTGCACCGGATTATAAAGCGCACTGTTGATTTTTGAGAAAATTAAGGGACTTTAAGTGCGCCTTATAGCCCGAAAAATACGGTAGTTGTTTTCAAACTGTGGGTGTTCTCTTAAATGTAGCAACGCAATATATAGTTTGAGGTGTGTACAATGTCTTTTAATGCAAGAAGTTAGATGTGTCATTAGTATACGAAAAAATAAAAAAAATACCTCTTACTTACTTAAGTCATCAATGATTCTATACAAAATGCACTTTATAGATAAGACACCCCTTAAATACCAATGTCCAAAAGTAGCTGGTACATTGTTACGTTTTAAATATTAATCATGATAAGGCCAACCTAATAGCTTTTCATTTGGCCCAAAAATTTAAAAGACTTTCGATAAAAATTACAACTATATTAAAACTCGTAGAGAATCACAGTCGTAAAGTATATAGCCTTTATAACCGACAAACTTTTTTCCCGCTTTTATTTTTTACGAAATGAGGTCTTATATCGTTCCTACTGGCCCTTAGATACGTGATGTTTCCCTGCTATAGTGTTTCTTATGTGTGCAGCCAACCCCACTTATCCAATTCATTTCGTCAAGTAGCATAGTCTAAAGAAGAGCGTGCGTTTGATGGGGGGGGGGGACAGTAAGTGTGAGGAAAGATGATCAGACAGACTGGAGAGAGGCTAAGTGTTCTTTAGCGTACCCTCGCCAACATCCAGGTGCTCTTAGCCGTTCGATCTGTTTGGTCTCCGGCACCCTTAAGAAGTGTCTACACCTCACTCTATCCCCTTATAACCTCTCCCACCACAACATACAGTAGGGAGGGCCCGGAGAGGAGTGCCGTTAAAAGCAAAGGCTGCGTTAAGAACTAAGAATAAACTGACAAAAATAAATGTTTATGACCGCCTCTGATAACTTTTATAAGGTTGAGAGTGTAACATAACGCCGCTATTAGCCATCCGCGCACTAACACTTCTCGATTAGCTTCTCCCCCGGCCTAGGTGTGGTGCAGAATTGGATTTCTTTTCCTTCTCCCGTTGAGGTTAAACACCACGGATGAGATTAAGGCTGCATCCGTAGACGCTCTACATCTTTAAAGTGCAGATGACAGTTTTTCATGTGTTTTTTATTATTATTTGGTTTGGTGGGGTAGTACATGTGGTAAATATTTATCATAGTTTTATATCGGTTAAGATGGAGTTTATGGGAGGGAATTAAGATGGGAAGTACAAAAATACAGGAAGTGGTGCGGAGTTTTAAAACAAAATATGTCTACCTACGTCATCAACATCGAGGATTCCATCCAAAATGCAGGGACAGTGTAATAGTAGTAGTATAGTATAGTATAAGTACTAAGTAAAGCTTTTAAACTTTGACCCTTGTTAATGTTATGATTGGTTGGTTATGGAATTACGTTTATTCATTCATCCAGTTTCTTCCGCTTATCTGGGGCCGGGTCGTGGGTACAGCAGTCTAAGCAGGGACTCCCAGACTTCCCTCACCCTAGACACGTCCTCCAGCTCCTCTGATGGGACTCCAAGACGTTCCCAGGTCAGCCTAGAGACATAGTCCCTCCGGCGAATTACGTTTATTTATGTCATATCTGGCGCCCATGTCCAAGCAGGAAGTAAAATTATATTGGGGAAAAAAGGGAAAAAATAGGGAAAATTTTGCGTAACATCTTTAATATATTAAATATGTTAACTGTTTTAGTGAAATACATGGTCTAAACTGTCCCATGCACTTTAAGGGGTGTTGTTCAGTTGTGCGAATCCTCCACCTGGTTGAAAGATTTGAGATATCCGTGTACAGAAATACATACAGAACAGACTTAATTCCACTTAGCTTTTTCACACGCGCACAAATAGCCAACTTTGCATTTTGGGTAATGTTTTAATCACACCACCCATCTCGCTATCCAAGAAAAGCCTTCTCCTTAAGGTGTTGGCTGTGTTTTGCCTATCAGAGAGCACACATAACTTTATCATTAATCAAGTATTCCGGCAGATTCCACGTTCCGACTTGGATCCATTGGGGGAATTGGAATGTTTTTGCATATGTTTTCTTCATGATGATACTGCAGCATCACTAAACATTTAATCCCATAAATATTGAGGCTGGAAAACTCCATTCACAAGAGATAGATCGCGCTAAGATACCAGGTGTGCAAATATTGATAACGATTTAGAATTTTTGTTTTTTTCACGTATGTTTTGTTGCGGATTTCGTAACATAAATAGATACATTTTAGATGGTGCTCTAACCTAATTGTATGAAAATTAAAAGTGAACTATGTAACATTTCCGATGGAGGGTCTGTCACCTGCTTGTCTCCATGGAGATGTTATTGCTTTACCTGAAATATTCCACAGTATGACTGAAACTTGCATTCTTCTGTGAGCGGGCCTCTCCAAGATCTGAGCCCGAAGGTGTCCTCTGCTTGTTTCCATGGAGGTAATGCGATATTGCGGAACATTCCAGGCAAGGTAAAAGTGTCCATGGAGACAAGCAGGTGCCGGAACCTTCTCTAGAAAAGTTTCCTCGTATGCTTTTCAATTAATTATAATTTTGGGACTTTTACTACCAGCTATTGAAAACTGTCTGATTCAGCGGATTTTGTTCAGATTTTTATCAATCACTAAAATGACCCATTCATCTTTCGCTCTGTCCGTCACTTGTCAAATCTGTGAATTCGCCTTATGTTCTTGATGAATCGTCTTTTTGTTACTCATTAGCGGCCTGTCTGAAGGGGTCAGGATCAGGCTTCAACCTTTGACCCCCCGAGGTCAGACTTTGGCCCTGAAGCTGAGAGGACCTCTGTTGCGTTCTTAAACACCTTTTGTTAGCTAGTCCCCTTTAAACAAGTTAAGCCCATAAAGAGTTAATGGGCGTACACAATTTGTAAGAATACATTTCCCCGCATCAATCAAACTAATGGATATAGATTTGAAAGCGCTTAAATAATCTTGACCAGTGCCTTCTTACCCCTACTTAGCCTCGTATGTGCTTTTGTGGACAAGTACATCCGTTTGTTTTGGTTTGGTGAGTCCTTACAAAGTGCTAAATGCAGGATATACTTAAGTTAGCTTCCCCCAAGATCCATTTGAACTACTGTGGTCGGTGGGTTGTTAGCTAATGTGTTTTATAGCAAAGAAATATACGGTGTTCCACAGAAGGATGACCTGTTATTAGATGATATAGGGAAATTATTGAAAATGGGAAGTTATAAATGGTGTTTTGAGGCACCATTTGACAAATAATAACTGTGTTTCTTTGTAGATTTAAAGATGCATCATGTAACTTTTCTGGAGGAGGATACACCACCTTCTTCCTCCATGGCGATACTGTGGCTTTGCCTGGAATGGTCCATGGTAGAGCATTAATAGGCTGACACCAGTATTGAGTAAATGCAAGATTGATACGTTTAATGCCATACTGTGGAATATTCCAGGCAGAGAAAAAGAAACATCTCCATGGAGACAAGCAGGTGGTGGACCCATCTCCAGAAAAAAGTTACGTAGTGCACCTTTAACTGAACTAACTAACTAACTAAATCTTAAAAGTCATACAAAGAGTTCAGTGACAAATATACATAGCAGCAAGAGGTCAAGTGTCATATTTTAAAAACAATTGCTGAAAAAGTTTGATTTAATTTGTCTTTCATTGCCAACAAACTTATAATTTTGTGTAGACCCAGACCAGTCCAAACCAACTTCCAAATCACCATTGCTTAACATCTTGGCTATCAGATCTCGCGGGGTCAACCACCTCCAAGAACACGTCCACTTAGCAGTGTGTTACAGCGCGAAAGTAGCTGCTAATGTGCTAACAGCTCATGTCAAGCAACTCCTCACATCCACGCCTTTATATGGACTTATCCCTTTGTGTCCAACCAGCTCAGATTTAGTGTTGCACGAATAAACAAGTATCATGTGTTGTGAACGCTGCTCACCACATGTCCGCTGACGGGAAGATGGTATCGGCCATTTTGAGCTAAATTGTAACTGTGAGAAGTGCCTGTGTGCCGCGGGGCGTTTGACAAAGTATAAACACTCATTCGCTCCATTAGATTCCATTCAAAAATAACAAATACTAAAGAGTGGAGTCTGGCAGAGTTAAACAAGGGGTCTCGTACAAGACATAGGTGAATTCAGTGTATCAAAGAGCGTAGCGTGCAGGTTGAATGTTTGATTATTTTTACACCAAGGGAGTTACTTTATGAATTTATGCTTGTTTAAATGATGTTGTTGATTTTGAATTTGGCTCGTTTTTGCCCCTATAAATGAGTATCACTTATCTCAAGATGTAGAACTTTTAGAATTTTTTAGCAGTTTTTTTTTTTTTTGTAAACATTTTTTGTAGAATTTTTTTGTACAGTTTTTTTGTAGAAATGTTTTTGCAGAAAATATTTCGTAGAAAATTCTTTCCGAAAATGTTTTGTAGAAATTTTTTTTTTAGAAAATTTTTTGCTGAATTTTTTTTTTTTTTTTTTTTTTTTTTTTTTTTTTTGCAGAAATATTTTGTAGAAAATGTTTAGTAATTTTTTTTGCAGAAATATTTTGGAGAATTTTTTGCAGAAATTTTTGTAGATTTTTTTTTTTTTTTTTTGCTCATACATCTCATCATCTTATAGTCTAAAATGCATACCCCATTTAACATAAAATATTTAAATGGGAAAATACAAAAAAACAGCATTTTTTCGATTGTATTCTAAAATGCTACCCTTTGCATAATTTTCTTTTCTCAGTCTAACTACGGCAATTATTAAATATATATCAGATCGCTATTCACCTGCTCATCACCATGGAAACATGATTACTTCGCCTATAATATCCCACAGTATGGTATTAAACCACACTACAAGCCTTCCCCTCCCCTTTTTCTCCAAACAGTCCCTCACGACTCCCTCTCTGCTGTTGTATATGTACTCTACACTTTTATGCGAGGTTACCACACTAGATCCATTTTAAAACGACTCGTGCTGTAATCAAAAACAATAACCACTCTTCCTCCTCCTGCTCCTTCCCCTCCTCGTCCTCGCCGCCCCCCTCCTTCCTCCCCCCTCTGCTTTTTCCCCTTGAAGTATGAAATAATAATCCGTGTGTGGGCCCCGGACCGAACGCTGAGAACGCAAACATTTCACAATAAAGTTGTTTAAATAAGGGCCCGGGCATAGATGGCTGGGAGATAGAAGACATGCCGCGTTAATTACAAGCGCCCGTTAAAATAAACCGCTGGTATAAAGTATGACTCCTCTAGTCCAGAGCGTTCCCGGGTTTGAACCTATAAAATGTGCACGAGGTGTTCAGTGTTTGGAGACTAAATACAGTGTGAAGGGTGCAAGTTTGGGGAAGAGAGGGGAAAAAGGAGGAAGAGGGAGAGAACATAGAGAGAGTTGGGGGAGATAGAAGGAAGGGTGGAGGGAAAATGGGAGAAAGAGATTGAGAGACTGGGAGAGAGCAAGCGAGATGGAAGGAGGGATGGATGGAAAGAGGGAGAAAGACTGAAGAGACTGGGGGAGTGAGTCAGCGAGGTGGAAGGAGAGATGGGGAGAAAGAGGGAGAGAGTGAGAGACTGGGAGAAAGTGAGCGAAAGATGGAAGGAGGGATGGAGAGAAAGAAGGAAAGAGAGTAATAGACTGGGAGAAAGTGAGCAAGATAGAAGGAGGGATGGAGAAAAAAGAGAAGAGAAAGCAAGAGACTGGGAGAGTAAGCGAGCGAGATGGAAGGAGGGATGGAGAGAAAGAAGGAAACAGAGTAAGAGACTGGGAGAAAGTAAGCAAGATGGAAGGAGGGATGGAGAGAAAAGAGGAGAGAAAGCAAGAGACTGGGAGAGTAAGCGAGCGAGGTAGAAGGAGGGATCAGAGAAAGAAGGAGAGACGGGAGAAATATAGAAAGAGAGAGGTGAGAGGGCAGGGGACATAGAAGGAGGGGTGGAGAGAAAATGGGGAAAAGAGTGAGCGATGGGAGAGAGAGTGGAGGAGGAAGGATGAGTGAGAGAGAGAAAGGGGGGAGAGACAGAGAAGAGAGAGAGAGAGGAGAGAGATCGGGGAGAGATAGAAAGAGGGATGGAGAGAAAAAATGATGAGAGAGTGAGAGACTGGAGTGCATGAGTGAGATCAAAGGAAAAAAAGTTGGGAGGGGGAGAGAATCAGAGAGATAGCGAAAGAGAGAGAGAGAGACTAGGAGAAGAGATGGACGGATGTAAAGGGGAAGAGATAGAAGAAGAAGGAGAGGGGAATGGAAGCGGAGATGAAGCAGGAGAGAGAGATTGGGGAAAAGAGATAGAGGAGGAGAGGACAGGTTGGATACAGAAGGGGGGAGAGATGGAAGGAACAAGGAAAGAGAGAGACTGGGGCCAACTGTAAACGGCGAGAGGGAGGAAAAAAAGCGGGCGATTAGCTAAGAGAGGTACAAGGAGAGACGGAGAGAAACAACGGGAGGGACAAAGCAAGTGAGAGATAGAACTAGAGACTCGGGGAGCGAGCGAAAGATGGAGAGACGGGCGGAGAGAAAGAAAAATCTACAAAACACAACAGCGCAGTACAATCAACAAAGAAAGCAGTGTTTACTCTGCATTTAAAGACTTATGAATTCTCTCGCCCCCGCCCGTTCGCCCTCCCGCCTCACTGCTGCGCCGAGGCATTAACCAACAGAGAAAATAGGCCCGTTAAGCACCAGTTTATTATTCTTCAAACTCGGCCCTGAAAACTAATATGCTTTAAAGGCATTGTAAGAGTATGGGTGCCCCCTTCCCCCAAAATCACACCCCATTCTTGTAACTGTTTCACACTTTTTCCATTGCAAGAACCAGGAGTTCTCAGGAGGGATAGGGCTAAACTTAAACTTCTTGCCCCGTAGATATATCACAAAAGCAAGCTCTCCAAGTGATCAAGTGTGTGTTAGCATGCTAGTTGTTGTCAGATTTACCGTGGTCTCACCAAAAAAATTTGAAAAGCGGCTATAAAGTCGTTGCGGTGAATTATTAAGATGCTCGGAATGCAAAAGGTGTAAGTGAGGAAGGACGTTGGACCACTGCAAACCGTTTAAAAAGTAATGGTTGAGTTTTTCCGTTTTTAAGACAACTACGGTGCCTTTAAGGAGTTGTTTTCCTTGCGGCTGTGATTCAGTTAAAGGTAAAGTTTTATAAGGCTTGCATTTGTGGGTGGGTTTGTTGCGTAAACCCAAATGATCAGCCTTAGAAGTTGGTAGAGCTGGCAAAATGTGCTCCAGTAAGAGTGTGACGAAGAGGAAGCGGTTTTGTTTTGTGATAATATTTTTACTGTATCTTAATACGCTTTTCAGCACAATAAGTTCTGTTGAAATAAAACAGGAAAATTAGATCCGTTTACTAGTCTAACTGTGTCAAAATAAAAACTTAGACTAAACCGAGACCAAGCCTAAGAATATCATGAGTCAGATCTGCTCCATTTACATTTTCACTTTAAAAAACTAATTTGATCAAATATCGGTCATTGTGTAAAACAGTTTTGATGCTGTGCAGATGTGTTTGTGCAGTAGTGGTGGATGAAGTACTCAATTTTGTTACTTAAATAAAAGTACAGATACACAGTACTCAAATAATAATAAGTAAAAGAATCACATAAAAAAATCTACTTAAGTAAAACTATTACAGTGCTTGTATAAAAATGTTTCACACATTTGTTAAAGAGTAAATGTAGTTATATTGATTCAAAAATGATACATATTTTGGTCAACAGTAACAATACGAATCTATTTCTTAATTTTTTCTCATGAATTTTGTGTATTTATTTCTGTTTTCTCAAAGTCGAAACTTGAACTCGAAAAATTTTAGTCAGGATGTTACCGCAAACATGGGAAAAATAACCCCTCAAATCAGATGAAAAGTACTTTTTACATTTCAGTCAGTTAAAAAATGTAGTGGAGTAGAAAGTACAGATACCTGCTCTCATATGTAGTGGTGTAAAAGTAAAAAGTATCCACTGTAAATGTACTTAAGTCAAATACAGATACCTAAAAATATGACTTAAGTGCAGTACTTCACTGCTTGTACTTTTTACTTTCCACCTCTGTTGTGCAGTATATTGTGCAGTCGTATAAGAGTACTTTTACCTTTATTTGAGTTGTGACCAAATACAAAATATTCACTCAAGTAATGGTATTTTTAATTTAAATTATTCACATACAACGCTTCAATCAGCAATGAAAAGTGTACCCAAATTTACTTCAAAACACGGTACACACATTGAAGTAAAGTACTATATGTGTTTTTTTTTATAAGTCACGCGCCTCTTATCAGCAGCTCATTGTTGTAACATTATAAGTCTTTTCTCCGAGTGTGTACATCCAGCAAATACCAGCCACAGCTCATTGTTTTAAATGTTAAAGCAACATGTTACAGCGCTCAAAAATGTTAAAGACTCACAAATATTTTCAACTTAAACCCATATTATCATACTTTTACCTTTATATTATGAGCTTAGACCTATACGGAGAGACTACACGGCACTGCTCCAGCCCGCCCCTCCTAACTGGGGGACGACCCTATCTGCCAATCGTCTCAACTTATCCGCAGAAGGGAATCGAATAGCCAACAGTTACAAAGACGTGAATCCGTTTAAGTTTCTGCGCGCGGACATGGTTAGCGTAGCTTGTAGCGCGGGGTTTAAGTTTGTTCTGTGTGTGGCCCTCGGTGTTAACATAAGAAAGGGGGGAGAGGGGTTGGAGGAGGGCGGGGGGGAGAGCGAGGGGCGCTGGTAGCTGGGTCGAATTATGTCTCTGCAGTGGCGTAGCGGGATCGGTTGTTATCCACTTAGAACATCAGAAGGCAGATTCCCCCGTACCTTTCTGGGATGTGGGCGGGTGCGTGGACGGGTCCTGCTGGTGTATGGGACGGTGGGAGCGTTAAAGGGACGTGCCAATGGTGCAACCTCATCGTTCACTACAGATTGGATTGGTGAAGTGTAAAATTTGGGGAGTTTGTTTTGTTGACTTAGAAATGGCTCGTAAGTCATACAAATCGTAATCTTTTCCATTTTTCTCTTAAAAAAAATGTCTTATGAAAATTACATTACATTATAACAAACAACTCAGGTAAAATACAATTATTAGCACATTTTTTTTACCAAGAATATATATAAATATTTGCAATTACAGTTAGTACAGGTATAATATAACCTGTAAAAAATTAAATAAAAAAAAAAAAAATATGCATGTACAAAAAAAAAAAAAAAAGCTTTCATCCGTCAGAGCTGGAATTGCACCACCAACCTGTGCCTTAGCAGATATGACTGCTCGACCTATGATGTTTATGACGGGAGCGAGATTTGAACCGCCAACCTTCGAATCAGTGGACAAACACCCAACGCACCAACTGATCACTACAGTTTCATTGCATTGCTTCTTTTTTAAGGCTTAGTTCCACACATTAATAATCTGTGATCTACTAGAGCAGACATGGGCAAACGACGGCCACACACGGCCCTTTAGGCTTATTAATCCAGTCCGCCGAACGTGACCAAATTATATTAAAATAGCTATAGGGTAAACCTTATTCAGTTTACCTTTTCAACAAGTTGTTGATCTTTTGGCACTTGATAAAACTGAATGTGAGTTTCTCTGCTGTGTTTATGTAACTGAAATTTAATAAGTTAATTATTAATTTAATTAATGCATTTGGAAAACAATTTGTACAATGAGCCTTTTCATATTCGTGCTTTGCTACATGTTACAGGCGAAATCTCTAATGTAATCTAAACATATACTGTATATATCCTGGCTTGGCCCTCTCTCAAATTTTAGCACCCATTGTGGCCCGTGTGTCAGAAAGTTTGCCCACCCCTAAGCTAGACCTTAGCGTACATAACTTTAAAGACATGTTTTTGCTAATCACATATTAACATGTTAACAATTAGGAGCGCCTCCCTTTGGCTGCACGGCTAATAGCGCCTGTCAACAACTAACAAAGCTAATAATACAGAACAATATGCTATTCGACTTCACAGAAATTGTGCAACTAGCTGTTAAAATCAAGGAATGTTGACGATGCAATGCAATGCACAGCTGGAATGTTTAAGAGAATAGCCCAATGCTTTCCGACTATTAAATCTCTTTAAAAAAAATACTATTCTCAAAATGCACTGTAAGTCACTTTTTACACTCAAACTTTGACATTCCCACGTAAATCTTAATGCTTTACTTTTTTTAGCACCACCTCTGGAGCAGTGGTCCAGTAGCATGGAGAGGCAGGCGCTGACGTTTGCCGGTCCAGATGAGGAATGCAGTTATGGGGAGATGTTTGTATACATTCTGCCTGTGCCTCGCAAAAGCTCTGGAGCACAGCTTAAAGACATCTGGATGCGATGAACCACCATTTGTCTAAACAATCACGAATCTTAACCAAAACCACCCAACGTGAGCTCGTGTGCTTGAAATTAACTACATACTTGTGCAATACGCCTCCGCGAAAAAAATAAAAATGGTGTTATTGACAAATATTTTATTGCGAGAATTCCCCTAGTTCAATCTCTCTTCCATTCGTCCTCTTCTTGTAAACATAAAGCTTTAGTGATCGTTTGGGGTTGATGTGACTTCACTTTTGAGGAGGAGCGGTTAAAATTAAGATGCATCAAAACGAGCTTGGCGTTTGATTATAAATACGCAGAATTTACGGCCCCGAGAATGTAAACGTATCAACAATAGCTTCAAATATCATGCGCTGTTGCCGTTTATTGTTGCTACGGTAACTTCAAGTACATAACAGCACAATGACTTTATGGATTTTTTTTTTTTTTTTTTTTTTTTTTGCGGAGAATCAAACTCTTGAATACAACT